>OAMR01000427.1:951575-970539 GCA_900205405.1 Echinochloa crus-galli
CGGAGCCGAAGCTTGATCCCACCATCGTGAAGTCACTTGGCACTTTGAAAAGCTGATAACACATTCTAGAGCCCTTGTTCTCTTCTCTCTCACTCACTTGCTTTGAGATTGCATTTCTTTGTGAGATTTAGAGCTTCTAGTGCTTTGCATCAAGGATTTGATCATTGTGGCACTAGGATTTCATTGAGCTCGTGGTTGATTTGTTACTCTTGGAGGTTGCCGCCTCCTAGACGGCTTGGAGCTCGTGTTTCCACCGAGCACTTCAAGAAGATTGTGAAGTTGCCGTGGAAGATTGGTGTGAGAGGTCTTTGTGCTCACCTCGCCGGAGTGGTGAAGAGCAACTCTAGTGGAATCGAGATTTGGAGCGGTTCTTTGGTTCTATCCGGCTTAAAGATCAAGAGAGTAGTCAAGATGATTTTTGAGTTGATGGATGAGAAGAGGATGTCATTAGCTGGTAACATATACTTTGCACCATATATCATGTCCTTGATCAAAGCAAAGTGTGGTTACAATGGTCCTTGTGAGAGCCGTCATGAGTGGTTTCAGCCATTTATCAATGCCAGGGATTTTTTGAATAGGCCACTCACTTCCTATGAGGAAGGTGATAAGTATGAGGCAGGTAACATTGGTGATGAGATACATGCAAATGTTGGGATGAATATGCCTGAGATGCCTCCTCCTCCTCCTGGTCCACCTATGCAGCCACAGGGTTATTGGGTCCCCCCAGAGGGATATTTCACTCCATATTTTGATAGCATGGCTCAGTCTTTTGGGGCACAGATGACTACTGGGTTTAACACTATGCAGCGGGGCCTTCAGCAGTAGTTTGCAGTTTGATGCATATGAGAAGCACATGAGTACTCAGTATTATTAGCCCATCATGACTCAGCTTCAGAGTATGCAGCAGGGGTATCACTCTGATTCGGCGAACTTGACTGCTAGATTTGATGGTTTGTCCACTTCAGAGCAGTATAGGGAGATGGTGGATCGCCAGACTCAAGCTAGAGATTTAATTCACCTTGTGGTTCTAATTAAATTTCTCTAGTTTTGTGATTGAAGTTTGAAACCGCCTATTCACCCCCCCCTGCCTCTAGTCGGTAATCCTAGATCCTACACCGCGCCGCTCCAGCGCGATGCCGGCGCCGCCGCCCGCTCGGCCCATCGAGCCGCCGGCGAGGCCAAGCCGTTCTCCTCCGCGACAGCCTCCAAACACCGCCGCGCTCACCGTCTCCGTGCGTCTGCCTGTGTGCTTCATCGACCTGCGCGCGATGGACACACTGTGGAAGTTCCAATCTGAGCCGCCGAATCCCGATTGGACGGCCGATAGAGGGCCTAAGGGGTGGACGGTATCTGAAATGCCGACCACCCGGTCGGTATCTGAAGTACCGTCCCCCCTTGGGGTCCGGCTCCTGAGTCCTGGCCTGCCATGGCGTGACGCCGCGGCGCCGAACAGCGAAGATTGGTCGTCCCAAGCTACCAGGCCGTTCCTCATTAGCTGGCGGTGGCGGCGGCGGCGCTCTGCCGGTGATGGCACTGTGGTGCGCGTGATGCTTATGGTAGCTAGCCGGCCGGCGTCGGGCGGGACGGGGAGACATGGGCGGACCCCGGCGAGTTCCGGCCGGCGGAGCGGTTCCTCTCCGGCGGCGAGGGGAAGAAGGGCGTGGGTCTGGTGTCGGGGTCCAGGGAGATGAGGACGATGCCGTTCGGCGCCGGAAGGCGGTACATACTGCACGCTCCAGCCTAGGGCTGGGCACGATGCACGTCAGGTCAGGTGCAGAGGTGTGCTTCGCTGCCGCGGTCGTGCGTGAGTTCGAGTGGGCGCCGCCGGCGGAGGGCCGAGGCGGCGCTGACCCTGACGGAACTGGATATGGCCATGGGTTCTTCAAGGTGAGTGCGCCGCGCACCCAGCGCGTGAACTCATGATAAGCAGCACTGTGTGCAGTGCAGTGTGTACCAACCAATGTGATAGTGATACTACCAATTTTGCTATTTTTCAAGTGGTCGAAACCAGATTGCCAGGACACGACTATTTTGTTTTCACTGATTTAATTTCCTGCAGTATCATCAATTGTATATGAATATTTTGTTTCGTTTTGATAAATATTTATAGAGTAAAATGCACCATTGTGGTCTTGTAAGTAGGTGTCACTTAATTAGGTCCATAAACTCCGAAAGTGCATTTCTAGGTCCATAAAGTTATAATTTGTATCACTTAGGTCCATAAACTCTGAAAGTGCATTTTTGGATCCATAAACTTATAATTTGTATGACCTAGGTCCATACCCCGGCCTTCATGCTCTAATATGGCAGCAGCACAAATCTTCATGGTGCACACGTGCCACCAGAGTTTCCCTAGAAGGATGAAATACGATCCCCAATTTCAATTTCAAAGGCATAGGGAGAGAGGGGAGGAGATGATTGACTTATTTTGGAGGTTATTAACATTGTTCGGGGGTTCAAAGGAGGGTCATAGACTATCATTGGAGAGTTCTAAAGCTAAGGTCCACGTATGACCGAAGACCATAATATAAGTGGAGGAGAGAAGCGATGGCTTGGTGAAAGTGGAGAAGATCATAGAGTAGATCAATAATATGTGTACCTTGGTGAGGGATATTATGTCTTTCATGGCGTCATCTCCCTCGTCTGCACCATGCATAGCACTCTCCATCATGGCACAGGTGGCCAAGCATGGTGGCGCCCAGCGTCGCGATAAAGAAGCTCATGACGGTGTTGGACTCTTGTCAACCCAGAGTGGTTACTAGTGAGGGTCAGCTATTTATGGACAGTGAAAATCAAGAAGATCAACCTTTGTGGGCATGTTCATGGCCGTGCGACGGCTCGTGGACGACCACAACGTGAGCCTACTCAAAGTTTAGGATGACAGCCTCAGAGATCACCGCCGAGGAGGTCTCCAGTCAGCATGCCATGGAAGCACTATAGGTATTCGTGGAAGAATATGAATTTAGATGATGCAAATTATAATTTTATGGACCTAAAAATATATTTTTAGTGTTTGTGGACCTAAGTGACACAAATTACAAGTTTATGGATATAAAAATACACTTTTGAAGTTTGTGGACTAAGTTTTCATAGTTTGTGGACCTAATTGACACAAATTACAAGTTTATGGACCTAAAAATACACTTTCAGAGTTTATGGACCTAACTGATACTTCCTTACAAGTTAATGGATCTCTGGTGCATTTTACTCATATTTATACATACACTAGCTAGTTATGTAGTTTGTCATATGAGATAAGTGATAAATGTAGTTTACTTGTAAGCTGGAAGTGAATATTTACCTTCAGTATTGTTGAAAGCTCCTTTAAATACACATAAAAATAAGTGGCACGAAATAAACACATGAAAACGACCGATACGAGAGAAATAGTCCAGATCGACATATGTGCCGCTTAGTGGATGGTCTGGCTTACTACATTTTACGTCAGGTCAGATGCAAAGGAGTACAAATGACATGAATAAGTTACAATTTCATGATTAAAATTCGGGCAAATGAGTTGAATACAGCAAACCCACAGTTCCAACACATCTTCTTGAGCATGCGTCCACGATTGCATTTCACGCATATGAGTAAAATATAACAACCGATAATTCATGCATAGCTTCTAACACCGAAATGGAGAGACCTTCAAACATCCGTATATATAGTTGAGTTGCGGCGGCGACGACTTGGCCGGCCTCTGATCCACCACTCAGCGCCTCATCAGTGCAAAGTCCGCTGGCTCCGCCTGTTCCCGGCTTACTGCCGCCAAGTCATCATCGGGCGTGCTTAATTATGGAGTGCGACGCCGCGAGTCGACGATAGCTCGAGTGAACTGCAGGGTCGTCAATGCTTCGATCGTGGCGAAGCCGGCCTGACGCGCCACCAGTACAGTGCTGGGCTGCCATCAATGTTGTAAACCATACGCAAATCTGAGCATGATTTCGGTGGCAGAGGACCGGATCGGCGAATCCTACGAACGACTGTACAATTACGCGGCTTGGTGAATCAGCAAAGAGTCACGAAGACCATTTCGTCGTCTTATTCTAGTATAATCTCTCGTCCGTATTGTCAAACCTCGAGAACTGCAGCTCCAAACCTCAAATTAGAGGAATGGATAACTATATATGGACAAATCTTCTTCACTCAAGCAGCAGAACCAAAGACAGCTTTACTGAATTCGTACTGCACTACTGCGGTACTGCCCATGGTCTCGCATAATAACAAATGAGGTTGCTGGCGTGTTCGATCAGACATATATAAATAGGCAAATAGCTCAATATCATTCACCAATTTAATCTATAGAAGCAAATTTTTTTTCTCCAATATGCAGGAGAGCTGCATATTTTTGTATTAAGAAGAAGGAGGATCAAGGTCCCCAATCACGAGAACTCCGGTTTAGGCCAAGGCGCAAGCCAAGGCACAAACACCAACACCTGCAAAAAGCAGAAACAACCCCTGGCTGTAGCCAAAACCTGAAGCTATTACTCGCTAGTGAAACTACCTAGGCGCTTTGCTCCCGCTATCACCCACAGGTCAGCCTCCATCCTAATTCGGTGGATCAAATCGTGGGAAGCAGAAGGTTGATTGTTGAACAGCCGCGCGTTCCTTTCCTTCCAAATACTCCAGGCGATCAGCATGAAGAGGGAGTCGATTCCCTTCCTTCTGCTCCTTGGTTGCTGATTCCGCAGACAGGTCCACCATCCCTGAATTGTATAGGCACCTTGTCTGAATTGGCAAGCACCACCCCTTGCCGATATCACTTCCCACCATACCTGCCGAGAGTAGGAGCAGTTGGCGATCATGTGATCTGCAGTTTCATCAGCCTGGTCACACAGCTAACAGGTGTCATGTGCTGTCAAACCGTGGCGGCGACGACGATCTGCGGTCCAAATCCGATTCTTGGCAGCCATATGTAATTTAATATAGTGAACAATGAGTTTGCAAGTCTTCATCAACATTTCATGATATGAGGGTCTCCGATCCAATGATTTAGAAGCTTTCTCACTTGTGAGTAAGTTCACCATAGCTATAGAAACATCAGAGGTATTTTTGGAATTCGTGATAAGAGGGTCTATGCAATCTATGCCGCCGCTGATTGATGGAACTTTGGCTCCTTCAGTTTTATCCTCAAGCGATGGAAGATCCATGTGGATTGTGGTTGTCCGGTCGGCGAGTTATGCGAGTGAATAATCCACCAGCTTCACAAAACAAATTTTCGATCTATAATTCTGCAAATTGTGGGCTGAGAACCTTAGGAAGTATGTCATGATTCATGCCGAGCTACAGGGATGAAAATACTTCCTCCGTCCCACAATATAAGGACCTGAAGCATTCAAACCCAAAAAACAACATTGAGATGAAATGACCTCTATACCCCTCATTTTACACTACCCACCAACTCTCCACCTACTCCACCAACCACTCACCAACCCATTTAGTTTTGTTTTATTCTTTCAGGTCCTTATATTTTGGTACAAAATTTGAACCCTCGAGGATCTTATATATTGGGACGGAGGGAGTACGTCGTTACTTGACCACGAGTTGGACCTAGGAACCATGGTTGTTGTGCCGGATGAGCCCATGTAAGTTGGCCCAATCAACCTATGAACGGTAACTGTCGGCCACAGCGAAACAACTGAATCCACATTCACATTCTGTTCTCTCCGAATCTTGTTCTTGCTGAGTCATTCCCCTAAATCCCTCCAATTCTGCTATCCTATCCTTCTGAACTATGCAGGTCCGTGACAGATGCATCCCTGTCTAGGGCACGTACGGACACAAGTGGATACTAAACTCCCATTCCGTTGACGTTAGAGCTCTATCCAACTTAGGGCCTGTTTAGTTGCATAAAGTGACTCCCAAATTCACTATGCAAAAAGAAGATTCCCCATCACATCAAAATGTCATAACATGCATGGAGTATTAAATGCAGATGAAATCAAAAACTAATTACACAGTTTTATTGTATTCAGCGAGACGAACATTTTGAACCTAATTAATCAATTTTTGGACAATTTTTCGCACATACAAACAAAATGCTACAGTAGCGCAATGATTACGAAGTGACATCTTACTCCCAAATTCAACCTCCCAATTCTAACATCTAAACACCACCTTAGTATTGCCCAGGTAATTGTTTCCTGTTAATTCAATCTTCCTAAGATCAAAGCTATTAATGACCACATTGCACCGTGACATTGAGGCAGCAGCGTGCTTCCTAGAGGAAGAGGTGCAGAGACTAAAGAATACCTAATTTGGCGCTAATTTGGCATTTCAGCAAAGCAGCTTCTGGATCCTCTTCGTCGTTTTATCCTAGTGTTATCTCCAAAGTATTGTCAAGGGAAGCGAGAGGAACGGAAAGATAGCCATGAACAAGTCTTTCAGCACTCAAGGTTCAAGAAGCAGCCGCACCTCACTTAAGTCGCAAAACTCAACCTCACATACCAAATGCAGCATTTCAGACTTTCAGTACAGCCTGGCGTATCAGCACAGTATTTACAATGTCCACATGTAAACAAATCATAGGATCCGCAACGATCTTCCTAGATGTAGTAATTACAATGTTGGATCATGAAGATTATAGTGCGTCATACATTCTACATGAGAACGGGCTACGTGTTGACCTTTAATTGAGGTCGGCCCAGATGAATTACAGGTTTCAATACCTAATCCTAGCCGAGAATTACAAAACCGTAGCTATTTGTCACTCACCTCTATACGATGAATAATTTACATGATATGACTATTGGCCATCATCGACATTCTTTGCTAAAAAATTCTTGAAAATCTCTTGGCATCATACCTGTCTGCCACTGCCAGAGCCCCACCGAAGACGCTGGGTATGCTATAAGAGTCTGGATCAGATTTGCTTCTACACTCTGGTACTGTATACCTTCTTCAACATATATAGGCACAGCCGCCTCCAGACATCTTGTTCAGGATCATGATAATGTCAATTGCAGCAAAAGCATTGGCCCTTGTGCAGACCGCTAGGTGGTTTGCCTCGAGATGACTCTTGCCTCTTGGCCTTGGGGACTATTCACTTGACCCGCTATTTCTTGATGAGGAATCTGCAGATGTAATATTGATGACTCGATTGCTAATACTGCTAGATTTGGTACAAGGTATGAAATAGAACTGGGACAAATTAATACCTCGTGAGTGACGCTTCCCCTCCATTGCCTCTTTCTTTTCCTGGCAACTGTGACAAAGGAAAGGGCCATCCCAGGGACGCAGCTTTCCTGGCTTTGACAAACCCTCATGTATGGATATTCCCTGACCAGATCCCAAGTCAATTTGGCAAATTGCACATGCGAAGAGTTTGAACATATCCCGAACTGGATACTCAGAATTAAGCCTGCATTCCCCAAATATCAAATGTTAGACATATGCCATACTGATCTAAACTTTGGATGCTTCTGGGGCTCCAACTCTATATGATGCTTTGAGAAGATAATCATTTTCACTTATTTCATCGTCCATTGGTCTTCTTAATAATAAAATCGCCATGATAATAGTTGCTTCTTGATGAGTTTGAGAAAATTTTAAATTATAAATGGAAATGAAAACACATTATAATTTAAAATTTTCTCAAACGTGTGGGGGGAAGGGTCGAGAACTAACGACATGCTTGAGGTGTCAACACAACAGCACGTACTTAATTGATGACAAGTATAGCACCTAGAGTCCCAACTTATAATACTGTTAAATCATTTTAGTGGATCAACCCGTGAATGCTAGACCATTGGTTTCTTCCAATATTTTGCGAGGGTATTATATACTTGACAACAGCATTTGTTATGCTCTCCCCGGAACTTTAACTTCTGTAGTCAAGGCGTGTTGTGGGACATTATAAAATAATCTAACATGGTTCGTATTTCGGCACAAACAATTTCTGCTTCCAGTAGAGGTCCCTTTCAATTGAACATGACAAAGTGCTCCATGGAAAGGTAAATACTTGCAGCTCAAACGGAAACAAGCAAATAACAGGAAACATCATACTTCTTTACTAACTAAAATATCTTAGCAACAGTAGTGAAAAGAGTGCTCCCTAAATGATAGTCAATTTATTAACTGGAATGTTTACATTTATAGTATATTTATTTGCCAGATGTTATGCATCCATATCAAAATGAGGTGAGGGTACAAACCTCCTTGAAAGGGATGGACATCCATCCTCAAAGACTTCCTCCACTAAATCTGGCTCAGTATAGTTATCCTTATCAGCGAGAGATAATGAGTCAGATACTGTTTTCCTCAAAAAGAAACTTTTGAGAAGGCCAAGGCCTTTTCCTGGTGTTTTTGGAGATTCAACAGTGGGTTTTGGTTTCTCTGGTGGTATTATGTCAATGACAATGCAAGTTGTATCATCTCTCAATCCTTTTGATTCCACTGCTTCCTGGAAACAATGGATAAGTTAGGAACAGTACAGTAGAGTATTTCAGGAAGTGTGTTACGAGGGTCAAGTATGGTACTAGTGCTGTACTTTGACAATCTGATCAGCTGCAGCCTCTGGAGAAAGTCCTCGTGCACAACTGAAAGCCATGTCAGCAGTTAAGGCATCCCAAACACCGTCACTTGCAACAATGAGGCGGCCTCCAGAATTAGACAGCTACAGAAAACATAACAAAACTATAATTTTTCTAAATATGGTCAAACTAAAACGAATTAAAAATACTTCACAGAAAATCACATAATAATCTTGCAATATGAAACATAGCTACAAGCCTACAACAATGAACAAATTTTGGAACAAATGAAGCAAGAATGAAAACCGGTGGTCAGTTCATAAATATGGCAAGGCACCTACTTGAGAAAATGATCTAACATTCGAATGCAATCAGGTAAAATGTGGAAATAGTACGGTTTACCTCAAACATTAGCCAATTTACAAGGACAATCACATATAAACAAAAATACAGATGATAAATAGTAAAATCTCGAAACAGTAGAACATTTGGTATATATCTGCAAGTACTATATCAACAAAGTTTGGAATTTGGTTTTCTCCATAAATGGTGTCAAGTAACTTTTAGGACACTGTACCTTCATCTGCTTCACATAAGGAACAGGAATGATAAATTCTCCTACGTCCTGATCACCAATCGATCTTGACAGGCATAGGCCACCTGGCCAACATCTAAGGGGGCCAATCTGGATTGGGGAAAAAAGGAATGAAGGATGATAAGAAAGGCGCAAATCAGATGTACAAACCAAAAGATGGCACTGTAAAGGAAAACCTATGGAAGATGTCTAATATATACAGCTATTAAAACGTCAAGACGGTACTCTCACCCAGGTTTACTTATCAGTCACATAAATTCAAAAACAATAAAAAATAATAGAATGGAGACAGGTAGGAGAAGCAAATATTTGTCAGTCAATTCAAGAGCTGCATCATTTCAGTCAAAGAAAATCAAGAGTTGGATCCAGCTACCATCTAGCACAACTTGAAGCCCCACTCACCCAATGAAAACACTACATGTTGAACAGTTTGGTATCGCCAAATAAGTCACTAACAAACAGCAAACTGACCAAGGATGTTTTCCAGTGGGAGCAAAGAAGAAGCACCGCCTCAGGAACTTTAACAAAAAAAAAGGATATTGCGCCAAAAACACCAACAATAAAAAGCATGTTTGCTGTTTTTCAGTAAAGAAAGCTCTTTGGCTACCAACTGCATAAATTAGATGGGAAACTTTTGAGAGGCCACAAAAAGGCAAAGAACAAACCTCAGCACCACCGACGACATTTAGCCTTCCAACTTCACCCCCACATTCCATTACACGTCCGACCCTGCAAACCGAAAACTAACCGGTGAGAAGAGCTTAACCAAAAGAGAGCAACAGTACCATCCTCAGCGAGAAAGCAATCTTACTCCTCTTCACTAGCATCGAAACGATGGTCAGCCGACAAGTAGTGGATGGATCCCTCGGCTTCAAGGACACATCGGGAATCGCCAACGGAAGCAACAGTCACAACGGAGCCATCAATTATGACAAGCGTCACGGTCGTCCCCGAGGAATGAGCTGAAAGATGTACACGTTAGTTAACAAACCACGCTCAGCTTTCGTAGTGGTTAGTACGGTCGGTGTAGTGGCACCGGACCATTTATCTCACTATCCGCACAGTCAATTTGAATCACCGAGCTAGGCCAGTCCAATTGAGTGAGATGCCAGCCAGGTTGAGTAATAATAGATAGATGGGATGCGTTGGTACTCTACTGAACTTGTACTGAGAGGTACTTGCTATAGTTGCTCAGAGGGGAGTTACCAATCAAGGTGGTTCCAAGAATTGGAGCTACCTTTGGTTTGGAAATCCTTGTCGGTCTTGACGAAGCCCGCGACGAGCGCCCTCGGGAGCGCGGCGAGCCACTCGTCCCTGGTGAGGTCGGCGGGGACGCAGCCGAGCACGTTGCCGAGGAGGTGCTCCCTGGCGTACACCGCGGCGGCGCTGCCGTTGTGCCCGTCGAAGAGCTGGGAGAGAGAGCGAACCGGACCAGACGGAAGCAGGCAGCCCCGTGTCAGAAGTCAGAACACGAAGCGGGGTGGCATTCATTGGGACACCTTGGCGCGGCCGGCCTGGCCCGCCGCGACGGTGGGCCGCTCGCCGCCGCCCGCCGCGACGCGCTCCGCCGACGCCTCCCGCCGCAGCAGGTCCCCGAGCGCCACGCTCCCGGCGCGCCTCCTGACGCCCCGCGGCGTCGACGACATCCCCTCCCCCTCGGTCGGCCGGTCGGTCGCGGCAGGCACGGTGGTCAGATCCCGGCGGCGGCAGATCGGGGGCCGCTGGCGCGCAGCAGCATGGCCACTTCGCCGCCGCGCTGGCGCTGGCGCTAGCTAGCTCGGTAGCGTAGCGCGCTGGCTGGTCTGGTCGGGGAGCAGAGCACGAGCACGAGCGCGCACACGACGCCTTTCCGCCCGCCGCGCTCGCTGGCTGGCTGGCTCTCCTTTTTGCGGGGGGTGGTGGTGGTGGGCGGGTTTGGCTGGCTGGCCGGGACCCCGCTCGGCGCGTTCGTTGCTGTTGCTTTGCGGGGTGAGGGAGCCGAGCGACCCGTCACATGGGGCGCGCGGTACAGGACGCGCAAATCCAGCCCGCTCCCACGCGCGCCGGCCTCGGGTGAAACGAAACGAAATGGAAATCGCCGGGAGCGGGAGCGCGGGCGCGGGCGCGGCGCGCGCGTTTTTAACGCCGGGAAGCGGCAGGTGGGTTGGGTGGGACACTGCCACACCCGGGTCAGGCTTGGCCATGGCCATGGCCAGGTGGGGAAGGGCGAGCCGGATGGCCATGGGCGTGGTAGTAGGCTGGTTGGCACCTGACCTGGCACGGGCAGTGGGAGCGCGGGCGCAGCAGCAGGAGCACGGTCGTCGTCGGTCTTCGCCGAGGTCTTTGTTTTTTTTTGTGTGTGTGGAAAGCCGGCTGAGCCTCCGGTCGGTCGGTCGTCCAGGTCTTCGGCAGTGGCATGTAGCTGTGCACCAGCGTGAAATTTCTGCGCCCTTTGCATGTGGCCGCGAAGACGTTCGCCCGTTTGGATTGTTTTCAGCGAGCCAACAATGTTTTTTTCTCATTAAAAACCAGCGCCAGCCACCAATAAACCAGCAGTGTTTTTCTCTCAGTAAAAACCAGCGTCAGGCATCAGCCACATGCCAAATGAAAAGACGATTGCTGTCTGTCCCGCGAGCGAGGCGGGGATGTGGTGTGCGTTCAGATTCTCGGGAACATTTCTTTCCAGGTTCAAACAGTGGCGTTTGCCTTTTAGAAATGCAGTACGAATCTTTGAGGTGACTCGGGGTTGCCAGCTGCGAGCACGATACGCATGCGCGCCGCTGAATGTTTTGAGGCATTATCCTCCTGTCTCTTCATCCGCGCATATTATAATCCTCAAAAAAATTCTCATGCCTTTTCCTGCTACGAATCCAAAATCACATTTCTTTAAGGCACCGGTGTTGTAGCAATTCCTTAAGGCCGGGTGTGCCCGTGTCATTGACTGGCTACATCAGCGGTAAAATAAGACAAATCTTAGTATTCAGATCAACAATTTGATAAGTTTGATGGGTGTTACGGAGATAAAACTCTCTCTCTTTCTCCTCACATCACAATAGCCCTATCACACCGATAGATATACTAGCTGTTTTTTTTTTTGCGAAAAAGATATACTAGCTGTTTATAGGACTCCTCACCGAGACTAGTCTAAAGGATGCTAAATTTCAAGTAATATCATTGACGGAAGCGGTTAGGATTTTTTTTCACGTGGAGAACTTCAATAAGTTTTAATGGCATGTATGAATGAGCTCCCTCTGTTTATGGAGTACGTCATGTCTGCGTCTTCCATTTGCCAAATTGCCATGATGCGCTGCGCTGGTTCATCAATACCACACTGTGGACCGACTGAAGCTAAGGATCTGCCCTCCCGGTGTTATTTATTCACTTCCCGTATTTCTGCGACGAATCCTTCTATGATTGTGACTGTAACGAGAAGTCTTAAGTCAAGCTCGACAAAACAAAACAAAAAACCGATGATCCAAGACTGAAAGCAAAGGGTAATCGAGAAGAGCTACTGTAGTTTTCATCCGGTTTTCTTTGTGCGTTAGCGTGGATGCAACCAAGGTAGTGCCCGTCTGATTTTTGCCCGTTCCTTATCATCGACTGACTCCGCCTTGTTCCCCACCTCGCGTCAACTTGGCAGGATCGACGCAAGCTGCCTCCACGACCCGATCCAAACGGCAACCCTTTATGCGCCATTCCTGTCATCACCTCACTTTCGAGCTTGGAAATGGCTGCTTACTCCCTCTTGTGTGTGTTAGTATTCTACAAAGATGGATGAAAGGGCCCTGCTGCGTCTTCTACTTGACCTAGCCTTGTTGTGTTCCTCCCAAGTTGTATATGTTTATAAATGGCTTGGTTGATCTGTTCCTGTCCCCGCTGGTGGAGTGGTGGTGGTGGTTGGAGACTGGAGATCGAGATGACGGAGCTGCTTGCATTGTGCGAGGCCGGCATCCGACTGCAACGGCGCGGAAGAGTTCTGTGGTGCTTACGTGGACGCGCGCGGTTGCTCTCGCTGCCACCGGAGCCTGAAGCCTGGTCTGATGGACGACCATGATTGTAGGCGACGACCGGGGAGAGATCGAGAGTCACGAGACCTCGTCGCCTACTGTCGCCAACAGCTGTCGATAAAGCTATAATCCGCCAGAAATCTCGTTGGAGTTTCCAGGCGACGAACTGTTCCGAAACACATTGATTAGTGGCAGCTGACAGCAGGCCGGGCATAACAACCGAGGTCGAGGAAGAAGCCTGATCACAGAGCAATCGTCGGTTCCGTGCCCCAGTTTCAACGACAAATCCTACGTACGTCTCCAGCTGGTGTCAGGAACGTCGCCAACGCAGCAGCTGGTACCCTACAGGTAGCCAAATGGGCACACGAGGAAGAAAGTTCAGCTACGAGACGAGACGAGGACAGACGGGCTTAGCGCCCCGTGAATCTCGCCCGGATTGGCCGATCGGCGGAGGAAATCGTGGTGATTTTGGTCATGGAACGGATGAGACTGATCTGATCCGGCCGGGATGTTGGTTTTGGATGGCAGCTGGTTGCTTGAAAGCGTAGGCACAACGCTTGCACATGCCTCCCGAGATTTTCGTTTGCTTTCGGCACCGGCAGACTCTACCGAGTTCTTGTGGATTGACACCAGCAAAGCTCTAGCTTGCTCCTGTGGTGCCAGGTGCCAGCTTTCGACAGGCACTCGACGAACATTTTCTTGTGGTAGTTTGGATAAAGAATGGCGTGTGACAAAAGGTCGCAGCTTTGCAATTGACAAGAGAACAACACATGTGCATAGGATCGACTAGTATGTACAGAAAAGAAATGTACAATTGTGCGGTGCACTGGCTGACTTGTGTCTGAAGTTTCAGCACGTGAAGGCCTGCATAATCTGCAGGTGGAGGGAGCCTGTCTCCTGTGACGACTAGTTGGCTCCTGTATACAAAAAACCTCCCTACTATGGCTTGAAATACGAGTGTGCGATATTTACTGACGAAAAAAGAACGGAAAAAATGGAGCTATCCGATCCTAAGATGGCTAATTACAATTCGAGACTGTTCCTGAATTACACGTCGAGCTGTGTTATTTCGAAGATCGAAACCGAGTGACCCGACGCCGACGATCTGAACGAGCCTTCCCGCTCGATGGAGTAGGCGATGAGCAGCTTCACGACGTGCCTGTACCTCCTCCTGTACGTCGGGAACTTCGACAGGCTCCTCACGATACCAACCAGCCTGCCAATACACGCATCACCATCAGAACAAGGAGAACCAACAAAGACGATGATGAAGAACTGAATGTAATGGTTGCACTGAAACAAACAGAATTCAATCAGAACAAGCATATCTGCATATGGTTCTCTGAAGAAACAGCAACAGGAGGAGCATATGTACCTTCTGCTGATGGCCTGAATCTGTGCCAGCCTCACAGGGTCCTGGGGCATCAGGGCGCCATTGTCCCACCCGCTGGCGCTCGCGGCGTTGCCGACGAAGAGGGTGAGCTTCTCCAGGAACCTCACTTCCTCCTCGGTCATCTTCAGCACCTGTATCTGCTCCTTCAGCACCAGCACGGGGTGCAAGAACCAGTCCAGCAGCCGGTCCTGGGGCCTGTTGTGCTGGTTCACCTCGACGTTGCCCAGCAACAGCCCTCCAGCACCAGCCTTGATCGATTGCAACACGGTGAACAGCAGGGAGTAGGAAGGCAGGCCCAGGCTTATGGTCTCATGACCACTTTCCTTTGCCCTTAGCCACTCGCTCAGGCGGACCGCGGTTATGACATTCAGGTCCAGAAGGTCCCTGCCCCTCTGCTCACATGACTTCATCATGCTCTCCCATATCTGCAAAACAAGGAGCCAGGCTAGGACTTCAGGCGTGATTTATTTCAATCAATCAAGATGAAATGCAAAGTGAGCAACATAGGAGTCTGCATATAACCATCTGTATTTGGCAGAAAGTTAGCAAATTTGCTGGAATCATCGGAACATTTACCAACACAAACTAGCAATCGTATACGAACTGGATACCCTGATTATTAATAGACCACTGCCTCCTAAGTTAGGCTTTTCCAATTTCTTTATAGCGGCCACAATAAGGCAAACTCCCATACAAAGAAACCTCGAATTTGCAATTGCTTCTTCTGTGAGGTTCCTTTCATAGTTTCATGGGTGAATCATGACATTGCTTCGCTTAGAACTAGCTCACCTAATCTAAGATACCATCAATGCAACAATCGAAACGTCTACCTGTACCTACTCTTGTATGCCCCTTTCATTTATACAATTTCCTCAATTAGAACTAGCTCACCTACCAAAGAAAGCGTGACCACAGCAACGCAAATTTGTCTTGTTATCCCCTACTTGGAGCAGTATACTTCACAATATAGTTCCATTCAAGACATTAATACCTTACATGGAGCAAGCAAACCTAATAAAAGATAGCATGGACACAACAAAGGATAAGTGCTTCTTTCCTTTGTTGCATTAACACACATAAATTACTGCCAAACGAAATGAGGAATATGCCCATTGAAATCTCTGAGCTCGACACTGCCTTTACTCTGAAATCTCTGAGCTAGACACTGCCCTTACTCTGAAGACAGGGGAAACATTTATGGGAGCAGCAATTTACTCTCTTCAGAATACAAAGGATTGTGTATTGGAAACATTAAGTAGAAAAATGTGTGAACTATAACTACAGTTACATGAAATTACACAGAAGTTCCTAACATGAACAAGGAAAAAATCCTCACATGCCATTGGTTAAACCCTAAATCCCTCATATGCCATTGTATGAAAAACACATTTTTACCAAGTTTACAGGGAATATCAGAAAAGTTTTCTAAGCTGAAAGTGTGAATAATGTTGTGTCTGAGTAGACTGTGTTCAGGCTGCAGACAAACAGCGAATGCCATGAATTAAACTCATAAAGAACATACCTGGACCATTTTGACTTCTTGTATAGCCTCTCTTACTGATCTTGAAGGGGCCAAATTTGGAACCAGCATTGCTGGTGCTTCACCGGAACCAGAAGGATATTCAGCTCCTTTTACAGAGGCATTTGTTCTGACTGAGAACTCTGTGGAGTTGGGTGATTTCCTCTTTCGGTAGGAAGGCCTAATTGTTCAAAATATAGAAGGTTAAACAATCAGATAGCGAGGAAGAAGTACATGAAAGGACATCAGGATGTTCAGATCAGAACCGTCAAGGGGAATTGTAGTACCTGGGGAGAATTGTTCCTTCACGAAGGTAAAGCCAGTCATTGGTGTACTCATCAAACTCCGCAACCATGGCCACAACATATGAAACACCCCTTTGAAACGATTTCTCCTGCGACAGTAAGGCAACGAAATTTCTAAGTACTTACGTCATGTAATCTTACACTTAGGTCGGCGATAATTCATCTCTGGCAGTGTAATAACCTGGAAGACAATGACTGCTCCATAGAGCCCCACGAAAATGCTCGAGACAATAGCCAACAGGACGCTCCCAACCACCACCAGTGGCCAGAAAAGGATGGCTAGGCCAGCAATCGGCACGCAAACTGTTTCAAGGAATGGACCTTCACGGCTTATGAGGTCGTGCAGCAGCCTCTGCCAGCCTTTGAAGAGCATGTAGGGACTCTTGACCAGTGCAATCACCGTGTAAAGCGGTATGTCCACGACCAATCCCAGGAGTGCAACAACTATACATGAAGGCACATCCAGTAACCTGAAAACAATGTTCAAGACGATTTTTACCATCGGCATCCAGAAGTTGCATTTTTCTTGCCATTTTTGAATATGCCAATTGCAATATTGATTTCAAGAAAATGCAGGAATGCGCGTCGCGCAACAGTCATGATGGTGGGATTTATGCAGAATATACTTTCAGTAACAGTCTAACACGAGAGATGACACATTGCCAGAACAGGGTATTTTAAGGCAAAAAGGCTAAGCACGTCCTTGTCATGACAAGCCGATCCTTGTCAAAAAGGATTGCACAACACGGAGCTAACTCGTTTATTAGAACCTGAATCTGAATGGAGGAGAAGGAGATATGCTCTGATGATGCAGTGTCTTACCACAATGCCGTGCACGAACTTCTTGGCCTCGGTCTCCTGCCGGAACGCCTCGAAGGTGGAGATCCACGGCGTGAAGAAGCCGTAGCCGAGCGCCACCAGCGCGCTGCCGAAGATGCTGAGCCCCAGCCACAGGCCGAACAGGATCGGCAGCGCGATGAGCACGGCGAGTTTGAGGCCCGCGTTGATGCGGTCAGTCCTGGATAAAGAATGCAGAGCACCAACAACGATCAGTCAAACAGTATGACCATTTGTTTATCCTCGCGAAAAAAATGCAATTGGCAACAAAAAACGAATTTGAGAAACACAAGGGACAGCAAAATCAGAACTCGCCACCAAAAAAAAATGTTCTCATCGCAACAGGAAACATAAGGGCTACGAATTAACAGAGCGAGAACACGGCAGCAAGGCCAGAGTTGTCCCGGCGGCTTACTTGACGAGCGAGTAGATTGTCCACCAGACGTGCGCCGGGAAGAGCACGAGTATGACGCCGACGTTGCCGAGGATCATCAGCGCCGCGGCCACGGGTCCGACCACCATCGCTGCACATCCATTCGAGCAGCCAATCAAAATAAGCACACGCAGGCGGAGAACCCCCGAGCACGGCAAAGGCCAAGGCGCGGCTGCAATTCACAACAGGAAGGGCGTGCCTTTGATGCCGCCGAGGAACAAGGCGGCGCAGAAGGAGAAGACCACGTAGGCGACGCGCAGCGTGTGCTGCATCGACGCCATGGGCTCCGCGTCGTTGGCCGCCACCCACGCCTTCACCGAGTCCATCGGCGGGCGCTCCGTCGTCGTCGTCGGAGGCCTCCCTCACATCCACGACCCCCGGGCCCGCCGCCGCCGCCAAGAACGAACCGGGCGAACCGCACCTCCGCCGCCGCCGCCGCTGGAATCGAGAAACAAAACGATTCCCCCAAAACTATTCCCCGCGCCGCCTTTGCGGAACGGACGGAGAGCACGAGAGAAAGAGGAGGACAGACACGGGCGCGCGCCGGCCCTCTCCCTCTTCTCGCTTTCGCTGGCGGGAATCTGAGACCGACCGAGCAGGAGGGCGCGGAGGCAGGCGGCCGGCGCGGGAAAACGTGAGCGACTTGCGCGACAAACCGTTCCCGGAGAAAACCCGCTTATAAGCTCGCGGGCGGGTCAAACCGGCGGCCGCGCTCGCGCTCGCGTTCTTGCGGGAGCTGAGGACAGAAGGGGAGGGGAGAGAAGAAGGTTCTCGGGGGGTTTGCCTTGTTTTTTTTCTGGGATTATTTTGCCTGCGATGGCTGCCCAGCTGCAAGCAGCCTTTTGTTTGGGTAGTTTTTCTAGTATGTGCCCTTAGTGGGCCCCGGGCAACGGACGGGCTGACGGCGTTCAGCGAGGAGAGGGCCCTAGAGTTACATGAAATTACACAGAAGTTCCTAACATGACAAAGGAAAAATTCCTCACATGCCATTGGTTAGACCCTAAATCCCTCATATGCCATTGTATGAAAAACGCATTTTTACCAAGTTTACAGGGAATATCAGAAAAGTTTTCTAAGCTGAAAGTGTGAATAATGTTGTGTCTGAGTAGATTGTGTTCAGGCTGCAGACAAGCAGCGAATGCCATGAATTAAACTCATAAAGGAACATACCTGGACCATTTTGACTTCTTGTATAGCCTCTCTTACTGATCTTGCAGGAGCCAAATTCGGAACCAGCATTGCTGGTGCTTCACCGGAACCAGAAGGATATTCAGCTCCTTTGACAGAGGCATTTGTTCTGACTGAGAACTCTGCGGAGTTGGATGATTTCCTCTTTCGGTAGGAAGGCCTAATTGTTCAAAAATAGAAGGTTAAACAATCAGATAGTGAGGAAGAAGTACATGAAAGAGGACATCAGGATGTTCA
>OAMR01000427.1:970736-1013088 GCA_900205405.1 Echinochloa crus-galli
CCCGCCGGCTCTTCTCGCTTTCGCTGGCGGGAATCTGAGACCGACCGAGCAGGAGGGCGCGGAGGCAGGCGGCCGGCGCGGGAAAACGTGAGCGACTTGCGCGACAAACCGTTCCCGGAGAAACCCGCTTATAAGCTCGCGGGCGGGTCAACCCGGCGGCCGCGCTCGCGCTCGCGTTCTTGCGGGGGCAGAGGAGAGAAGGGGAGGGGAGAGAAGAAGGTTCTCGGGGGGTTTTGGTTGCTTTTTTTTTTTTGTTTCTGGGATTATTTTGCCTGCGATGGCTTTTGGTTTGGGTAGTTTTTGTTGTGCCATTGGTGGGCCCCGGGCAACTGACGACCTGACGGCGTTCAGCGAGGAGGGGAGAGAGACTACAGAGAGAGAGGTCAGAGTTAACGGCACGGCAGGTAAAGGTTGACATTGATAATGATGGCGGGGTTTTATCCGCAGCCGATGGGTCAATTGACAGGCATCTTATAATGCGTGCCGGGGACTACTCCGTAGTCTCTTTTCTGGTTCTAGGTTCTCCCAAAAACTTTCACTACTGCCTCTAGAGTGTTGACGAAAGTTAGAACTCTTTTTCAGATAAGATCTACTATACACTGTGTTTAGTTCTACCAAAAAACCAAAAAATCTCTCTCCAAACTTCACTATCCACCTATCACATCAAATCTCTCTCTTCATGCATGGAACACTAAACATGAGTAAATAAAAAAACTAAGTACATAGTTTTAATGTACACGACGAGACGAATTTTTTGAGCCTAGTTAGGTCATGATAGGATAATATTTACCACAAACAAACAAAAAGTGCTACAGTGCACTACAGTGTCCGATGCGACATTTTCACCAAACTTTTTCAACCACTTTTTGAAACTAAACACACCCACACACGTATGCATAAAAGTATGAGGCTGTTTGGTTCTCCACCATTGTTTGCCACAGTAGTCACAGAAATAAAGGTTAGTGTTTGGTCCTGACACACATGCGGCGGCCACAACCTTTTCACGCTTATTTTCTTGCCACGCTTGTGGCAGATAATTTGAGCGCCACAAATGCGGTGTGGCTACCGAAGGCAGGCAACCAAACGAGCCCTATATCTTTACATGGGGTGTGTCCTCTCACATACACGGAGTAAGTGATACATCCAAATAAAATGAAAGGAAACGCACAAAAACACCACTCACAAGTCAGCATACCTCGACATATTTTATAGAGAAAAAAATAAATTTCACGAGTAATGAATGTGTGCACATGTATCAAGTTTATGACTAAAATAGAATCAAGATATATTATATTTTTCTACTCCCTCTGTCCTAGTTTAAATGCATTTCTAACATTTGAAGAGAAAATTAGCATGGTTAGAAAACGACAATAATTCTCCTATGTCAAGGCAATAGATGATATATAAGTAGTTGTAATTATTGCAGCAGAGAGGAGATTTTGGCGCACTGGAGGGCAGGGATGCGTTGGGGTGTTGCAAGCGAACCTGGTGTGTGGCAGAAAGAAACGAGCGGAAGAAGCCGTAAGAGGAAGACGATGCTAAATAAATGGTAGGCACTAAACATCTGTAAATACCTATATAGACTGGGCAATTGGGAGTTGGGACAAATAAACACTTATTTTTTTATGGGATTTCTTTTGAATCTTACAAATGCACTTAAACTGGGACGGAGGGAGTACTCCCTTTGTCTAGTTCAATAACATTTTATGTACTTAAAAAGTTGTCCCAAATTAAATGTACAATATGAAGCCCAAATATTCTTGCAATGCATTAATGCATGGGAGACTCGTTTATTAGAAAAAAAAACCCCTATATCGGCAAGACTGAACCATTGAAAGCCAGAGGAAAAGGACCTCAATTCTTTTGTTGCTCTGCGTCCTGAATCAGGCTGATGTCATCTTTATAGAGCAATAAATAAATAAATGTTATTTTCTACCAATACTATTTAATGTTCAAATTCTAAGAATACACTTATATTGGGAGGGAATGAGTACTAGGCAGAAACGAATCAAGTAAAAAGATAATAAAAGATTCGTTGCTATGGAGATAGTAAGGGGCTTGAGCCCCCCACACTCACCCAAGCGGTTAACTTCGACGACGAAAACTTCTTGGAGCATTCATGAGTTGAGACTTCGGGGTATAGCCTAGTCCACCTATGCATTTGAAAAAGATAATGACAGAAAAATAAAATATATATTCCTTTGTAGACTGTTCCATATAAATTGAATTTTTATTTTTGTCAGAGGAATAAAGTGGCGAAAAGACGTATTCCCAATTGATGACGTTCCTTTTGTCTGAATAAAGAAAAATCATCTTGGTGTGCACAGAATCATAATTTGCTTAAAGGACATTAGTAAAGGACAAATACGATTACATTGAATTTTATGTTATTTTATCTATTAATTTATCGAGCTTAAAATCACTTGCGTGACATATATGTAAATGGTTTGGCGAGTATGCAAATTTGTTACCGCTAATGACACAACCAATGACACTTAATTAATTTATATATGAGGGTGCATATGATCCAGCTACTTTTGTCTCCAAATCTCCTCAGTCTCTGTCAGCCTTGTCATTTCTCTTGTTAATTACTCTTGAGAATCACACCGGCGGCTTATTATTTCTTTGTGCCAACTGTTGAGTTCTGGCTTTTGATCAATTCTTTGAGTTGCCAATGTACGGAGTAGGCTTTACAGTGCTTTGTTGTACGTACTTCTATCCTGTGTGCCATTTTCAATATCTGTTTGTTCATTGATTAAAAAAAATCTCTGTTTGTCTCTTCCTGTGCATTAGCCAGCAGAATGACTTCATCGATTAATACAATTCTTTTTCTGAAAAAGAATCGATGAGTACAATTCGGCTAGTACGGTAAGTCTAGCGCTACAAAAGAGCTGTAGCTCATTACTGGGGTCCGGGGGCAGGGGCAAACTCATGTTGCGGGTGACGGCGTGACGGCGTCAATGTGCCCGTCCGTCCGGCTCGCTGTTCGCCAGGCGCCACCCCGCGTCTCTGGGCGCCCGATTTGTCCTGACCTCGCACGCCTCCTTGTTTCCTGGGCTCTGGCCGCTCCGGCTCTCCGGCTGTGGCTTCTGGCCCGTGTCAGCGATCTGCCTCCGCTTCCGGTACCCAGGTGCTGCCGTGCTGGCCCGGCCCTGCTCCTGCGGCCACGCGCCAACAAGTGGCCGACACGTGCAGCGCCTTCTGGCTCTGACCACTGTAGCAACTGCTGCAGCAATGGATGACTCCTCCATGGACGGAGGCAGGTACAGGTACAGTACTCCCTAGGGGCGGCATGGCCACGCGCATAATCTACTACAGTAGCGGACAAGACAAGTTAATTTGTTGCATATTTTTTTTATGTTTGTTAAACCTTAAATCGCAAGTAAAATCCCCTCATCACCAAGCAATAAAGAAACGCAGGTGACGGAGTAGGAGTATCTCCTTCCATTCCATCGTCAGAGTATGCAATCGTCACCATCTCGCATGTGCCATTTCGTACTGGCGAAACATTTTTTCCCTCCGTAGAAGTGCCAATCTGTTTGTATTCGTTTGCATTAGCCTGTGTATTCTAACTATCAACCTACATATATTGTGACTATCAATCAATATATATTAGGAGCATCAACATGTGTATTATGACTATCCACCTACATATATTATCACTATCAATCTACATATAATCTAATTCCTAAATGTCAACCTGTGTATTAGTTCATCAATCTGTGTATTCTACTATCAACCTACATATATTGTGACTAGAATTTATGTATTTTATAAATATCAACCTACATATATTATTAAAATCAATCTATATATGTTAATGGAATTTATATAAGTTGATAGTTTAAATTTATATAAGTTGATACATTATCCTAATCTAGAGAGATGCATTAGTCACCTCTATCCAGATAAGGTGTTGTAAAGGTAGGATTTAGATATAAATAGTGTGGGGAAACTATATTTTAGCCATATATGTGCAGTCTTGGTAAACAAAGGGACGGGTGTCAAGTAGGTGGCTTGATTTTTTTTCAGACAAAGAGGGACCGGTAACAAGGCATGACGTGAACAGAAAAACAGAAAGAGAAGAAGCATCGAGCAAGAAAGAAAGCTCAGCGCCGAAAAAACGGAGGGGAACGGGTCGCGCGCTCCGTTATAGCGCGACCCGTCGCGCGATATCTTCATCCAATAAATAAACTGTCAGCAACGACGGCCCAAGGAAAGGAATGAACCACAACTGGAGCTCCAAGGCCCCAACAAACCGTGCTAAGTACGACTCTACGAACGTAGTACTCCGTACTCGAATACACAACAAACTAATCGTTGCTAGTTTCTTTTTTTCACTCCAGCTGCGGAGAAGTTTCTATGGAAACGTCAATCGATTCGACCGGAACTTCACAGACGATTGCTTTGGAAAAGAGCCACGCGGGCCTGACGCAGCTGACTTTCCTTGGTCTGAGTTACGTTGGGATAGGTTTTTCAAGGGCTTCCCCAATTTTATCTCCAAATCTCGCTATGAAAAAAGAAAATCCCATCACATCAAAATACATGCACATGCATGGTTGCATGGTTTATGTGCATGGAGTAATGGAATCAAAAACTTACTCTACGGTTACTTTACGAGATGAATATTTTGAACCTAATTAATCAATTAGATAATTATTCACAATGTTACAATGTTACAGTAACGTATTTTTGATAAAATATTAACTTTAGCATATCATGCCAAAGTTAGGAGGTTGACCCGCGAACCCGAGTCAGACGGCTCCGACCTTGCAGAAGCTATCCCAGCTAGCGAGGGATGACTTGGCGTCTTGACGAGTCTGCCTTGCTGCGCACTCCAGCAGCCTTCAAGGCATTAAAGAACGCTACGGGGTGGTTGATCCGGTGATGGAAGCAGCGGTTGGGAAAAATATTTTGAGGGCGGCTTTATGGTCAAATCATCAAACTTTAAAAATTCTCTCTTCAAACTTTACTATTCACCTATCACATCAAATCTCTCTCCTCATGCATGGAGTACTAAACATGGGTATGAGACGAATTTTTTGAGCCTAGTTAGATCATAATAGGATAATGTTTAGCACAAACAAACAAAAAGTGATACAGTATACGATGTGACTTTTTCACTTCACTTTTCACCTTTTCTCAGCAACTAAACACCCCCAGAATAAAGTGAATGGTCGGGTTCAGATTCCAGGGAATCGTCAGGTTACGTCCGCCGCCGCCCGACGGCAGGGAGCTGCGCCCTGTCGCGTCACCGTGGAGCTGGCAGCGAGTGGCCGGCGGCGTACCGCCGGCGACAGCGACCTGGCCCCCGCGAGCTTCTCTACGCAGTGTTGTATCGGCTCGCAAGTGGATTAATCAGTATCCCATTTTGTTTTATCAGATCAAGATTCGTATCGTTATATTTTATAATCAGATTCGTATCCCCTATCTTCTCTCCCTGCAAAAGATCGAACTCGTCGGAGAAAATTAGCTACAAGGGCGGTGCTAACTGGGCAACGACGCTTCTAATTTGCTGCGGAAAGGTAAGCGCGCATCTGATCCCTTCGCGTGCATAGACCCCGTCTATAAAAGGCATCCTTTTCTTTTCCATTTCTCTGCTGTGCTAAATTGCAGTGCATTGCCACTTGTCAGCTCATCACCAATTTGCCTCGGCGTACAAGACTCGCAATTAACCATGTCGTGGACTCCCTGCTCGCTAGCTAACTGTAACACTGACAGGCAGCTGTCATCGCTCCTCTCGACTTGCCGGGTACTGTCTGTAACGATCTCGTTCCGGATGGATGAGCCATCGAATAGCACTTTCAGATATCTTTCAAAAAAAAAAAACCTGCACTTTCAGTGAATAACGCACCGAAAGTGAGCAAATCCCTCGCGGGAGAGTCAATAAACGCATCGATGATCGGCTCAAGTTGGGGGATCGAGCTGGTGGGCCATATTCCGATTAGACGTAAAATTCCGGTCATATTCGGATTTCAGACAGGGTTATTAGCTGGTGGGCCACACGCTGATATAAGCTCTCCATTCCTTCATATGGGCCTAGCCTATGGCAAGACCGGTAAGACAGCCACAGGTCGCCAACCGACCACGCCGGATTGGTAGCTCTACTTGGCAGCTGCTCGGCCGGCCAGCGATTGCGCCAAGTAGAAAGCACGGGGTGCATTCCTGTCCAATCTGTCAATCACACTAGTTCGCTTGTGGGGGGAGGCTCGTGAGCGGTGTGGAGAGGTGGATGGCCGGCCGAATTGGCCTCGGCCCCGGACGGGCCCAGGACAAGGAAATGGCCATGGTTTTGGGGCGCAGGCGAGGGCCAGGAAACAGGAGATTGGCCCCGCGAGAATGCGAGATGGCCGGGGCAGGTCTTGGGACACCGACTATGGGCTTGTTTGGATCGAGGCCTGGCCGAAATTGCCTGGCTAAAACACCTGCCTGGAACACGCCTGTATCTCATTTGGTTGGAGTCCTGAGATTTTTGCCTGGGGAACCTGCCTGTCTTCGCTGCCTGGGCACCAGGCCGACGAAATCGGTCGCCTGGCTCCTTGCCTGAGCTGCCTGGATAAAATCACCGCAAACCCCACTTCCTCTTTCCCCTTTTCATTTTACTTTACCCTGTTGACTTTTCCCCTTCTCTTTCTTCTCCCCGAGCTCCTTTCTCCTGGGAGGGAAAATCCAAGATCTGGTCCATGAAGAGGAAGAATATTGCAGACATGTTCATCTGATTTATAGATCTCGTGATTAGCTTCTTCTTCTGCTCTTAATCGGCCTCTAGAAGGCTATCTACGGTGCTTTTTCCTCTTGCGTGGTAAAGGTGAGAGCACAGTCCCTCTTTTCCCTTCTGATCTCTCCTTTTCTTTTGTTTTCCCAATCCCCTTCTGATCTATACTTTACTCTTTGTTTCCCAATATAATGTATGAATAGATCCGTAATATAAACTTGTTTTTATTATTTTTTACTCCAGTTTCTGATATCTAGATGGATGTCCGTGTTTTCTTAGAAAAAAAAGTCCTAACTAAATGCTGTTTCTCTTACTTTTTTTATGTCATAAAAATTACTCAGATGGATGTAGAACCTATTCATGATTATATTGTCCAGCAAAGATCTCGAGTGTTAAGTGTCCTAGCTGTTGTTCTGGGCATTATCCAATGGCGACGTAGACGTCGTCGTCGTAGAAGGTTGTCGATAAGATACGGACCATTGGTGAGCAGAGATTTAACGAGGCAAACAAGGCTAGATGAACTGTATAATGGAACTGATACAAATTGCATTCATCAACTTCGGATGAGGAAAGTTGTATTCTGGAAGCTCTCCTCCCAATTGCGTGACACTGGTCTTTTAAGAGATACAATTCATGTATCTGTTGAAGAACAATTAGCTATGTTCTTGCACACAGTTGGCCACAATTTGAGAAATTGTGTGATTGCCTTTTATTTCAAAAGATCCGGCGAGACTGTGAGCAGATATTTCAGTGAGGTCTTGAGGGCTCTGTGTTACCTTGCTAAAGATATGATAAATCTTAGATCAATAGAGACACATCCAAAGATAATCAATAGCCCTGGCCGGTTCTACCCATATTTTGAGGTACATCATGTAAAACGCATTTGACATTTAATTTTCCATCCCTACACTTGACTTTCTACTAACTAAAATTTCCCTACACTATAGGACTGCATTGGGGCACTTGATGGCACCCATATCCCTGCATTTGTCCCTGATAATATAGTTAACAGGTTTAGAGGCCGTAAGTCCTATCCAACACAGAATGTTCTTGCAGCCGTGGATTTTGATTTGAGGTTTACCTATGTACTTGCTGGATGGGAGGGCTCGGCACATGACTCTGTAGTTCTAAGGTCCGCCCTAAAAAGATCAAATGGAATCCCAATGCCTGAAGGAAAATATTACTTAGCTGATGCTGGATATGCAGCGAGACCTGGTATATTGCCACCATATAGAGGTGTACGGTACCACTTGAAGGAGTATGGGGGTGGAAGACGTCCAGAAACACCGCAAGAGTTATTCAATCTTCGACATTCTTCCCTTCGTACAACCGTCGAACGAGCATTTGGGACCTTAAAGAATCGTTTTAAAGTTCTTGCATGCAAGCCGTATTTTCCATTTAAAACACAAGTGAAAATTGTAATAGCATGCTGTGTGCTACACAATTGGATCCTTGATAATGGCCCTGACAATATCATATATGATGAAGATCGTTGGTTTAGCAATCTACCTAGGTCAGCTAGGACAGCCACAGATCAAGCTACAGAGAACAGACAATGGGCTGCTAAGCGTGATGATCTAGCAAATTTAATGTGGAGTGAACGTTGATATAGTTCACTGTAATATGTATTATTGATGTAGCATACATATATGTACCTGACAAATGACCGTGGAATTATGACTAAACCTATTCAGTTTTTTGACAAGTTGGAAGAATTATTCAGTGGTTCCACGGCTGATGGTTCATTTATGCAAGATCCTTCCACTGCAGCGGACGAAGACGATTATGAAGTTGATAAGATGGACATGAATGATATATCTCACTATGATGAAGCAGACGCTCCACGAGGGCAAGACTCGGACAAATTAGAATCTGATAGTGATGAATGTCAGGAGGTGGCTGCCCTTGCTGCAACCGCTAGCCAAGTTTCTTCATCTAATATCCAGTCACTGAAGCCTAACAAGAAGAGCTTCAAAAGGGTTGGAAAGCCAAAGACACTACCTGTTGCTAACAAATCGAAGTCAAAACCATCTCAGATGTCACACGGCGATGATGATATGGATGTCAAGCTGACCAATAGTTTGGACAAAATTGATTTTGCTATACTAAATTTGTCTAGTGGGAAGCTACCCACACTTCAAACCTGTTGAGAGTACAAGCACAGGCAGTTTAACGAGCCAAACACAGCCTGGCTATCAGGCAGAGCTTCAGGGCTACAACCAAACATTGCCGGATATGAAAACATGGCCTGACCAGGCAATCTTACAAATAATAGCAGGCAGCTTGCAGGCAGGTGAGATTATCAGGCAGATGGTCCAGGGCTGCATCTAAACAAGCCCTATATGTTTTCTGTCCTCACTCCTCAGATGCCTGCACGATTACACTGTTGACGCTCGTGTTTGGACGCCGACATGAAACTCCGCTGACGCTACTGTGCTATTGTAGCCGGATTGTTGGGTGGGTGTCGCTGCCTGAAAGATGGGCTGCGATCGAGCCACCGCGCCGTGAAAGCCAAAATGGCCGGGCCCTCGTCATCCTTTTCGATGTCACGGGCTGCTAGGGCGATCGAGCTGAATGTGACGGCTTCCGTCACAGCGGATGAGATTTGTGAGAAAAGCGAGACTGGGATAGCTAGGTTGATGATTTCCCTCGCTCCCAGATGCTGGCAAGAGACGTGCTCCCCGTGGCTGCGCATTTCACTTCGTTTCCAGATGCGTATATACACGTGATCACGTACGTGTCGTGCCATGTAGCACAAGATAAACGTTGTTGACTGGCAGCGAAGATCAGTCGTACGTGCAGTGTCGAGTCAATTGGGGTGCGTTCCGGCCGTCTACATACGCACGCGTACGACGCCGCCGGCAGATCGAGATGTCAGAACACACGCGTCTGTATCACGGGTATTGGTCATCGTTCATCAACCGGTCAAGACCCAATTTTTGCAGGACAGGTGTGATCGCGAACGCAAATACTAAAACAGAGAAAGGTCGATCAGGTGTGAACTGTAGTACGGTCCGCGCATCTGATCTGGCGATGATCTCCGCATGCAAGCGTTTGCAGCCACGTCATGCAACCTCAGGCCGCCGCCGCCGCCCGCGCCCACGGCTGGCGCCCTGGCGGATCGGGACGGGAAGGAAGCCAGCTGCACGTCAAAGTTTCCAGAAGCAGAGATGCCATGGTGTAGCCAACTGCTGGTAGCGTTGAATTTCTTCCGTTCTAGATGGGCCACGTTTAGTCAGCTAGCGCCAGGAGAGAACGCACGGGTTCCACACTTCCCACCCAGGTCATAGATCGGAGGCTACGCCGCCTCGCAGGAGTAGAGCTTCTCTTCTGTCGTCTCGGCCATACGCAGAAAGAGCCATTCGCGGTCGCACGTCAGGGTGGTTGCCACCTCCGCGCGTCACCAGGTCCAGCAGCCACTGGCAACAGTCACGGGCTCACGGGTCACGGCTCACGACGATGATCGCAGTCGCAGATGCAATTGACGCGGGTCGGTCCGAAGGAGAACATATACCCATCCAGTGCTCCCCTGCCTCCACATGCTCCCGTGCTCTCATTTCAAAAATGCATGAAAAATCAAATATACATATTATTCAGTGTTACATTTTCGTGGAAAACTTGAGCTTGAACAAAAGTTTTGTAAGGGAGAAACAAAAAAAAAAATCAGAATGCACCCGACGACACCGCGGGCACATGTCATGAAGGTGTGAGAGTAGAAATCTGGGTCCTTTTCTACCTTAGCCATGGGCCTCGGTTCCGTGAATGCAATGACTAGCGCAGGTAGGCTTCGATGAAATCGACCTCGGCCATGGGTTTCAGGGGCCTACTTGCAAACCAGGCCGAAATTTAACTTGCCCAGGGCCCAGTCCATTAGCTTGTTCATCATATACTGGTCTTCGTCAAATCCAATCCCACTGCAAAACTTGTGCACTACCGGCTCCTGCCCGACAATGCAAGTGGCGCCGTGGCGGCATTCGTGACTCACCTGTGCGCCACACACACAGGAGCAGACGCGTGCATAACTCCTCGTAGTACTCGCCCGCAGGTTGTACAAATAGCCGAGCCGCGGAACCGACGACGCTTGCTCTCTCGATCGCGCCAGTGGAGCCGTACGTACGCCCGCGGACGCCGAGGATGTCGAGCGCCGCGGCCGCCGGTGCCGGGGATGACGGCGACGAGGTCACCCACGACTTCGCCCCGCTCCTCCTGGTGTACAAGAGCGGGCGCCTCGAGCGTCCCCTCGCCATGCCGCCCGTCCCGCCCGGCCGCGACGCCGCCACGGGCGTCGTGTCCAAGGACGTGCCCCTCTCCACGCACTCCTTCGCGCGCCTCTACCTCCCTCCTGCCGCCGCCGCCTCCGCGGGCGGCGGCGAGAAGAGCAGGCTCCCCGTGGTCGTCTACTTCCACGGCGGCGGCTTCGTGATCGGGTCGGCCGCGTCCGCCGCGTACCACCGCTGCCTCAACGACCTCGCCGCGGCGTGCCCCGCCGTCGCGGTCTCCGTCGACTACCGCCTCGCGCCGGAGCACCCGGTCCCCGCCGCGTACGAGGACTCCCTCGCGGCGCTCCGGTGGGTGCTCTCCGCCGCCGCCGACCCGTGGCTCGCCGCGCACGGCGACCCCGCGCGCGTGTTCCTCGCCGGGGACAGCGCCGGCGGCAACATCTGCCACCACCTCGCCATGCACCCGGACGTCCGGGGCGCGGGGCTCAAGGGCATCGTGCTCATCCACCCGTGGTTCTGGGGCAGGGAGCCCATCGGCGGGGAGCCCCGGGGGGCCGGCGGGAAGATGCAGAAGGGGCTGTGGGAGTTCGTGTGCCCCGGCGCGGCGGACGGCGAGGACGACCCCCGGATGAACCCGACGGCGCCGGGGGCGCCGGGGCTGGAGAACCTGGCGTGCGGGAAGGTGATGGTGTGCGTGGCGGAGGGGGACGTCCTGCGGTGGCGCGGGAAGCTGTACGCGGAGGCGGCGGCGCGGGCGAGGGGCGGCGGCGGCGAGGCGCGCGTGGAGCTGTTCGAGTCGGAGGGGGTCGGGCACGTGTTCTACCTGCTGGAGCCCGCGACGGAGAAGAGCAAGGAGCTGCTGGACAGGATCGCAGCGTTTGTCAGTGCGGAGTGAGGAGGGCACGAGAAGAAAGTGGTCCATTTGGACCTGCAGCTGCGTTTGTCAGTGCGCGTTTGGGATCGGGAGAGGTCCTTGCACGTACACGCAAGCGTGCATTTTCGCACATATGGGTATTTTTGTCACGTAACTTATATAAGAAAACTGTTTCTCAAATTATTATGGAATAACCAAGGCGCATGACTTATACACATATCGCTACCTAATTATAAAGTAAGGATTGTTTCCGCGGTACGTAACCTTCTTAACATCGGAGATCGAATGCCATACTTTGTCATCTTTTTAAGTGAGGGCCCTTAAACCACAACCAGGGCAGCCCTTTCCTCCATCTCCGTGGCTGTGCAAGCGCGCGGTCGCGAGAAGCCGCTAGAGACTGCGGAAGAGGGCTACCGGTAATGCCGACTCGTGGGTGCAACCATGCAAGTACAACAGCGACGCAGCGAAAGCGAAATTCCCGTCGTGACTGGAGTCAGATGCTCAGCGGGACACCAAGTTCTTCTCACTATGGAGCCTCTTCTTCAACTGATGTGTATGGTCACTTGCAAGAGAGTAAAGCGTTGTGTGCTAAAACATATACCCACGGGAACCAGAGGCACTGCCCGTCTAGCGGCGCGAGCCAACGGAGCTCTGCCGCTCGATTCGCACGCAAACACGGCCCAATTGGCAGGCACCTCACCGAGATCAAGATGGAGGCCTGGAGGAGATCGTCGTCGTCGTTGCCGCCGCCGCCGCTGATGTTGCAATTCGATTGGATGGAGGGGCTCGCATCCTGCAGGCGAGATTCCGGTGCCGCTAATAAGCGGTGGCAAAGAAGATGCAGCCGGTTGGGCAGTAGGTAGCGGAGTGGCTGATAGCCCGCAGGCGCAGCTACGTTGCTGTTAGGCGGTGCCGACGAGGATACGACAAGTATCCCTCAAGCAGTCAAGCGAGGCTGTAGCTAGCGCGGCTGGGCGGTGGCGAGGAGGGTGGCAGCTGGAGAGCTATGAAGAGGTTCACCGACGGCTACGCGCAGTCAGGTGCATGTAAGCGGCTTGCCAGCGGGCAGGCACAACGTTTGCTGAGAACCTCTTCTTTATCGTGCTTCTCATCAGATGCGGAATTGTCGGCATCTATGGCTCCCGCGCGTCTTCGCTCGTGAAGTGTCATCAACCCGTAGCAACGCACGGGCATATTTGCTAGTACTGATATAATAACAATGGTACTACTCATCGCAACAAAGATGACAATGGTGAAAAAGAACTGTTAATCAGTGCTAGCAACGAAATGAGATGTTGGTCCTCTAATTTTACGAAATATAATAGTCATAAATTAATTGATAAAGTTTCTTACGCTGGAACATGTTCATCAAAGTTCGAGTTTTCAACTCGGCATCAGTGTCTAGTTTACTGGATTTAACCGGCGTTGTTATTTCAGTGATAGGTGACATGTCTGTCGACAGTGAGTCGTTTATGGTGAGTCCGTTAATCTCGACATCAGCCGATCCAGTCTCGTGGTCTGCGTGCGTGTATTTATAGGTTAGTGTGTACGCATCGTGAGTATTTGTGCCTAATCTTTTATGGCTGATTTGGGAGTCTTCAACCCGGGGTACGCTTCCCCGGGAAGGACGCCCGACCTACCTACGTCGGGCAGATTTCCCGGGGAAGGAGAGGGGATCCCGGCGGGGGATTCGGCTCCCAAAGGAGCCCTTAAAAAAGAAAAACCCTCGGAATGTCAAGACCAGCACACTCAGGAAGTTTAAATGAAGACACTTGTATAACGTATATATAAGTGAGGAGTGAGGAGGGCACGAGAAGGTTTTTAATTTTCGCATATAGGTAATTTTTGTCACATCACGTATATATATATTAGAAAACTGTTTCTCAAATTATTGAGGCATAACCAAGGCGGACGACTTCTACACATATACTGTTATAATACCATTGGTACTAGCTACTGCATCGCACAAAAGGTGACAATGGTGAATAATCAGTGCTAGCAACGAAATGAAATACTAGTCCTTCAATTTTATCAATTGATCGTATATTAGTTGGTAAAATGGTAAGATTTTTTGCGTTGGAACCTACTCATCAAAGCTTCTATTGTTTCAGTGATAGGCAACGTGTCCGTTGATAGTGAGTTGCTTATCGTGACTCCATCAATCTTAATATCTACCGATCCAATCTCTCGGAGGTGCTCGTATGGACAGGTTTTGTGTGTATTTATAGATATGAGTATTTGTGTCAGGTCATTCGCAAAACCCTTGGAATGTTAGGACCAGCGTTCGCGAAGTTTAAATAAACACACTTAGACCATTCTCAGTGAGGGTTCACTATTCTCGAGAAAAAGAAGGAAACAATAAGCTATTCTTTTTGAATAAGAAGTTGAGTCAGGAGCTGAGTGGAATAAGGCACTCAAGTAGTTACGCTTGTCCCTTGCCATGTAGTTACGGTCCATACAGAAGCTTCAACAACGCCGGCAACGCTTCCCGGCCTTAAAGCAACTAAAGTATATAGCCACGTTGATAGGTCTATGAATCAAACTTGACAGTGAAGAGCTACCAACAAGGAAGAAGAGAGTAAGCAAAGAATGCCGCCAAGCTTTATTTATAGCAATTCCTGTATCGTACAAGAGCTATAACATAATATGCAAGAAAGAAGTTGGAGTCTTTTCTTGCAGAAGTCGTTGAAGACAAACCCTAGCCTAAGCGCTTTATTCTTTATTGACATGCGCTCCTGCCTTCATCCATCTTCTTGCCGGGAGCGCAGGGAAACTACTCCTGACTACACAATGCCTTTTTGAACTCCACTATTGAAGGGATGCGATAAAGAACCAAACTACACTATCTTTTCTGAGGATTCTTTATCCCTTACTGCTTGCATTTCTCTTTTGAAAAAGGAAATATCCACACCACCCATTACTGAGTCTTCTTCTACTCACTATACGATAAAAGGAGAAAGAAGAGAAGATATTCGTCTAAGACAACGAAACAAGCACTTATTCCACTCTGAGTGCTTAGTTTACCCGCGTACAAGAAAAGAAAAAGGTACCACTTTCATACGTATACGTTACAGTATTTACTTATGCAGGTTCCATTGAGAGGCCTAAGTGCAACGGAGGTCCGACGACGGACAACGCGGTGGCGGCCAGCGGATGCTACGGGTTGCTTTCATCATCGACACCCCTGTGTGAAGAGGTGGGCCTTACCAGTCTATACCGGCGCGCCGGTGAACTGAGCAGGGTGTCACGATTCTCGTGTCGTTCGTCGGCGGTTGGGTCGAGAGGTGCCTAAGTGCCCGTCCCTCACACTACCGGTGGCGGCGGCCAGAGTTGTGGTTCTTTTTGCTTCATTGACGGGCCGGCATTGGGCGGAGCTTCGGGCGAAAGTCTATTCCGACGTGGTGTCGGGGTCAGCAACGACGGCGTCTTCGGATGTCGTTCTCTTTTGACAATCAGATGTGTATAAGAGACAGGCTCCCTGCGTGATCTTTGATTTTCCAGGTGAAAACCTTTCTCTGGCTGATCGGAGGGGCGACGACGGCGGCTTCAGCGTCGTATACTTCTTGGAGACGTCGTCTTTGGAAATCAAGGGATCAGCTTCTACTGGAGGAGCGGTTTGAGGAGTGTTTGGAGGTTGTTTGGAGCATGGACGGAGAGGGAGATTGAAGCTTAGTCTTTCTTTTTCTTTTCCTTTTCTGTTAGTGTGTTTTCCTCTTGTTTTTTGGTTTACCTTGGTGTGAGGTTTAGAGTCTAAGTGCTCTGGTGTCGTGTAACCTTTGGCCGTATATATCCACTTGTGGGTATAGAGGCTGGGATTTATTCCTTAATCTAAAAAAATCATCATTAAATACAGTGCCATGTTAGCTTTTTTAGTGATGTGGCAAAAAATAAATGAAGAGAGAAATGAATTGAGTTTTATGATGGTGAAATCCTATGTACACTATTTTCAAAAGAGTATGTGTCTTGCATGTAGTCTTGAAACAACAAATAATGAAACTTTAGATTGAGAGGGGCCTATTTCAACTATGAATTAAATGAACTTTTACTTTATGTGGTATTCTTGGAAACATAACTATGAAATGGCCATTGAGAATGGCTTTATATACTGGAAAGAAGGGAAATAAGTTATCGTTAAATTTTTGTGGAGGAGTGAGTCTAGCAATGTTATTTGCATGGGCGTTTTTATTTTTGTTAAGTTAACGCTTACTCCAAGCCGTCGCTGGAAAGTGTGGAACCAACTCATAGCTAGGCTCGCGCAGATCCATGAGTGTGGAGTTTGTGACTATAGAGGCGCCGGCCGGCATGGATCTATCGCCGTTGGATCAGGTGGCGCCCCTTTGCCAAATATTTATCGGCTCTCGGTTGTACGATCATATGCTTAGGACCAACCGCTGCTGCTAACCCACCGGCCAGGCGAGGACAGCTGCATGCCTGCAGGCATCCCTACGGCCACAGCAATTCAGGCCTTGTTTAGATGTTGTAGCATTTCGTTTGTATTTGTGAAAAATTGTCCAAAAATTGATTAATTAGGCTTAAAATGTTCGTCTCGCAGAGCACAACAAAACTGTGTAATTAGTTTTTGATTTCATCTACGTTTAATACTTCATGCATGTTATGACATTTTGAAGTGATGGAGAATCTTCTTTTTGCATAGTAAATTTGAAAGTGGAATTTAGGATCTAAGCCTCGACCGTTTGCGGTGGCGTCGAGGACGAAATATATAGGAGTATGTCAGTAAAACGCGTGCAGTGTCCTGCGCGTCGTCCCGCGCCCTATTGTCTGTCGTCGTCTCTATTGCGCGCTCCTAACATCGTCTTTTTCTCTCCCTTGCGCCATGAGTGTTGAGTACCCATCCATGACCACGACGGTTGAGGCGGCCGGAGTTCGTTAGATCGAGTGGATACTATTTTACAATTTATAATACCCGTGACTAGGGTTGGTAACGGATCATAGCCCGTTTATTCTTTCACAATCTATCTTGGTCCTAACAAAATTTAGCTTAAAAACTAGTATTATTTTGATCCGGCTCTAATCCGGCCTTATCCTTAAAATCTCTAGTACAAAATAAGCCCTTTACCACCCCTACCCGTTACACGACGACAACGTTGAGCGAGCTGACTGAGGCTGGAGAGTTGCAAGCACTGCACGTGTCGTCGATGAAAGACACTCCTTTTACTCCTTTGCCCTCGGTGAAAAGTTATGGCGACCAACCTGCCTCCATCACTTCCTGCCGGCTGCTGCACCGCACGAGTAGTACAGTTTGATGCGCAACCTCTAGGAAAAAGTCCGCTCCTATTGACTGCAGCTTCCAGGTTCCAACCGTGTACCGTCTGGATGTTCGTATGGCTACATATACTAATTCTGCGTCCGGCAGTTTTGAGTTGACGCGCCGGGCGGAATCACGAGCGATGCTCGTTCTTAACGGTTGTGCATTACGAGCGACTCATGTGGCAGCAGGGCTAGCTCTGCGCCGGCGTTTGTAGCCGATCTGTACTCTGTAGAGTGTGCAGCCTGTTACGTTGTTTCATGATGAGCGCGTCATCATACGCATATCGCGGTTTGGGCCGGGCATGAGCACGAGCACGACCCTCGCGCATGCATGCTAGCGTGTCATCATCAGGCGACGACCGCACACTGTGCTTTATTTGCTGCTCGCCATCATCGCACGACGGCCGCACCCATACCGACCGTTAATTCCTGACAGTGCTCAAGACTAGCGACCGTGACACGTTGTACGGTACTACTATTTGGCATTCGTATGCTATGTGCCACTGACGACACCGTTGGCACGTCGGCGTCGTCTTAGGCTAGCTATTACTATATATGCATGACACGTAAGTGGGCAGACACCATCGCGCTCATGGCTTTCATTAGCACGCACGGAACCCTAATTATATTTTGCTTCGTTATACCCTTGTTATGGTTACGTATCCCACTCCGTGTACATGCACATGCACCACAACTATGCATGTGCATGATGCGTGGAACCCAACTATTATCTCAACGAATATATTCGTTGAGATAATGCATGGTACACCTCCACGGGATGCCGGACATAAACGACGACATTCATGGCTCACCAGTTCCACGACATCCACCCGCTAACCCACCACATGCATGCGTCTCCATGCAGCCATGCATGCAGGGACCCCTCTCCTCACACTCTCAGTGCGTGCAGTAGTGGCGTCTACAAGTAGCGGCCACTCACTGGAGCCTGAAACCAATAAGCTAGAAACCAACAGCGGGCGTACACTCCGAGACGAGTACGTAGCACTACTGCACCACCACCCTAGCTAGCACACGATGCCGGGCGCCACGGTAGTCGCAGCGGGAAACGGCGGCGGCGACGACGAGGTCGTCCACGACTTCTCCCCGCTCCTCCTGGTCTACGGGAGCGGCCGCCTGGAGCGACCCCTCATCGTGCCGCTCGTCCCGCCCGGCCTCGACGCCGCCACGAGCGTCCAGTCCAAGGACGTGCCCCTCTCCGCCTCCTCCTTCGTGCGCCTCTACCTCCCTCCTGGGTGTGCCCCGGCGCGGCGGACGGCGTGGACGACCCCCGGATGAACCCGATGGCGCCGGGGGCGCCGGGGCTGGACGGCCTGGCGTGCGAGAGGGTCATGGTGTGCGTCGCCGAGGGGGACCACCTGCGGTGGCGCGGCAAGGCGTACGCGGAGGCCGTGGCGCGGGCGAAGGAGGGGTGCGCCGCCGCCGCGCCGATGGTGGCGAAGCAGGGTGGCCTGGCGGCGGCGGCGGCGGCGGCGGCGGTGGAGCTGTTCGAGTCGGTGGGGGTCGGGCACGTCTTCCACCTGCTGGATCCCGACATGGAGGAGGCGAAGCAGCTGCTCGGCAGGATCGCGGCGTTCGTCAGGGCCAAGTGAAGGGGGCGATGCGAACAGGATGTTCTGTTCATGCATGCATGCATGCACGCCGCGGGTACGTCGCGCGCGGCGCGTCGATCTGTCGTACGTACGTGTACGTGAATGAAATGGGCATGTAATGTAATGCGTCTACACTCGTAGTTTTTTTTTCCTTGCATGTAATCCCTGTGGAATGCCCGTACTTTTTGCTTTTAGGCCCTTTGAACGGAAAAAGATCACGTTTAGACTCCTTTTGAAACAAAATCCATGTTTGGACCCCAGAGCTCGGAGCCATGAATCATGGCTCCGAGCTTACACGTCTCGGCGCCATGAGTCATGGCGCCGAGGTGCCGGCAGGGCAAAAGAAGGTGGCAGAGGAGGCTAAGTCCTCACCTCGGCGCCATGATTTATGGCGCCGAGACGTATAAGCTCGGAGCCATGATTCATGGCGCCAAGCTTTAGGGTCCAAACGTGGATTTCTTTTCAAAAGGATTCTAGACGTGATATTTTTTCGCTCAAAGGGCTTAAAAGTAAAAAGTACGGGTGGAATGTTGAAGCCGGCCGGATGGGGAATGTTGAGGTCCGATGTTTTATTCATTTTCTAAAAAAAATCTGGTAACGCGCGTCGTATACCACGAGATATATACGTGCCGGTCCGACACCTGAATGTATGCGTGCGTACGTGTCATGTCACGGTGAAGGTGAATGGCCACGCCGGAACCCATATGCATGCAGCGGTCGTGGCCTCCTATTGCCGTGCTGCGTGTCCGCTTTGTGTAAGGGTTGGAGTCGATCGATTGACAAAAACCTTCGCCAGTTTGGAACAGGTCGCCCTGCCGACTTTGATCGCCAGCCTGAATGCACCGCGCCGCTGTCCCCTTGGATTTTTTTTTTTGATAAAGTGTCCGCTTGGATTAACGCGCGTCAGTCTACGAACTTGCAAGCAAAAGCTATTGAATGCTGCGTACTGTGTCACTGTCCGTCAGTCGTTCAGCGTCCAATTTTGCGACATGGGGGTGTCCACCTCCTGAGAAGAGAGGACGAAAGTTGTGTGAAAATGTCACATCGGACACTGTAGCGCACTGCAGCACTTTTTGTTTGTTTGTGGTAAATATTATCCTACCATGACCTAATTAGGCTCAAAAGATTCGTCTCGTCGTGTGTATCAAAACTATACAATTAGTTTTTTATTTACAGTGTTCCATGCATAAGGAGAGAGATTTGATGTGATAATGAATAGTGAAGTTTGGAGAGAGAAAGTTTGGGGAATTTTACCTTTTCAAGGGAACTAAACCGGGCCGATCAAATGAGACGGGCAATTTTTCGACATCAAACGAGACGGCCAATTTTACCGACCGCGGGTGGGCCTGAACATGAAGAACCTCGTCGGCTTGCGGGCCTGACCGACCAGATAAAGTTAAATGGGCTGTTCCGTTCAAAAAAAAGTTAAATGGGCTAGGTCTAGCGTAATATGGCCCAACTCAGAAGAACAGAAACAAAAAAAAACAGTAGGCCACCAGACGCCCAGAGCCCCAGACGCTTGCAGCTACAGTAATCCCGTGTGACGCAGGCAGGTGGTGCTGAGGTGGCCACCAGGTGGGTTAGCTGGGCACGCGCTGGCGAGGGCATCAATCCACCACCACCCCGCGGCCCCACAGGACAGGACACGACAACATGACAGGCCAGAGACAAACTGCGTCACCTTGGGCACACGCAGCGCAGGCTTTCGCTGAAGCTGAGAAAGATACCGCCGTACCCGATCGAGACGTGGCGCGTGGACACCCTCTCCTCCTCCTCCTCCTCCTCCTCCCCCCGCCGCGCCCGCAGCAACCGGGCCGGGCCCCGGACTGGGTCAACCAACCGCTCGCCCGCGCGCGCTCGTCCCGTATCCGCGGCACCATACGTAACACGAGGCGACGAGCCGTGATTGGCTACGGAGCCGAGGCTTCGATCCCGAGGTGGTTGCGAAGCAGCCGACGGTGTCCTCTCTCCCTGCCTATCGGCTAGCATTTGACTAGGTTTACAGTACTATATGCAAGAAACAGAGCTAGTGGGACAGAAAAAACAAAGCCATAAAAAGCTCATTCTTGGCCAAGCGGCATTCAACGACTAGTTGGGAAAGCTTGTACAGTTGCCCGGTTTCGAATGCGCTATAGGTGACTGAAACAAGCTGTAGAATGACTAGTTTGACCAGAAAAGCAATCGCTCCGCGCCTTGCTTTTTACAATGAAGTAATCAACTTGGCTAAAGAAAGGAGCCAAGAATACTTTTCAGTTTATCTCTCATTCAATCCATTTGTATCAGGATGCATTGCAGACTTACCATTTGAATTCTTTAGCTATTATCATGGATGCCACTTCAAGCGCATACCAAATAATGTCCTTTTTCCTAAATAATGAGGACTTGGCTAGAAGCACTAATGTTTTCAATGGTAATGGTGATGATTTTATATGTATACTCCTAACTAGCTTTTCTTACCCATTTGCAATAGATTGCTTACCCCATACAGGAATTGACTAACGCCAGTCGAACTAATGCTGCTTAAGCCAACCTATTTGACGGGCAAACAAGTAGGTAGAAAACACCCAGACTCAAAACCTAGCCAGTGAAACCGTATTAAAGCCCTCGTTCTGTATCTTATGGGAGTGGGTTATTTACCAGATTGACCTGAAAGTATGTACGGATTTCTCTCTAGAACTTATAGGCATTGAGTGAGTTTCCTCGATCTAGTTAGTGCGCATCTTCATTCCACTCTTTTCTTGTTTGTTGGCAAATTGAATTGGACCTGAATGAATATATATATTTCGGTGAATACCTGTAGATTACCAGACTAATGTGCCTTTCTCTCCTTTGTAATAGTAATTTCCTCGGTCTGAGCTCCTTTTCATTTTCTGCATTTCCATGAGTCGCATTGCCTTTTCCCTATTATCATAGTTCCAAAAGAATGGATCTGGATCGGCAGAAAGAATGAATGGGACGGGAAACTCAATAATGGAACAAGGACTAATTCCTCTTTGATTATAGACCTCAGAATGGCGTGTACATTGGTCCATAGTAGACCGGGATATAGCTATAAAAAAATAGATAAATAGGAATTTCCACCTTCGGGTATAGCAGAGACAGCAACTCAACTACATTGGCAAAGTTTTTCAATGATATGAAAAAAGAGCTCTTTTGTTGCTCCTTTTTCTGCTAGGGAAATTCAAAAGACTCGCTTCGGTACCTTTGCTTAAAGACCTTCCGTAGCTCTTCCTATGACTATTCCTCCCATCTTAGGCTACTTACCTTAAGGGGATAGTTGAGGTTATACTCCCTAGCAATTTCCTGGACTATTCTGATAAAAAAAGAGAGAGAAATCAAAGTGGGCAGAGTAGAGGCTTAGTCCAACCAAGGCCAAAGGAAGAGGGTTCCACATAAAACAAGACCTTTCATGGTGGGATGAAGTAGCTGTCCTTGGGTTAAATAAGGCTTTCCCAAGCAATCCTGATCTGCCGTGTGAAGATCTAACTTCAAGAGAGGGTTTTCATTCTATAAGCTAATCCTCCCTCTATCACTACAAAGGAGATAGTATGTACCCTTTTATAAATCTATTTAAAGCTCTTTTCATTAGAAACTGGGTTTACTCGCCTACGACTCTTGTCTTACTTATCCTTTCTCTGATGGAGCACTTTCTATTTCTAGAGAATTATCTTGACATAAATAGATTGCATGCGTTACTAAGTGGAGATCGAGGGGGGGGGGGGGCTCGGGCGTGGATCCATTGGTTGGTTGGGTTGGCCAGGTCCAAATCGCTTGGGAGGAGACCAGCGAGATTTCCGACCACAGGGCCACAGGGGCTGCGGCTGCGGGTGCGAGAGGGCTTCGCACAAAAGGCAAGCAACAGGCGCCCGCGCGCCAGAGGAGCAAAGCGCACGTCTCCTCCTCCTCCTTGCGAACTCCATCGGCCGGCCGGGCCGCGGGTGCTTTGCACGGCGCGTGGCTGTCGTGAGCGGAATGGAAAAAAGCGCGGCCGGGGCCGGGCTTGTCACAATCACTACACGCGCCCCCTCGGCGTTTTCTTCGCCGGCTGTTGATCCAGTCTAATGGAAGACCATGTCTGACCGATCGAGGAGGGGAAATACAACTTTTAGCCTCTGATGCTCCATGGGGCGTATCAATTTCCCATGTTTACTTGATCGACCACTAGGAGAAAGATCGTTTCTTTAAAACCACTCGGAGAAAAACATACACAGTATTTGGTTTCGATACGCATACTGTCATGTTGTAGTTAATTATCAACTATTTTTGCTGATAATATGCCATCAGATTGGTTGGTTAAATAATGCTACACTGCTAAAAATGGCATATGCTGAACCGTGAAACTTGTTGGTCTTATTGCCTAAATAAAGCCTTAAATGCATGCATTCACAAATGCGGAGACCTGGGTCTTGAATTTCCTTTATTGAAAGTTGTTCTCCTCTTGTTTGAATTTCCTTTATTGAAAGTTGTTCTCCTCTTGTTTGAATTTCCTTTATTGATAGATGTTCTCCTCTTGTTTCTCCTCTAAAGACAGAGCAGTTCAACACTACCAAGAGCATTTTTGTATAATGCGTACAATATGCTAGCTTTTATGGATAATTTCTTATAGGAAAATGTTCTTAACAAAAGCAAAACTAGGCCAGTAACTACATAAGGGGCGAGACACCGAAACGCACCAACAATAGAGAGAAAAAAAAGCAAGAGAAGTGCATATGCAATGTCCACAATAAATTTCATTCCATCGTATCGGTTAATTTACGATTTTAGTAGAAATGGTATAGTGAAAATTGTATAAGTGGTTCAGCACCAGAAACATAATATGTAAATAAAATTCCATAATAACCATAAAATAAAATAACATGATAAAATGTCAATATACCACTGATTGTCTTAAATTACACTCATATTTATGAGTTTAACCATGAAACCTACCATTTTATCTAAAATGGAAATCCGACGAGAGTTTATCAAAAGTAATGTAGGTACAATTTTCTAACATTACGTTTCTATACTCCTCAACATGAAATTATACATGGTAATCTCAAAACCCTACACAAGTTTTCGACATGGTGGTGGTAACTGTTTGTGGATAAAGTAAGCTAACATAGAAGCACACACGCTCAACTTCTGTACATCTTCCACCATGTTATGTTTTTTTGTCAAATTATAAGTTTCTACTACACCAATCAGTAATTCCAAATAATGTTACTGATTAAATGAAGCTTAACACTGCCGGGTGTGCAGATTTAGACCTACAGTAATAAATAGCTCTAGAGCAACACACATCTGCCGGAACCACAGAGCAGATGCCGCCCCCACACGTCAGCCACCCAACCTCACCATCAGACGGCCGACACCATAACGAACTCCAAGATCTGACGGCGCAGATCCGTTTCTAACCCAGTATAAATTCAACCTCACCCCACCCACGAGCTCCCTCTCTTTTCCGCCCTCCACCCCTCGCGAGCCCTCCAACCCCACACGACCCACCTCCTCCTCGGCGGCGGCGGCGGCGGCTGCGGTGGCGATGCAGATGGCGGCGACCACCACCGACTCCCAGGCGGCCGTGCCGCCTCACCATCCTCATGCGCACCCCCACGCGCCTCCGCAGCACGCGCACCCGCACCCGCACCACCACATGCCGCAGCCGCGGTGGGTCGTCATCCCCTACCCGCCGCCGCCGCCCATGGTGGCCGCGCCACCGCCGCCACCGCAGTTCGCCAAGCACTTCGCCGCGGGGCCGCCCCCGCCGCCTCAGGCTGCGGCCGGCCGCCGTACGCCGACCCCGCCAGCGGCCGGATCCGGCGGGAACGGGTGCGAGGAGAATAAGACGATTTGGGTCGGCGACCTCCAGTACTGGATGGACGAGAACTACCTCCACAGCTGCTTCGGGCCCAGTGGCGAGGTTTGCGTCTCTCCTGATCCGGACTTCTCCGTACTAGATCTCAACGATAGAGCTAGATTTGTACCATTTCCGTGCCTTGATCCGTGTGTTTTGCCTCAGGTTATTATAGAAGCTTAAATTTGCGCTTAATTGTTGCTTGGTGCAAATAAAGTTCCGATATTTTTAGAATTAGACGTGCAAAGATGCTTAAGGCGCCAACTTTGAGGTCGTTCAATGCAGTACGGATGGAACGCTCCTTGTTTGTTTGGTCATTTATATCTCTTTTTATTTTTTTGGTTTAGAGCCGTGTAGTAACCGCTTTAAAATGTTACTTTTTCCTCATTATTTTTTTGCCTATAAGAAAGGGTCTTCTTCATATTCCTTTAGAATTGGTGCGTGCGAGGTGACAAACGTGCCGACCTCTGGTAGGATCTATGCATATAACTAACTTGGAGGAAATGGTCTTGATGCTTGTTAATTGATAACTATTTTAAATGAGCCAACTAGTTGCTTCACTTTGGCGGATACTGTATTAGTACAATAACTTTTTGATGAGCAAAAGGAAGCAATAACCGGGCCCACGCGTCAGTCTCCCACTCCCGGCCCATCGGACGACCGCGCCACCGCGAAATCCTAGATCGGACGGCCCAGATCCGCCAGCAACGGCCTATAAATTCTTAGCCTCACCCTCTGCCCACGAGCTCCCTCCTCTCTTTCCGCCTCCACCCCTCGCGAGCTCGGCACACGCGGCGGCTTCCCTCCTCCTTCCTCCTCACCCCCCGGCGGCGGCGTTGATGCAGATGGCAGCGGCAGCGGCCCCCACCGACGCCCCGGCCGCGGCGGCGGCTGCGGTTGCGGCTGCCGCGCCGCACCACCACCCCCACGCGCACGCCGCGGCGGCGGCGGCTGCCCCGCCGCACCCGCACGCGCACGCGCCGCACCCGCACCACCACATGCCGCAGCCGCGGTGGGTGGTCATCCCGTACCCGCCGCCGCACCACCCCATGGTGGCCGCCCCGCCGCCCCCGCCGCCGCAGTTCGTCAAGCACTTCGCGCCGCCGGCCTCGGTCACCCCGCCACCGCCGCCGTCGGCTGGATCCGGCGGGAATGGGGGCGAGGACAACCGCACGATCTGGGTCGGCGACCTCCAGTACTGGATGGACGAGAACTACCTCCACAGCTGCTTCGGGCCCAGTGGCGAGGTTTGCGTCTCTCCTGATCCGGACTTCTCCGTACTAGATCTCAACGATAGAGCTAGATTTGTACCATTTCCGTGCCTTGATCCGTGTGTTTTGCCTCAGGTTATTATAGAAGCTTAAATTTGCGCTTAATTGTTGCTTGGTGCAAATAAAGTTCTGATATTTTTAGAATTAGACGTGCAAAGATGCTTAAGGCGCCAACTTTGAGGTCGTTCAATGCAGTACGGATGGAACGCTCCTTGTTTGTTTGGTCATTTATATCTCTTTTTTTGTTTAGAGCCGTGTAGTAACCGCTTTAAAATGTTACTTTTTCCTCATTATTTTTTTGCCTATAAGAAAGGGTCTTCTTCATATTCCTTTAGAATTGGTGCGTGCGAGGTGACAAACGTGCCGACCTCTGGTAGGATCTATGCATATAACTAACTTGGAGGAAATGGTCTTGATGCTTGTTAATTGATAACTATTTTAAATGAGCCAACTAGTTGCTTCACTTTGGCGGATACTGTATTAGTACAATAACTTTTTGATGAGCAAAAGGAAGCAATAATTACATACAGCCTTGGCCAATTATTCTTTTTCGGATATGCTCACTGATGTTGACTGGAAGAGAAAAGATGCCTGATCATAGGATCACTCTGATGGACACTGATACAATGCCTCTTTAGGAACAGAGATAAATAGACAAAGTGGCTCGTATCCATTCTTGTTTTTATTCCAACTAATAATAGCTACCAGGAACATTTCTTTGACATATCTAGAAGGGTAACTTTGATATGTTTGTCAAATAAGAATAAGGTTAACTGCTGTTCAAGCATCATTTTCTATTTCTTGTTTCTGTCCGTGTCTCTTTGTGCTTACAAAACTCTCTGACTATTAATCTTATTGTCTTTCGCTACTTCACATTTCTGCAGGTGGTGACAATAAAAGTTATCCGGAATAGGCAAACTGGACAATCAGAGGGGTATGGATTTGTGGAGTTCTTTTCTCATACATCAGCAGAGAAAGCTCTTCAGAATTTTACTGGTCATGTGATGCCTAACACCGACAGAGCATTTAAGTTAAACTGGGCATCATATAGCATGGGTGAAAAGCGCTCTGAAGTTGCTTCTGATCACTCGATATTTGTTGGTGACCTAGCTGCTGATGTTACTGACGAAATGCTGATGGAGCTTTTCGCTGGCAAGTACCGATCGGTGAAAGGAGCTAAAGTTATTATTGATGCAAACACAGGCCGTTCTAGAGGCTATGGATTTGTTAGGTTTGGAGATGATAACGACAAATCTCATGCAATGTCTGAAATGAATGGTGTGTATTTCTCTACTAGGCCAATTCGTATAGGACCTGCAACTCCCAGAAGATCTTCAGGTATGTTCACCTTTCATTATTTTTCAGCAATCTGAATTTTGCAGCCTCCTTTGATTCGACCATAGACTTTACTACTTTGTTCTATGAATGGTCCCACCAGTATTCATTTGCTTACTTTTATGGAAAGGAATGCTATTGGAACTGACCTGGTTATCTATCCAGCGAAGGTCTTGTGAGTTGTGACATCCATCCAGTTCAACACTAGTAGTTATGAATTTTGGTTAATGTTTGCAAGCATTTGTGTCAAACTGGTTATCCGACTGACTTAGCACTTTAGCAGCCTATAGATGCCTATCTGTCTTTCATTCTGCGTGGAACGATGGCCCAATCCATGTTTCTTGATAGCTTTTATTCGATGGCCATATTTTAGCAACCACAGCTGCCAACATTCTGAAAGTCACTTATTTTTTCCCCTTTCACCTCCGACTATCCTAAACTTATCAATTTGTCTGTTCCATCCTCCCAAGTTCTAACTAGATTTTTAAAAGTACTTTCAAAAGTTCTGATAGTATTTAAAAGTGAATTATCAAAACACTTTATTATGTTTGTTATTATAGGAATAGGAAGGTTCCAGTATATTTGCTCAGCACATAAGCTCAGCTTTTATGGTGTCTAAAAAATTAAACTATAGGAAATCCTACAATCTAATCATATGTCCCCATTTGTAGCACCACAAGCCTCCTTAAAAAGGTGCCTTAATGAACTTCCCTGCCCTTTAGCGAAACAAGTCACCACAAGCTTGTGGAGCCAGGGTTTGAACCCCTGACCAGCATGGCTCCCTTTGAGCTTTGCCAACTGCACTATGGCCTTCAGGCCTCCTTGGTCTGCTGGTGCAATTACTACTTCTGTGCTCTTGTCAGCTCTGATAGATTTCATAAAGTTGATACATCTTGACAGTGGCGTAGCTAGGATCTCCGGCTAGGGTTGTCCAACCTAAAATAATTTTCCTGATAAAAGTTTATGAACGAAGACGAGAAAGACCTACGAACGAACCAACATGAATCGAACATATACTGGCAAATTTGCTGAGGGAGTGAGGGGTAATATGCCTTGGGCCAAAATTCCAGGGTGGTCCATGGTCCACAGGGACCACCCTTTAGCTCCGTCACTGCATCTTGACATATTAGGACCATAAATCATGTGGTTTTGTGCTACAGAGAAAGATAACCTGTATTTTCTGCTCCATGACCACAGAACCATGCTCTTATCCAATTTGCAGCTCTGCTATTTATCTACTATGACTATGTAGTTTTTGCCCTGAGGACCACACATTTAACCTATAGAAGTTAGTGATAAGTATTGAATAGGCAAAAGCAAAACCTAGTTCATGAAAATTTCGGAGTAGAGCTTGCACTGCTTGTGCTACAGGGGCACAAATTCTATCCTATCTTGCTATATGTTATGCTACAAATAGATTAATTGAGATTAAGTTGATGTGTCCAGAGCAAGTTGTATTTGATGTAATATCTTTGTGGACGGCCTTGTGACGTTGCTGCTTTCCTGTATCTGTAATCACTTTGGTTATCATTTATTCATTCAATTTGATGACTATTTCACTCAGGTGATTCTGGCTCCTTGACTCCTGGTCATTCAGATGGCGATTCTTCTAATAGAACGGTATGTGACTCTCTTTTCCTGTGCTATTTGTCATCTTGAAGTATGATGATTTCTAATCTGTTGTTATTGACCAGGTATATGTTGGTGGGCTTGACCCAAATGTCAGTGAGGATGAACTTAGGAAAGCCTTCGCCAAATATGGTGATCTTACATCTGTAAAAATTCCTCTAGGAAAGCAGTGTGGCTTTGTTCAATTTGTTAGCAGGTATGTACCTGAAGCATCTACACGTTTTGCTGCTTATTTTCTCCATAATTTGGTTGAAGTGTTATTTAAGATACATGTACGCGTTTCTAGAACTGATGCCGAAGAAGCACTGCAAGGATTAAATGGATCAGTCATTGGAAAGCAGGCTGTTCGCCTTTCATGGGGCCGCAGCCCATCACATAAACAGGTTTTTCATGTTTGACATTGCCTTCCTCTGATTTTTTTATTTCTTTGGTGTGGATTATACTTTCTTTTGTGTATTTATTATTTACTTGTTATAGTATCTGTTTCCATTGATGCAGTGATTTTGTTAAAATGCAGCATTGCAATATTTAGACTTTAACTTAGCATAGTCCAATAATAACTTATTGAGTGCCCTACCTTTGGATGCCACATACATTTTCACTACAAGATCATGTTACTCTTGCATGAAACTGCTGTGCAGTGTTTAACTGACTGACTAGTGATTACCAGCATGCTCATTGGGTCTTGGTACATTTCCACTTCCTCAGCTTGATATTATTTTGATGGGATTTTCTCGGTTAGCTTGGTCACAATCTAGTTATCTAAAACACCTCTCCACAACCAGAACTGGTGTCAAGCTTCACATAAAGAGCAGTCCATTAGCCCTTGCAATTGTGTTCACCACATAATTTTCATCTGTTTTGCTCAGGAATATGCTGACGATAAAAGTGGCTTGCTAGATGTTGTATTTGCCTCTTGGCATCTCTTAAATATTTATCATGTTGATCATTGACTAGATTTATGTGCTGCATATTTGCTCCTCATTTTTACCTTTATAAGACTAAATAATAGATCTATGGAGATTCTAGAATTTATACTTGCCCAACAGTTGCGAAATGTGTATGACTGTTTTTGTGCAGTCATTTTCTCCTTCCTCCCCCTTACACCCATTTTCCTTTTCTGCTTCCAGTCTAGGGGTGGTGACTCTGGCAACCGGAGGAACAACATGTACTACGGCACAAATGCGTATGATGTTTTTGTGCAGTCATTTTCTCCTTCCTCCCCCTTACACCCATTTTCCTTTTCTGCTTCCAGTCTAGGGGTGGTGACTCTGGCAACCGGAGAAACAACATGTACTATGGCACGCCATTCTACGGAGGATACGGGTACGCCTCCCCGGTGCCGCACCCAAACATGTATGCTGCTGCGTATGGCGCGTATCCGTTCTACGGAGGCAACCAGCAGCTGGTGAGTTAGAGAGGCTCTCTCGGCTCCGTCCCCTCTGATGGGAAAAGGTTTTGGTCCGGTGAGCATAGTAGCGTCAGGTGAGAAGGAAGGTTATAGCCTTATAGGTTGTCCTAAAAGTGGGCGAGATGTGTTGTTGAAGGGATGGTATGGTGCCTGTAGTTGTTGTGTGTGCGCGCGTCGCAAGAACTTGGATGAAACTCGTGGCTTGTAGTACACCAGGGAGTCGTGTCGGTATTCTTTCAAGAAATTTTGACTTGGTAATAAATTAAACTATTGTTTGTGCGTCCTTTTCTGCTCTCACATGTGTGCGTGACAATCCGTTTATTGATTTTGGATACATATAGTTTTCGTTTTTGTGTGGCAGTTTTTTTATTTTTATTTTTGGATTTGTTGTTGCGTACAATCTGTTTCAGTTTGCAGGCTAGAGGTCCTCTGCTGTTTTTGTGAGAGCAATCGGTTGTTTTGGCGTTCAATATGGAGGCCCAAGCCGGGGCATGCTAACCCTGCTGGTCACTATGGGTTGCAAATTGAACCTGATCCTGTGTGACAATTGACAACACAATGCACCGTTCATCCTTTGTTTTCGATGGCCGGCTGTAGTGCACCGGCCTCTGGGCTGGGCCTTCTCTTTTTCATCAAAACTATTGGTAATCATGCCCTTCTTTTTTCAGACAAACTAACAGGGCAAAGCAACGCCCCTGATTATTTCGGGTGGAAGCTCGCCCAGAAAAAAAAATACTTCATCTTTAAGTTGTAGGTATTTTGGTTTTTTATGTTCATAATTTTTATTATGTATACAAATATAGTGTATATTTATAAAAAAAAACTATGTAGTTAGAAAAAGTTAAAATGACTTATAATTTGGAGTGGAAGAGGATATTAAAGAGAATTTTTGAAGCTAATGCAACTCCCTGCTGCAAGAGATGAGGAGAGGAAAACCATCACACATGCCACGCATACAGAAAGTGTGGTAGTTCCAAAGTAATAAAGAGGCAAAATAGAAACGTTAGGGTGGCCAAATCAATATATTTTGGAATTAAAGAGAGCTAAACAAAAATATATTTTTTGTTCAAATTGTGTATACTTTTGTGGAAACCTTTGTGCTCACAGTGGGAACGGGTCGGCCCGGACTTGGCCTTGGATCTGGCCCTTACGGCCTCTGAGTCCATTTTTAGGGGTTACGGGTCTACCCAATTTAGCCAAAAGGTTGTGGCCTTGATGTCCCATTGGGCACTACAGGTCGGCCCGTTACAACTTTAGGACATGTTTATCCAAGCATGTTTAGACATAATAAAACATAAAAAAACGTGATCTAAGCAGTTTTATACCAACATTATGGATCATTGACCATGAGTTTAACTCGAGTTACATCAGTTCTCACTAGACTTCAAACAACAGTAATTAGACAAATAAAATTTAGAGTAAAATGCACCCCGGGTCTTTAAACTTGTTTCGCTGTGTCAACCAGGTCCCTAAACTTCTAAAGGTCGGAACACAAGACCGGCACTTGCTTCTCCCTCCTCCTCCCTTCTTCTCACCAAATCCTTGCTCGTACCGCAGCTCCTTCGCGCGCCACCGGCCTGCGCCGAGCCGCCGAGCCATGGGAGGAAGGAAAAAGAGAAGGAGATAGGAGGGAAAGGGTGCAGCACGTGTTCTAGAGTGTGGGGAAGGAGATGGGCTAGCAGCAAGTGGAGGGGGAAGAGGGAGATGGCCGGCGTTGAGCCGCGACGCCATGAACGGCGTCGGTAGGAGCATGGCGGCGGCAAGGCCGTATCGGTCACATCCCAGCACCTCCTCGACTTTCTGCCAGCTAGAGAGCATCACCTAGCCCTAGAACACACGCGGCGCTAGCCTCAGCCATCCTTTCCCCTTGCTTCTCTTCCTCCCAATGGCGCGGCGGCGAAGGAGCGGCGGTACGAGCCCGGATTCGAGCGCGTGAGCACCACCACCCCAAGGGAAATCTACCTGCACAGAGAGATTAGACGGGGGTGGAGCGGTTGGAGTGTAGCGGTGACGGCGAGGGTCTCCGGCGAGTTTAGGGAGGGGACGGCCGCCGTGGCCCGCAGCGGCGACGAGCAGGGGAGGGGAGGGGAGCCGAGCCGCCACGTTGTCCCACCGCGCAGGAGCGCCAGAGCCATGGTCGCGCAGGAGCTCCCGCCACTGTGCCCATCAAGCCGGCCGAGCTCCCGCTGTCGCACCCGTCGCCATGGCCGCGCGTCGAGCTCCCACTGCCGGGCCCGTCGCCATGGCCGAGCTCCAGCTGCCGCACCCGTTGCCATAGCCGCGCGGGCCGAGATCCCGCCGCCGTGCCCGTCACGCCGAACGAGCTCCCGCCGCCGCGCCCGCCGCCATGGCCGTGTCGGCCGAGCTCCCATCTTTAAGTCCGGCACCATCGTTGCCGCTTGCAGCTGACTCTTTGGACGAGTTCAGCATCGGCGAGCCCTCCTGTGATTTGGACATGTTTTAATAGTCAAACACATGTTTTAACTATGATTTGGACCCTGTGTGAATCAATTAGCAAGTTTGGAGATCTGGATGTGCACTTTAGAAGTTTAGGGACCTGGTTGACATGGAGGGACAAGTTTAGGGACCTGGGGTGCATTTTACTCTAAAATTTAACTCAAATTTTCTCAATATACTTTGCTTCACCCGTCAGAAGTTCCTGGACAAGAAGTTCTCATACCTCAGGAGCTTCCTCACCTACATATGCAGTACACTTGAATTACTGAATTCCAATATGTATGTATATTAAATCATATCAGTGGCAATGAAGTTGGAGTCAAGTCTGTTCCATATCGGATTCAAGTCTAAATAGTTTGTCTTCAATACTCCACTCTGTTATGAAATTTACCATGGTGTTGAACTGAAAGTGCATCTAGGCACTTATATGTTTTGGTGATTTTGGATGACAACATGATTAGTCATTTAACTTGTTTGCTTAAGCATATGAGAAGGTTTCTATTCTTCTGGATATTCAAAGAATATGATTGTTGAAGAATGAAAGATCATTATTTGTATAAAAGACAAGAAAGCAAACAAGTGGTAATCATCCCATGCAACTAAGTCATACAATGACAAGTGATTGGAAATGACAAGTGAGACAAGGACTTAAGTACATTGACTTTGCTTCTATTCTTAGAGTTGGCCATGAAAGTGATGACACTGTTCGGATACATGACCGTGGAGTTATGGAACCATCTGAGATTAAATTCATGTATCCTAGAGATCAAAATGGCAGTTGGGGAAAAGTGAGTGGTCTTTACACATACTATGGGATTCTTTACCGTTTGCTTAGAAAGACACTCACACCTAGAGATGACAACACCTCAGATATTTCACTTTACATGAGAAACTTGATGTATTATCTGAGGATTGGTGAGGAGACTCCTCCATTTAGTGTTGCCGACTTCATTTGGCACGAGATCAAGACTATTTCTGAGAGTCCTCAGAAGATTTGTGCCTATAGCCCATTCATCATGTTTATTATTGAGAGGGTTACAAGTTTGAAGATACACTGGCCCGGAAGATCCGAAGTTCATCAGAAGATCCGACAAAATTCTCGGAAGATCTGGAGTTTCTGGCAGACCCAGCTCCCTGGGAGAAACCGGTCTGACCGGTTTCCCAAACCGGTCTCAGGAAGGACAGTGAAGATGCCTAAAGGATCACATGCCGAGAGAATTAAGAAGAGTAAGTTTGATGCACCCGGAGGAAGTAGCTCGGGAAGAGATTTGAGGCCTAGGAGGCCAAAGAGGGCAGCAGCAGCAGATCAGGAGATAGAGGAGGTGGATGTTGTGGGAAACTCCACTGATGATGAGGTTGAGGATGAGAGCTTCAGGGTTGAGTACCGTCATGGTCAGCCGACGGACGCTGATGTTGATGAGGAGATGGCAGCTGGTGATGATGAGATGGCTGATGATGATGATCCAGTTGAGGCAAATGAGCCTCTCATTCTTGAGATTTGCCGACCCACTGGCCCAGCTAGCAGGAGAGTGACTGATTACTTAGCTAGTGGGATGACTGAGACGGTGAGGAGATTGAGGAGGAGTAGCCCTCTTGAGGTGGACAGGACAGCCACTGACTATCGGTTTTGGACTCTTTTTCAGCAGGATTTCTATGCCACAGCCATTATGAAAAAGACCAAAATCACCTCAGATGCACAGTATGTGGATTGGGATTATATGAGCAAGCATGACAACCCAGTGTTCAATGAGATCATCAGAGTTTGTTCTGAGAAGAGAATCAAGCATCTCATGGGCTTCAAGCATAGTTGGAACAAGGAAGTCATTGCTCAATTTTATGCTACTGTGTTCTTTGGCTACTCTGAGCAAGAGGATGGCACACAAGAAAGAGCCATGCATTGGATGACAGAAGGTCAGCGCTTTCATGTCACTTATTCTGACTTTGCTTCTATTCTTAGAGTTGGCCATGAAAGTGATGACACTGTTCGGATACATGACCGTGGAGTTATGGAACCATCTGAGATTAAATTCATGTATCCTAGAGATCAAAATGGCAGTTGGGGAAAAGTGAGTGGTCTTTACACATACTATGGGATTCTTTACCGTTTGCTTAGAAAGACACTCACACCTAGAGATGGCAACACCTCAGATATTTCACTTTACATGAGAAACTTGATGTATTATTTGAGGATTGGAGAGGAGACTCCTCCATTTAGTGTTGCCGACTTCATTTGGCACGAGATCAAGACTATTTCTGAGAGTCCTCAGAAGATTTGTGCCTATAGCCCATTCATCATGTTTATTATTGAGAGGGTTACAAGTTTGAAGATACAAAAGGACACCCAACACAAGCCAATTCACCCTCCTGTGCCTCATAAGTTTAGAATGCCTTCTCCTCCACCAGCAGATACAGATGCCACAGCTAGAGTTGATCTAGAGCAGCAAAGGGGGCCATCACAGCAGCAGTCACCGCTGCAGGCCAGAACCGGTCTGACCGGTTCTGCAAACCGGTCTGACCGGTTTGGGTCTGGCAGCGGCACACGGCCAGAAGGAAGGACATCTCCTATTAAGAAGTTCATATCTATGTTCACAGGCATTTGCAAAGGCCAAAGAGATGTTCAAGTTGACATAAGGCAGCAGAGGATAGAAAACAAGAAGACTCGTGATGAGTTCAAGAAACTGCGTGCCGTTTTGAGTCCAAATGATCCTCCATCTCCTATTTCACCACCGCTTGAGTTACCAGAGATTCCTCCACTTAGAGACATTATGACAGATCATATGAGTGCGGGATACTTTGAGGAGTACGGTGATATATTTGGATATGGACATGTTGGATCAAGCTCGCAGCCTCCGCCACCACCTTCACAGTCAGTTGGTGCTCCAGGAACCATGCCTTACATGCCCACTTCAGAGGGTGATTTGTTTGGTTCTTCTTTTGGATTTGCACCGCCTGGACCATCGTATGCAGCAGCTACACTTCCATCCTCGTCATATGCATATGGTGGCACCGGTTCTTCTATGGCGGGAGTACAGTTTTCTAGTGCACCATCTCCATCTCCTGGAGATTTTGCATCACAGGCAGCAGCTTCTCTTTTTGGACCTACTTCTGCTCCTAGTCATGATGATCATAGCCCGACTTTCTAGCGGCAAGGATTGGATGCATGATGGGAGCGTGACTACAAGCTTCTCCAGGCCCTTTATGGATGATTGATGACAAAGGGGGAGAAGAATGGATTAAAGCTTATCTAGTTAATCTTGTAGTCATATGATTGTAATAATCTTGCACTTTATCTCTTTGTGGACTTGAGAACTTGTAATGTGTGCTTCTGTGTGCTGAACCTTGTTTTATATTCTAAGTGACCTTTTGCTAGTGTGATATACATGTATTGTTTGATGCAATGTTGTTTCACATATGCTTACTGTCTGGGTGAAACCGGTCTGACCGGTTTCCCAAACCGGTCTGACCGGTTTGGCCCGTGACGGCAAGCATGAGTTTCTCTTGTTTTATTGAGTGCTATACATGTCATATGCATCACACATTGTTTTTATTATGTCACACACAATTGTTGCACATATGGATGCTAAGATATAGGGGGAGCTCTCAATTCTATTGATTATATGTGAATTTGGCATTTGAGGCCGAATTTTTGAAATTCTATTCAATGCACATATTGAGGGGGAGCTCATCATATATCTTAGTCATCTAGAGCTTAAATTTCATATCTTTTTGTAAGCTTTAATCATGTTGTCATCAATCACCAAAAAGGGGGAGATTGAAAGTGCATCTAGGCACTTATATGTTTTGGTGATTTTGGATGACAACATGATTAGTCATTTAACTTGTTTGCTTAAGCATATGAGAAGGTTTCTATTCTTCTGGATATTCAAAGAATATGATTGTTGAAGAATGAAAGCTCATTATTTGTATAAAAGACAAGAAAGCAAACAAGTGGTAATCATCCCATGCAACTAAGTCATACAATGACAAGTGATTGGAAATGACAAGTGAGACAAGGACTTAAGTACATTAGTTGGTCTCACTTGATAAGATACTTGTCAATAGTTTTGGGATAAATCATTTGAAGAAATTGAGATTTCTTTGGGCTTGTTCCATAGCAATGGTTACATTCAAAATGAGACATGATTCTATGGATAGTATATGGTCTCAAGTGCATTGAAGCTTATGGACAAGTCAATTACCAAAGAAGACATTCAAATCAATTGAAGAATTGGATTTCAATGTGGATTTCATGATGATGCAATGCAAAGCAAAGCTTAATTTGGCAAGAGAGGACGGAAGGGATCAAGCTAGATGGTAGTGACGTTCCTAACAAGGTGAAGGGCAAGTTGGTCTTGTAGCCGAGGGACTTTGTTGGTGGAAAGGTCTAGCATCTTAGTTTGGGTTCTATACGTCGATCAAGCCATATCAAGTGAAGCAATGTGAAGCATCTAATCTTTATTTGATCATATAGTGGAATGGCTTATGAATTCTTTCATACAATGGGAATTCTAAGTCATTGGCTCAAGATGGATGTGCTCATCAATATGAAGATGTTGAAGCCCTCAAAGTTGAGAATGATCAAGTATGGCATCAATGAAGATTTACAAGCTCAAGTGGTAGATTCTATTTATTGTTTTAATCTTGAGTTTAGGAATGCCGTACTATCAAGAGGGATGCAACATTAGTTGTCTTGGCATACACCAAAAAGTGCTCATAGATCAACCCATGTGAGATAGCCTTGAGAGTGGAGTCTTTGTGACTCAAGTGTGCTGAGTCAACCCAAACCGGTCTGACCGGTTTGGGAAACCGGTCTGACCGGTTTGGGGCTCTGACAGGTGTAACGGCTAGTATAGTTCGTAAACCGGTCTGACCGGTTTGGGAATCCGGTCTGACCGGTTTCCAACGGCTATAACGGCTAGTTTTGGTTGTGTGGGGTATTTATACCCCATACCCCTCTCCTTTGAGGGGTGCTGGTTCCTTTGCCTTTGTGGCTCGTCCCAAGCCTTCCCAAGCACCAGCAAGCTCTCCCCAAACCTCTCTTTGTGAGAGTTGATTGATTTAGTTCATATCTTTGGATTTGGGTTGAGGAATGTATGTGTATGAGCAATAGATAGCAAGTGATAGCAATTATCAGCTATATAGAGCATATCCTTAGTGTTGAGCACTTCCGGTGAAGCCAAGCATCCATTGGAGCATTTGTTACTCTTGGAGGTGATCCTCCTAGACGGCTAGGCGTCGCCGGTGAGCTACCTCGTGTGTGGTAAGCCACGGATTGTTTGTAAAGGCTGGCCTTGCCTCCTTCGTGGAAAAGGGTCAAAAGCTAGTGATACCGAGGAAAGTGGCTTGGAGTGGATAAGCCCGCCTTTCGTAGGCCCTCAACGGAGACTAGGATTCATCGTGTCTTTGTGACAGCCTTAGTGGCAGCGGTGAACTCCGAACTTCGGGAAAACAAATCATTGTCTCTTGTTTTACTTCACAAGTTCAATTCTAGCATTTATATTCGCTTCCGCATCGATCTACTTGGGTGTGCTCTACTTGTGTGCAGGGACTTAGTGAACCTGCTAGTAATCATCTACAGGAGCTCATCATCAAGTTTGGTTTGTGCTAGAACTCGTAGAGGGGGTTAATTCACATAATCGGTTTTCTCTGTTGAAAACCGGTCTGACCGCTTCTCCAAAGCGGTCTGACCGCTTTAAGCGGTCTGACCGGTTTTGGAAACCGGTCTGACCGGTTTCTGTTGTACTGATTGTGTGAAAAAGTTTGTAATTTGCAGATTCACCTATTCACCCCCCCTCTAGGTGACATCAAGGTCCTTTCAATTGGTATCAGAGCTTGGCCTCACATCCAAGCTTAACCGCCGTGAGGAAAGATGTCGACCGCTTGTGAGGTAAACTATGAGCCACTAGCTAGAGACGGCTCAAACTATTCAATTTGGTCTTGTAATGTGCTTAATGATCTTAGGACTATGAGTCCTATCCTTGAGAGGGTTGTAGTTGAAGGCATTGATCGTCCGAACGTTGATTGGAGCATATCCAACCCAACCGAAGATGAGATGAATTGCTTTCAACTCAACTCTCGTGTCGCTAACTTCTTATTTGATGTTGTGAGTGATGAAGTTAGAGAATTGATTCTAGAAGATGAAGCAACTCTATTCGATGCTCATCTTATTTGGGCTAGAATTGAGAAGCTATTCGGCAACATCAAAAGCGACAAACAAGACCAAACAAGAGCCAAGTCACATGAGGAGTGTACTACAACAGCAAGTACATGCACCAAGCCTCATGTGACAACCACCGTGGAGCCACAAGAGCAAGACGGCTCAGCTGCCGCTTCTCTGCAGAAACCGGTCCGACCGGTTTCCCAAACCGGTCTGACCGGTTTGGGCAGGAAGCGGGCAGCTGGCCATAAGAAGGGAGGCCGACGCCGTGCAAGCAAAATTTCAAGCTCACAAGCAACATCATCCTCCAATGATGAGGCAATCATATATTACAAATCCAAAGAAGAAGAGAAGGCGGAAAATTCAAAGGATGAGACTATCCAAGCTCTCATCAAGGAGCTTGAAGAAGTCAAACTCTCAAACGCCACATTGGTTTGTAAGTATGAAGCAATTGTTGATGATTATGCTTGTGACACTCTTCATATGGCTTCCATTGAAAAGGAAAATAAAATGCTTAAGCAACAACTAGGATTGCTCACTAGTAAGCATGAGAAGCTACAAGTGAAACATGAAGAACTTTTGTGTTCTCATGAAAAACTTGTAGAATCATATGCTTCATTAGATATTGCTCATGAGATTATGATTAATTCATTAAAATCTATTGAATCTCAAACCCACATATGCACATGCTCTCAAATTCAATATAATTTATCATGTGCTAACCCATGTTGCTCTCAAGCAAAACGATCTTGGTATGATGAAGTGTGTGTAGAGTCTTGTGATGACCTCCTTGCACAAGAAAATGAAGAACTCAAGCAAGAGGTGGAAAGACTCTCAAAGAACTTGACAACTCTCAAAAAGAAGAGCAATGCACGACCTTTTCAAGATAACCGTGAATCCATGGTGAAGAAGCTTGAGAAGGGATCAACCGTGCAAAGCTCTTGCACAAATCAAGTCAAGTCCAACACACGCCAAGAGAGCAAGCCAATTCTCTCCAAAAGACAAAGAAATTTGGAGAAAAGAAGATGCTTCGGTTGCCTTGAGAAAGGGCATCAAATTGCTTCATGCCCAAGCAAAGTGGGACCACACCAAGAGAAGCAATTCTTCAAGCTTAACAAAGGCTTTCTCAAGGCACAAGGAAAATACAAGGAAGAATTGGCCACCGAGCTACACAAGAAGAAAACAATCAACATCAAGCATAAGACATGCTACACATGTCGGGAGAAAGGACACTATGGTAACGATTGTCCCAATGGTAAAACTACTAAACCCGACATTGTCCATTCTATGCATATGAAGCTTGGGGATTCTCCAAATGCCCCTTGTGCCTCTAAGGTGATTTGTTCTCCAAAGAGTGGCACAAGAGGAATTTGGGTTCCTAAGCATATTTGGACTAACAACAACGGACCCAACATGAGTTGGGGACCAAAGCATGCTTGATGAGATTGTAGGGACAAAGAGATGCATTGGTGACTTGGCTTGAATTACAATCTTCAATGATCAACTAGCAAGCCAAGAAAAGTTGCTTCCGCTATATACTCTATACCCAATGACATCTCGGTAACCCTTGTGCTTAATTGATTAGGTTTAAGTCACTAGTGCCTTTTATAGGATCAAGTGTTTCTAAGTGTTGAGCTTGGGACACTTGATAGTGACTTAGACTAAATTTATTGAATTCCATTCATATATGCCATGTGATGCTTTTAATGGCTCTCTAGTAGAGCAATATTGTGTTAAGTTGCAGTGGATCAAGTTCCGACGAAGTTTGAATCAAATCTCGGAAATCCACGCCATTTGGTACATGTCTGGCAAAACCGGTCTGACCGGTTTGCCAAACCGGTCTGACCGGTTTGGCCCAGACACTTGCAACTTTAGCACATTCTTGTTAATTGAAGTGTTTAATTAATATTTTAAGCATATGAAATGTGGTATGTTTAATTGCTCTTCTGTGGAGCAAAGTTTGATCATTTTTCAGAGTATACCACACAAGATCCGACACTACCAAACAAGAGCCAAGTCACATGAGGAGTGTACTACAACAGCAAGTACATGCACCAGGACGGAAGGGATCAAGCTAGATGGTAGTGACGGGGAATACAAGGAAGAATTGGCCACCGAGCTACGTAAGCCACGGATTGTTTGTAAAGGCTGGCCTTGCCTCCTTCGTGGAAAAGGGCCAAAAGCTAGTGGTACCGAGGAAAGTGGCTTGGAGTGGATAAGCCCGCCTTTCGTAGGCCCTCAACGGAGACTAGGATTCATCGTGTCTTGGTGACGGCCTTAGTGGCAGCGGTGAACTCCGAACTTCAGGTAAGTTAACTTTATGCATGGAGAGAGAGCAAAGAAATAGAGTGTGGTCTCAATAATTTCCCATATGTTTTCAAGCATTATATGCTTTTCATAATTATTATGGCCTTTCGGCTATATATATAAATATATTATGCCATAAAAGTAACAAATCATATAAAGACAAATATATGCAAGAAAACAAATCCTACATAAAACTTCCTTCAAGCACTCGTGCCTAAGACTTTATTCCGGATCCGGGTTCTCTCGAGGAGAATCATTGCAATTAGAGAGGCAAGACAGGTGTCGACTTATATTCTAAGTGACCTTTTGCTAGTGTGATACTCATGTATTGATTGATGCAATGTTGTTTCACATGTGCTTCTGTCTGGGTGAAACCGGTCTGACCGGTTTCCCAAACCGGTCTGACCGGTTTGGCCCGTGACAGCAAGCATGTGATTCTCTTGTTTTATTGAGTGCTATACATGTCATATGCATCACACATTGTTTTATAATGTCACACACACTTGTTGCACATGATGGATGCTAATATATAGGGGGAGCTCTCAATTTTGTTGATTATATGTGAATTTGTCATTTGAGGCCGAATTTTTGAAATTCTTTTCAAAGCACATATTGAGGGGGAGCTCATCATATATCTTAGTCATCTAGAGCTTAAATTTCATATCTTTTTGTAAGCTTGAATCATGTTGTCATCAATCATCAAAAAGGGGGAGATTGAAAGTGCATCTAGGCACTTATATGTTTTGGTGATTTTGGATGACAACATGATTAGTCATTTAACTTGTTTGCTTAAGCATATGAGCAGGTATCTATTCTTATGGATATTCAAGGAATATGATTGTTGAAGAATAAAAGCTCATTATTGATATAAAAGACAAGAAAGCAAATAGGTGGTAATCATCCCATGCAACTAAGTCATAAAATGACAAGTGATTGGAAATGACAAGTGAGACAAGGGCTCAAGCATGTTTAGTTGGTCTCACCTAATAAGATACTTGTCAAAGGTTTTGGGATAAAAATATTTGAAGAAATTGGGATTTCTTTGGGCTTGTTCCATAGCAATAGTTACATTCAAAGTGAGACATGATTCTATGGATAGTATATGGTCTCAAGTGCATTGAAGCTTATGGACAAGTCAATTACCAAAGAAGACATTCAAATCAAAGACATAACTAATACTAATATATAGAAATAGATATCTAGAAATAGAAACGAACTAATATATAGATTCAAGCCCTGGTAAGGTTCTTCGCTTTGCATCG
>OAMR01000427.1:1016100-1040377 GCA_900205405.1 Echinochloa crus-galli
AAGCGTATTGGGACTAACAACAACGGACCCAACTTGAGTTGGGTACCAAACTATGCTTGATGAGATTGTAGGGACAATGAGATGCATTGGTGACTTGGCTTGAATGACAATCTTCAATGATCAACTAGCAAGCCAAGAAAAGTTGCTTCCGCTACATACTCTACACTCAATGTCATCTCGGTCACTTTGTGCTTAAATTGATAAAGTTTAAGTCACTAGTACCTTTTGTAGGATCAAGTGTTTCTAAGTGTTTAACTTGTGACACTTGATAGTGACTTAGACTAAATTTCTTGAATTCAATTCATATATGCCATGTGATGTTTTTAATGGCTCTCTAGTAGAGCAATATTGTGTCAAATTTGTGGGAAACCAAACTCCGATGCAAGAAGCTCAATAACAAGTGTTTGGCACCACACTACCGGAAATTTACGACCCTATCGGAAATATCCGTCGCATCGTAAATATACACAAGAACCGGAAATTTCCGATGAACAGGTAATGTCTGGCAAAACCGGTCTGACCGGTTTGGCCCAGACAGTTGCAACTTTGGCACATTTATAAGAAATGAAGATTTTTGTTAATACTCTAAGCATATGCCACGTGGTATGTCTAATAGCTCTCTAGTAGAGCAAAGTTCTATATTTTTCAGGGCATACCACACAAGGTCCGACATTGAGGCCGGAAGATCCGACCAGATGATCCGGGTGGCTCTGTGCTGCACTCCATCAGGACGGATGATCTATCGGAAGATCCGAGGCACAACCGGTCTGACCGGTTTGCCAAACCGGTCTGACCGGTTTGGCTGCCTCTGCCTGAGTGAAACCGGTCTGACCGGTTTCCCAAACCGGTCTGACCGGTTTGGCTTAGGGTGTTGGAACTTGACCATTTGAGTGAGAAATAAAGATTCAAGTATGTCATTTCATAAATTTCTCATTCTTGGAATATAAGCTCAGCTGCCGCTCTCCTGACGAAACCGGTCCGACCGGTTTCCCAAACCGGTCTGACCGGTTTGGATCAGGGTGTTGGAACTAGCCAAGGTTTTGGAATGATTTTCATCAAGACTTCTACTTCTCCGTGTGCATGATATATATGATGCACATATCTAGGGGGAGATTATTTCAATATTTGTGTCCTTGAGACTAACATTTTCTTTTAGTGAACTTGTAGTCTCAATGATGAGAGAATATTTCTCTCAATTGGAGTTGTCAACTTATCTTGTGATTCATGACGGTAACACTATAGTCATTCTCTTCATGAATCTTGATCTTGATTTATAGTTTGTCAACTCAACATAATATAGCAATGAATTCCTTAAAATGGTTTAATCTTTCTATGAGCAAGCATGACAACCCAGTGTTCAATGAGATCATTAGAGTATGTTCTGAAAAGAGAATTAAGCATCTCATGGGCTTCAAGCATAGTTGGAACAAGGAAGTCATTGCTCAGTTTTATGCCACAGTGTTTTTCGGTTACTATGAGCAAGAGGATGGCACACAAGAAAGAGCCATGCATTGGATGACAGAAGGTCAGCGCTATCATGTCACATTTTCTGATTTTGCTTCCATTCTTCGAGTTGGACATGAGAGTGATGACACTGTCCGGCCTTGTGCATCTAGGCCCTTGTCATGCTAGTGTGTGCATGTACATGCAAATGTATTAAGCTCTCATGCGTCCATTATATATTTAGTTAACATCTTCTTGGTGACTGGTGCAAGCTAAGTATGTTAATGTCATCGTGTGCTTAATATAGGTGCATGTACTTGTGTGACTTAGGATAGATTTTGAAAATTCCAACTAGCATGATAGTTTGTGTGATTTTGAAAATCTTTGAGTCTTTGGTCTTTTGACCTTTGTCGATCTATTTATGACTATAGTTAACTTTGCTTGATTGATGGCTAGTCACAAATAGTGAGATTTCTCTCAAGTCCATAAAATCCTTTATCTATCTTTTGTCTCCCATTTCTTTCGGAAGAAACGAAAGAAAATTTGATTTATTGGAAATCTTATCTCTCATATGGACAATCTTGAGAAGTTGAAGAACATTCTTATCACAAACACTCTCAGATCAAGTAAACAAGTTTTGGATCTCATTTCCACCATTTTGGACAATTCTCAGCTGTCTGGGAAAACCGGTCTGACCGGTTTCCCAAACCGGTCCGACCGGTTTGGCCCAGGGAGGTGGGCCACTCGTTTTTACTGCCTACCCGTGATTCCCTCTCTCCTACCATACCCATTCATCTCATATCCTCTCTCTCTCCTGTTCTTCCCCGTGAGAAGGCGCCCCTTTGGCGATTTGGAGTTTCAACCAAGGAAAAGTTGATCTCTCTTCGGATTTGGAGTGCCCCAAGGCTGTTGATTGGATTCCCCATCAAGTTGCACTCAAATCATCTTCTCTCTCGTGTTCTTGGTTCTCAAGGTATTCAAATCTTCCCATCGCCCGATCTATGAGCTCAATGCATATCTGTCAAAACCCTTCGGTAGAACATCTTATGGCATGTCTAGGAACCTATCCCTAAGAGATGAATCAATTTGGTTGGCTGCATTTTGCGCAACAAGGATTTGCACCCTCACTGCGCAAAGCGGTCTGACCGGTTTGGCAAACCGGTCTGACCGGTTTGGGCAGTGAGGGCACAAGTCCCTGTTTTGCACTGTGTTAGCTCACATATGGACTAGGGATATCATTTATTGCAATATTTGTTCAAATTCCAGATCATAATCTGTCCAGATCGATCCCCAACTTGTTTTGGCTCAGCCCAGGCAAAAGCGGTCTGACCGGTTCCTAGAACCGGTCTGACCGGTTTGGCCCAGGGCTGCCCCAAAACCTGTTAGGTGCTCTTATCAACTCCATATTTGATCAAATCTGTTTCTGGGCACATTTATCATGTTTTTCTGTCCAAATTGATCTTCAACTCGAGTTGGCTCAGCTCAGACCAAAAGCGGTCTGACCGGTTCCTAGAACCGGTCTGACCGGTTTGGCCCAGGGCTGCCCCAAAACCTGTTAGGTGCTCTTATCAACTCCATATTTGATCAAATCTGTTTCTGGGCACATTTATCATGTTTTTCTGTCCAAATTGATCTTCAACTCGAGTTGGCTCAGCTCAGACCAAAAGCGGTCTGACCGGTTCCTAGAACCGGTCTGACCGGTTTTGTGCTGAGTTGGATCAAATCTTGTTGAATGTGCTCTATCCATTCAAATCTTTTGATCAATTATCTCCTGGGTATTGATACTTTGTGTGTCACTTTGTGGACCCAGGAAGGACAGAAAAGATGCCGAAAGGTTCCCATGCCGAGAGAATTAAAAAGAGCAAGTTTGATGTACCCGGAGGAAGTAGCTCGGAAAGGGATTTGAGGCCTAGGAGGCCAAAGAGGGCAGCAGCAGCAGATCAGGAAATTGAGGAAGTGGATGTTGAGGACAATTCCACCGATGATGAGGTTGAGGATGAGACATTTAGGGTTGAGTACCGCCATGATCAGCCGGCGGATGTTGATATTGATGAGGAGATGGCAGATGCTGGTCATGATGAGGATGAGGTGGCTGATGATGATATTGATGAGAATGCCCCTCTTGTTCTTGAGATTTGCCGACCCACTGGCCCAGCTAGCAGGAGAGTCACTGATTATCTTGCCAGTGGGATGACTGATGTTGTTAGGAGGTTGAGGAGGACTAGTCCACTTGGTGTGGATAGGACGGCAACCGACTACAGATTTTGGACCCTTTTTCAGCAGGATTTCTATGCCACAGCCATTATGAAAAAGACCAAAATCACCTCAGATGCACAGTATGTGGATTGGGATTATATGAGCAAGCATGACAACCCAGTGTTCAATGAGATCATTAGAGTATGTTCTGAAAAGAGAATTAAGCATCTCATGGGCTTCAAGCATAGTTGGAACAAGGAAGTCATTGCTCAGTTCTATGCTACTGTGTTCTTCGGCTACTTTGAGCAAGAGGATGGCACACAAGAAAGAGCCATGCATTGGATGACAGAAGGTCAGCGCTTTCATGTCACTTATTCTGACTTTGCTTCTATTCTTAGAGTTGGCCATGAAAGTGATGACACTGTTCGGATACATGACCGTGGAGTTATGGAACCATCTGAGATTAAATTCATGTATCCTAGAGATCAAAATGGCAGTTGGGGAAAAGTGAGTGGTCTTTACACATACTATGGGATTCTTTACCGTTTGCTTAGAAAGACACTCACACCTAGAGATGGCAACACCTCAGATATTTCACTTTACATGAGAAACTTGATGTATTATTTGAGGATTGGAGAGGAGACTCCTCCATTTAGTGTTGCCGACTTCATTTGGCACGAGATCAAGACTATTTCTGAGAGTCCTCAGAAGATTTGTGCCTATAGCCCATTCATCATGTTTATTATTGAGAGGGTTACAAGTTTGAAGATACAAAAGGACACCCAACACAAGCCAATTCACCCTCCTGTGCCTCATAAGTTTAGAATGCCTTCTCCTCCACCAGCAGATACAGATGCCACAGCTAGAGTTGATCTAGAGCAGCAAAGGGGGCCATCACAGCAGCAGTCACCGCTGCAGGCCAGAACCGGTCTGACCGGTTCTGCAAACCGGTCTGACCGGTTTGGGTCTGGCAGCGGCACACGGCCAGAAGGAAGGACATCTCCTATTAAGAAGTTCATATCTATGTTCACAGGCATTTGCAAAGGCCAAAGAGATGTTCAAGTTGACATAAGGCAGCAGAGGATAGAAAACAAGAAGACTCGTGATGAGTTCAAGAAACTGCGTGCCGTTTTGAGTCCAAATGATCCTCCATCTCCTATTTCACCACCGCTTGAGTTACCAGAGATTCCTCCACTTAGAGACATTATGACAGATCATATGAGTGCGGGATACTTTGAGGAGTACGGTGATATATTTGGATATGGACATGTTGGATCAAGCTCGCAGCCTCCGCCACCACCTTCACAGTCAGTTGGTGCTCCAGGAACCATGCCTTACATGCCCACTTCAGAGGGTGATTTGTTTGGTTCTTCTTTTGGATTTGCACCGCCTGGACCATCGTATGCAGCAGCTACACTTCCATCCTCGTCATATGCATATGGTGGCACCGGTTCTTCTATGGCGGGAGTACAGTTTTCTAGTGCACCATCTCCATCTCCTGGAGATTTTGCATCACAGGCAGCAGCTTCTCTTTTTGGACCTACTTCTGCTCCTAGTCATGATGATCATAGCCCGACTTTCTAGCGGCAAGGATTGGATGCATGATGGGAGCGTGACTACAAGCTTCTCCAGGCCCTTTATGGATGATTGATGACAAAGGGGGAGAAGAATGGATTAAAGCTTATCTAGTTAATCTTGTAGTCATATGATTGTAATAATCTTGCACTTTATCTCTTTGTGGACTTGAGAACTTGTAATGTGTGCTTCTGTGTGCTGAACCTTGTTTTATATTCTAAGTGACCTTTTGCTAGTGTGATATACATGTATTGTTTGATGCAATGTTGTTTCACATATGCTTACTGTCTGGGTGAAACCGGTCTGACCGGTTTCCCAAACCGGTCTGACCGGTTTGGCCCGTGACGGCAAGCATGAGTTTCTCTTGTTTTATTGAGTGCTATACATGTCATATGCATCACACATTGTTTTTATTATGTCACACACAATTGTTGCACATATGGATGCTAAGATATAGGGGGAGCTCTCAATTCTATTGATTATATGTGAATTTGGCATTTGAGGCCGAATTTTTGAAATTCTATTCAATGCACATATTGAGGGGGAGCTCATCATATATCTTAGTCATCTAGAGCTTAAATTTCATATCTTTTTGTAAGCTTTAATCATGTTGTCATCAATCACCAAAAAGGGGGAGATTGAAAGTGCATCTAGGCACTTATATGTTTTGGTGATTTTGGATGACAACATGATTAGTCATTTAACTTGTTTGTCTAAGTATATGAGCAGGAAATAATGAAGAAAGCAAACAAGTGTTAATCATCCCATGCAATCAATGCAAATGACAAGTGAAGTGAAATGACAAATGAGACAAGGAGTTAAGCAAATTGATTGGTCTCATAGATAAGATACTTGTCAAAGATTGTGGGATATGTCATTTGAAGAATTGGAATTTCTTTGGGCTTGTTCCATAGCAATGGTTACATTCAAAATGAGACATGATTCTATGGATAGTATATGGTCTCAAGTGCATTGAAGCTTATGGACAAGTCAATTACCAAAGAAGACATTCAAATCAATTGAAGAATTGGATTTCAATGTGGATTTCATGATGATGCAATGCAAAGCAAAGCTTAATTTGGCAAGAGAGGACGGAAGGGATCAAGCTAGATGGTAGTGACGTTCCTAACAAGGTGAAGGGCAAGTTGGTCTTGTAGCCGAGGGACTTTGTTGGTGGAAAGGTCTAGCATCTTAGTTTGGGTTCTATACGTCGATCAAGCCATATCAAGTGAAGCAATGTGAAGCATCTAATCTTTATTTGATCATATAGTGGAATGGCTTATGAATTCTTTCATACAATGGGAATTCTAAGTCATTGGCTCAAGATGGATGTGCTCATCAATATGAAGATGTTGAAGCCCTCAAAGTTGAGAATGATCAAGTATGGCATCAATGAAGATTTACAAGCTCAAGTGGTAGATTCTATTTATTGTTTTAATCTTGAGTTTAGGAATGCCGTACTATCAAGAGGGATGCAACATTAGTTGTCTTGGCATACAAGAAGACCAAAATCACATCAGATGCACAGTACGTGGATTGGGATTACCCGGTTTTGGAAACCGGTCTGACCGGTTTCTGTTGTACTGATTGTGTGAAAAAGTTTGTACTTTGCAGATTCACCTATTCACCCCCCCCTCTAGGTGACATCAAGGTCCTTTCATGAACATTGGAACGCCTTTGTGTAGTGTCTCTATAGGACTATAGCTGAACATCACTATTCTCTTCTGTGGCTGCGACTCCTGATCAACAAAATGTGCATTGATGCATATGTATCCCACCATTCGATTTGTTGTCCACGGGTCCATTGTCAAAGAAACCTTGAAATTAGAGCTTCTTAGTAGTCCTTGCAGAGTTCTCTTCTCTTCCTTAAATGCTTTCAAACAATCATTGTGCTATGTATTTCTGCAAATCATCTTAAAGCTTGGGTTTAGGCTAGAGACAAACCTCCTGAAGCCATCATATTCCACAAGAGAGAAAGACATCTCATGTAGCACAATCATCCTCATGAGCTCAAAACCTGATAACGCCTGATTAATGGTCTAAGGCCCCAATGCAACTCCATCAGGTGTCATGATAGAGGCATTTAACTAGCCAGCAACTCTAACGATCTTCTTCCTTTCATTGCATCTTTTCAAGTGCTTGCATAATGAACTTGTTCCATATTTGCGCTCATCATAGATTTTCCTTGTATAATGCTTACACTCAGCGGCGACTACTACTCCATCAACACAGATAGGCTCATATTCTTTCCACACTTTAGAAAGAAACTTTCTTCCAGGCTAAGAAAATGAACCCATGTCAACACCAACAATCTCAAGTCCTTATGTTCCTTCAGCCTCATCATCTTCCTCTTCTTCCTCTTTATCTTCATCATCTTCTTCATACTCTTCTTCATAGTTAGCATCGTCGTCGTCATCTTCAAACATTTCAGTATCATGAGGAATTCCTGATGAAAAAAGGATATAAGGAGTTGATGTTCCAGTCATATGCTACAGAACCCTTGAGATGAAAGTTCAAAAATGCTCACCGCTACTAAAAACTCTGGAAAGGTTGATTGCTGAAGGAGAGAACACTAGTGGTGTTGAAACTCTTATCTTTTATTCGTCAGATGCCAATAATGAGCTAACACCTTTGTTCACTTCATGATCCCCTTCTTCCTCTTCCATGTTGATCTATGAAGACAACACCATAATCATTAGTATTAATATTTTCTTAAACAGAATGTTGTTGTTACAAAAAAACTGCAGACTTATGTCAAGAGATACAAAAGAAATATTTTAGCTTCTTTACAAAATTACTAGTGAGGCACACTTGTAGTTGCACAGACAAGGTTTGAAACTATAAGATAGCATTATAACTATGAAGGTTCATATTCTTATCTAAATTCAGACGTATAAGCAAACATGCTCCATATTCAGAACCTTCCATATTCAGAACCTACTCATGTTCTGAATCAGGTCATTCCATCCAGTGCCAACATGGGCATGGTAGACCTTATTTGCAATTTGCATTGAGATGTTAAACTAACTGGGAAAATATTAATATGAAAACAAAAGATGCATCACAGGAAAAACAAGTACTATAATCAGTTAGTGCATGGAAAAAGAACAAACAGTAATACAACAGGACCATGATCATAGAGGAACCATAATTAGTGCAGAAACTTTACATGTCCAATCACCGAAGGAAATTCAAAGTACCGACACGTCAATATTTCAGATATGGAGCTATTATGAGTTACATAAGCAAACTTGTGGACATAAATTTCTACAAAAAATAATACCCCTAGCTATAAATTTAGATTAAGGTCACATACCCTCACTAGTAAGGGATTAACTGCAAATTAGCCAAACACAATGCCTACTCCAAGTATTACACACACATGTATGGTTGCATATGGAGGACTTGAATACATCCACGTGTATGTGTCTCTTTGTTGCAGTGTTAGCGACTAAGGCATAGATCAAATTTCCAAAATTAGCAAGTGTCATGTCAAATTGCGAGCACAGGTCATGCTACCAGTACCAAGAACATTCAACGGGTGCGATCGATGTGATACTACTACCACTGAAATTAAACCCTAGACACGGATTTTATAGGGGGAAGAGGAGTGGGAAAATAAGAGAGGGAAGAAGATTACCACAAGGGAGGGGAGTGTGACGCGCTAAATGGCTATTGCCGGAGGGGAATGTGGCGTGCCCACTGCCGCCGCAGCCTTCTCGCTTGCCTCCGTGCTGATGCGATCTCATGGGAAGTCCGGTGTCAACCCAACTATATCTGCGAGCAGATGTCGACTCTCCCATAACTCTATCTGATTTGAGGCCAACCCAGTTGGCCCATCGTCCTTGATATTGTGGGTCAGGCCAACAACCTGATCGATCGATTCGGCCCATTCCCATCTTAACTTTATGCATATGAAGCATAGAGGGGGGGCATGAATGTATAGAGCAACCTGCATGAAAATGGGTTAAAACGACATAAAGCAGAGCATGTACTCATTTTGGGGATTCAAATGGATCCAAAACATAATGAAAAAATATAGAGGAGACTTGTTGACAAAGATCATATTTTACTTAGTAATTATATTAATTATGTGCATTGATTGCACAATATTAGAAGTACGTTGGGCACTTTAGGATTGCATGAAGGATACCTAGACCTGCACTTATCCCAATAGTAAAGTTGAAGTTTAGGCTTTTCGTTCATGCCGTAGTAGCACTCATGTTTCAAGTTGCACTCAATAGCTCCAAGTGCATATAATCATTTTTTGTCGTGTTCATCATCTCCATGTACACATATCTCCAACCAATTCAGTGATAAAAGACCAACTGATCAGTATATATTGAGGCGATGATTGCTATGAGGAACAAGAATGTGACCATTGCGTAGGGAGGGTAGCCGAGCTAAATTATACGACAAAAACCACATCAGGCACTAATACAATTCTCTTAGGATTTAAGCTTTGGAGCTTCGATGGGAAAATAGGGTTAGTAGTGTGTGGGTTTTGGGAGGTGGGAGGGGGAGGGGCATTGCTCCCTGCCTCAAAGGCAATGTATTCTTGTGGAAGTTGATCATGCCTCCATGGTATAGCTTTCAGCACAACATTCATCCGTTGAAGATGGACCTAGCTTAGAACAATCCTCATGTGGTTGGCACATTGGATGACCAGACACGATGAGAGTACAAAAGGGGGCTGTATAGCTCATCTTCATCAACATCCTTCACCATCATCCTAGAAGTCTTGGATCATTGGGTGAGCTGATCTTCATCAACGTCGTTCACCATCATGCTACCATCGTGCTAGAAGATCATATCGGGTATCTAGTGGGTTTGATTTGTCTAAAGAAACTACAGAGACGACGTGTCATTCGGGATGGGCCGATTGCCGTCAACCTGAGTATCTTAAAATATATAAAAATGTTTTCATATCGTTCTACTAGTTACGGTTAGTATTATTCCTAGTCGGACCAAGACGACATGATTTTTGTCACCCGATTAATCGCAATAATCGTGATTAGTTGACTTTATTTATTGGTGCTGAGGTGACTAGACTCCACTTTCTTATCTGGGCCCTGTTTAGTTCCCTTCAAAAAGAAAAATCCCTCAAACTTTCTCTCTCCAAACTTCACTATTCACTGTCACATCAAATCTCTCTTCTCATGCATGGAGCACTAAACGTAGGTAAATAAAAAAACTAATTGTATAGTTTTGATATACACGACGAGACAAATCTTTTGAGCCTAGTTAGGTCATGGTAGGACAATGTTTACCCCAAACAAACGAAAAGTGCTACAGTACACTACAGTGTTCAATATGACATTTTCACTCGACTTCACTTCCACTTTTTGAGGAACTAAACACCGCCCTGAAAACATTGTACGTAAAGCAAATAGCTTAGCACTGTAACAGATTCTCTCCAATTTCGATGCGTTCTTCCTATAGCCGAAACCGCAGGAGTGATCGATCTTTTTGCAGGCAGGTAGGAAAACACCCGGCAGCTTCATCGCCATATACACGCACCTTTTGCGGCGGCGCAGCCGCGCTTTGCCGAGACGTCAGACGACGATAGCATTTGCTCAGAAAGCGCCACGGTCATTTGTTAACTCGCCCCCGTAAGCAACGGTACACGCAATAACCACCGTACAGGCACGAGGCATCTTCGCTCTTGTCTTATAAAAAAAAAGAAGTGCATGGGTCCATACACCTTATTAGTCATGACATCATGGGCTACTTGTAGAGGCTGGTACACGATGAAGTCAAGTTATTGAGGCCCCGACGCGGACTTGGGACAGAGATCGACGAGGCAAGCAAGCAAGCCATTCCTCCGGTTCACACCGCCTCGCTCACACCAGATATGCTAACCAAACCAGATAGGATGGCGTCAAAGCAGGGCCCTGATAGCCTATCTTTCTCAAAGAGCGTACCAATCACTAGCAACGACGAGGCTAAAGCTAAATAAAGCCATCGCTGCCTGTCTTAGCGCGCGCGAAGGAAGACCTGAAGACGCGACGCGGGCGGGCGAAAAAGTCCGGGTCCGCGCGTCAAGTCGTGCCGTGTGCCTCTCGCCATGTATATGCCTTGTATTGTAGTATCGCCATCCCATCCATCGTCACGGCCCCCGCCACAGCACCGCACCCTCACGCGCTTGGCTCGGCACCGCGCAAGTTTCTCGCTGCTCCGATCCGATCCATTTGCCCCCGCCCGCCCAGCAGGCGACGAGAGATATTCCGCCGGGCCGGCCTGCCCGTCGCCGCCGGCCGACGCGCGGTGGTTTTCAATTCGTGTGTCCCCCGCCCGGCCCGCGCATGTAAAGCAAGGAAAGAAACAGGGGGCACGTTTTTTCCGCCCATATGCCTGCGCGCTCTGGAATAATGATGTCGCATCATTACTAACTAAAATCGTCGCTCTCGCTGCCACTGCGGCATCCAGAGTCTGGATCGCGTCGACGTCCACGTCGTCCGATCGGGGCCGTGCTGGACGGAGCGAGCGAGCGTGCCCGTCCGGATCCGTCCCTCGGTGGGGTACACCACAGGACAAGCGTGCGGGGACCGACGGAGCTCGTGGGTCCCACCGGCCGATGAGCACAGTACAGGCCGGACGGTCGGTCTTCTCCCCGGTCCACGACAGCCATGTTCACATAGTATACAAACCTCTCTCTCTCTCTCTCTCTCTCTCTCTCGTCTGCATAAATAGGCCCCCGTTTCTTCATCTCGTTCCCCTCCCCGGGCCCCGTGCCTCGCCTCCCGATCGAAGCCTAGCCTAGCTACCCGATCCCTGCCTGCCTGCCGCCATGGCGTCGCCGCCGGCGCCTCCACACGGCGAGGGCGCGAGCGCGAGCGCCGTGTGCTGCATGTGCGGGGACCACGGCCTGCGGGGCGAGCTGGTGCGCTGCAGGCGCTGCCGCGTCCGGCTGCAGCACCGCTACTGCAGCGACCTCTACCCGAGGGCGGCCGCGTACCGGCGGTGCAACTGGTGCCTGCGGGAGCCGCCGGCGCCGGACCACGGCGGGCGGGCGGCCCACGCCGCGGCGACGGCTGATAAGCCCGAGGAGAAACGGAAGGCGGCGTCGGCGGCGTCGGCCTCGTCCGAGGAGGAGCGGCAGCGGCAGCGGCAGCGCCACGAGGGGTGGTGCTCGTCGAGGAGGTCGCCCGCGGAGCCCGCCCACCCGGTGAAGAAGAAGCACAAGGCCGAGGAGAAGATGCCGCCGCCGGCGGCACCCGCGGCGAGCGGAAGTGTTGCAGACACCAGCGACAGCAAGGAGGTGATGCGGGCGGGGAAGACGCGGGTGAGCAGGGTAAAGGTGCGGAGGTACAAGCTCCTGGCAGAGGTCATCAGCTGCTAATAATAGCTAGATGATCAATCACCCAGAAAGGTCGATGTGTGAGTGTTATAGAGGAGGAACCACACACCATGGACGATCGATCGATATAATTCGATCCCGGCCTAATGGCAGAGCCAATAGTGTATATAGACGACAGAGTTTGTAATAAGCATCGATCCAAGCTACTGTATCCGTAGCATATCGCAGCTGGACTGCTAGCGCTTTACAGGTTTAGGAATTGGGACCTAGCCAGCGGCCAGGGCGCGCGCCAGGGAGGCAGTCAGCTGACGAGCCGAAATGCATGCATATGCATCCCAGACAGACAGGGTCCCTTGCAAGTCTGTCTTCCATCGTCACCACTGCGTCCTGCTATACTTATGTCAACTCAGAACGTACGTAGGCCCACAAGCTTTGCACAGAATCAAACATCACACGATCGGCAAACTGTAACGGTGACTGGTGCTCGATCAATACCTATGGTTACCGTGAACTGATCGTAGGTTAGTCTGTTCATCCAATTTGAGTTCTCGACTATTTAGGGTGTCATATTTTTCTACATTTATTTCAAGATTTAACTATTCTTTCAGTGTTAGCTATCGATAGTGAGACGTCTGTGGTGTTTGTCAATCCCGAAATCTGCTAGCGACCTAGTCTCTCGGAGGTGCTCATAAAGATAAGATTTCCATGCATGTATCATAAGGGTGAGTGTGCATACATTATGAGTATATGTGTGTCTGTACTTGTCTTTTGCCAAAAACCCCATAATTTCCCCTTTCATTAGTCATCATGACTCCATGCCTCAGTTCAGAAAAACCAAAGAAGCACTCAGGCCCTGGTGCGACCACATCTATTGGCTAGGTTTCATGGGGGACTTCATTGCCAGCAGGTTAGAAGATCTATGGGAGGCATGACAAACTCGGTGAAAGTGGACATTGGGGTAGAGTAGTGGGTGAGATGACCAACGGCAACACTGGCCTTGCATGGTGATGGATTGGTGATGTCAATGGAGAGGGCATGTGGCAATGTGTGTTAGGCTAGCGCGGCGGCGGCGGCCAACATAGGTGGGAAAGCGGGACGGGCAAAAGTCAATGGCGAGAGAAAAGAAGCATGGTGATTGAATTTGGATGGTTGGTTTAGGGCTTATTTGACACAACTCCAAACTACAGACTAGATTTGCATTTTCTGTGTTAAATTATAGTACTTTGAATATTAAGTATAAACTATAAACAAAATGATTTATCTAAATATTCTCTATGTACCAGGATTTCTTGAAGCTCCTAATACCTAGCTCCAATAACTCTACATATTTTCTGGAGTTATGGAGCTCCTAATACCTAGCTTCAAGAACTCCACAGATTTTCTGGAGTTGGAGCTGTGCCAAACAGGACCTTAGTATCCAGCTATTTTACTATTCATCAATTAGAAAACTCAAAGATCAAGACATGTGAAAAGTAGCAGCCCCTTGGCCTTGTTTAGTTCCCAAATTTGAGAGCCAAACTTTGGTTTTTTGGGGTGCGTGCGCATTGTAGCATTTCGTTTGTATGTGTGAAAAATTGTCCAAAAATTGATTAATTATGTTCAAAATGTTCGTTTCGCAGAGTACAACAAAACTGTGCAATTAGTTTTTGATTTCATCTACGTTTAGTACTTCATGCATGTGCCGATATTTTGATGTGATGTGAATCTTTTTTTTTGCATAGTGAACTTTGCGGGTGGAATTTGGGATCTAAAGAAGGGCGAGGTTTCATTTTGTTGCCTCTAAAAGTGTCATATTAGCAACATAGAAATGAATAATCGATGACACTCACGTTAGTGCATTATTTCATCTTTGCTATTCATATGCTCTCAAGGCATTTAATTAATTCGATGACTTGTCAAAAATTGGCATCGCAGATGAGACTCATTCTTTGTTATTACTCTTATTTGCCCTTTTTGCCATGTCATTGAATAATCTTTTGTGGTATACAATTTGATGAAAACAAAAACTCCGTCGTTAAGAAAGCTCAACCCAGCTCAAAGGCTAAACGTAAGGGTGTGATAGCCATACGAAACCAGATAGGTGCCGTCGTCTAATATAGTGGCGCAGGCGCGCAGAGGATATATACGATAGCGTGTTGAAAGTCGATCGGAACCATGCACGGAAAAGAGAAAGCTACAAACTTTGCTGGACTGGACTGCGCACCGGCCACGCGAGTTACGCCGGCCGGCCGCCGTGGGTCGTAGCTGGGGTTCCGTTTTCAGGGACTGAACTGAACAACCGGATCGCCGTGCACGTAGGATCGTGTGTACCGGCCGGCTGTCCGGGTGGTGCCCCACACGGCAAAACAGACGGAACGTCCGTCCCGCGGGCAGCTGGTGATCAGGACTCGCGTTGAGGTGCTTCCTCCGGCTTCCGCGATCTTTCCGTCGAGGTCGATTCGACCGCAGCTCGCAGGTAGCTGGGCGCTGCCGAGCTGCTGATTGCCAGTTCAGTTGGTGCTATACAATGCCAGTTCGTGCGTGATCCCCGGTGGATCCCCGAAGGCCAGTCGGCAACAGCGCACTGCACGAGCCACGATTATTTAACGCCGGCCGGGATACGTACGGTGGCCGTCGGGAGCGAGCGAGGAGAGGATTCGTTGGTGGGGCACTGGGGCGGGGGGAATGATGTGTTTTGTGTTGGGTGGGGCACGGGCAGCGAGCAGTTTGCCCGGCCGTCTGCTTTCGCGATCGAGGGGATCCTCCGTGCCTGCCAGGTGCCACCCATGTCGATCTATCGCGATCCCATGGCGACATGGGCATGATGATTAAGAGACGGTCCATTATTTGCTGCCGTAGAATGAAGCAGCAGGCATAGGTCAAGATTTCCATCAGTAAGCTAAAAAACTGTTCGTATTTTTTTTTTTTGAGAAAGTCTTCTTTTTTTTGTTGATTGATTGATGGGAAGAAGGGAAGAAAAAAAAAACAGATCATCGCTGGTGCTTGATTGCTTGGATGCAGGCCGACGATGGGAGCTTGTTCTTGGGCCATTACTTGGGCTTGCGATAAACGGCCTAGAACAGAACAAGCTGTAGATTGGGCCGGCAAAAGGACGTAGACCACCCAACACGTAACTCGGACAGCGAGCCAGCGAGGGTGTGCAGGAAGCAAATAATCAGCGCATAAAAGGCCTCATGGATTAGGCCCACAGCGCAAAGAAGAGCGAACAAAAAAAAAGAAGGTGCAGAAATTGAATCAACGTACAAAAATCCATCCAAGACAAACGTAAAAACACTCAAGGTATCGTTACGACTTACGATGGTTCCCGAAAAGCGACGCAAGAAAGAACAAAAAAAACAAAATCATTGGATGAAAGTGTAACTTTTTTTTAAAAAAAAAGGATAAATCGTGTAGGGACTTAGCGGGTAACGACGAGCGCAGACAGGACCACACACCTAGCCGTATCAATTGCGACTTACGACTCCGCAAGACCGTAACAGTATGCGACATCGCTTATCTAACTAACCCCCTCTTTTCCACGCCACGCGCGCACAATTCAGCTCGACAAGAATCCATGCCGCGCACACGCGCCGCTTCCAGTTGACAACGTGGGTACGAAAACGAGTGGAAATAAAGCTAGGGTCCCGCCCGGTCAGTCCCGGAACGAACAAACACCGCGTGTGCCTCGACCACTCGCTGAAAACCAACAACAACAACAACGGCCGATAGTCAACGGTCCGGAGCCTCCCACGGCCACATGCTACGACTACTACCTCTTTTGACCGTACTTTTGAATTTCCACAGGCCGGCGTACCCAGTGCACGGCGCGGCGGCGATGTACAGCATTTCTTAACCATCCGATCCACGCTCATAATCCGCGACGTTGACAACGCCGACACCAGTACACCACACAACACAAGCCCGTTCGACGAGTGGCCGAACTATTTCCGTAGCAGCTCGTTCCAGTCTGCTGATCACTATACCTGTACCTTCCGATGTTTACGTATACCAGCACAGGCGCACAGCTACACTACCGCACCTACCCGCAGCGAAACCCATCATCCTCATCCAGCCGTCCGATCCACCTACCCTCAACCCCACGTGCGGTACGAATCACCGCGGCGGGGCCCATGCGCCCCGCGGACTGACGTCACCACGTACCTACGCAGGCCGCCTCGAGCGTTCTGCACGTGCCCACCGCACATCTGACCACGCGGTTCCCGCAGGCGCCACGACACGGGCGCTTCGCCCAGCCAGTAGACAGGCCACAGGCCGGACAGGCAGACAACAGCGACGTGGGGCGCGCACGCGGCCCACGCCCCACCTGCACAACCCGGGGTCGGTCGGTCGCCCCCAACCATCATAAAGACCCGCCCCACGCCACGGCCAGCCGGCCTGTCTCCCTCGATACACCGCGCCGGAGACGACCGCCGCCGCTTGCCCTCTCGGCTCCCTCCGGGTCCCGCGGCCCCCGCACTTGCTCGCTCGGCGCCCGGATCCGGCGCGCGATGGCAGCCTCGGCGGCGACGAGCGGGCGCCGGAGGCGCCGCGGCGGCGGCCGCGGTTCCTGTGCCTGCACGGGTTCCGGACCAGCGCCGAGATCATGCGCAAGCAGGTGCTCGGCAAGTGGCCCGCCGACGTCACGGCGCGCCTCGACCTCGTCTTCGCCGACGCGCCCTTCCCCGCCGAGGGCAAGTCCGAAGTCGAGGGCATCTTCGACCCGCCCTACTACGAGTGGTTCCAGTTCGACAAGGTCGATCCCCTCCCCTCTGATCGCATCCTCGCCGCTTTAATCCGCCAAACTGAATTTCCGAGTTCCTTGTCCTTCTTTTTCCTGCTCGTGCCGTTATTGTGCGTATCTGAATTTTTTTAGGCAATCATCTGGATTGAGTCAGCTTTGCCCATATACTCACTGATCTGCTTAATTTCTCCAAAACAGGGGTTTAAGGAGTACAGGAATTTCGACAAGTGCCTCGCCTACATCGAGGAGATGATGATCAAAGATGGCCCCTTCGACGGACTGATGGGTTTCTCCCAGGTACGCAGCTCAGTTTGGGACGGCTTCTCCTGCAAATACTGTAACCAGTTGCTCCATTGACGATTGTGAGTTATGTTGTGTTAATCAGGGTGCCATTCTATCTGCGGCTCTTCCCGGCCTGCAAGAGCAAGTGAGTTCACGGTTCATGTATAAACTAGACTTGAAACAGAACATGTTCAGCTCTGCTGCTAATTTACTGCATCTTTCGCTAACCTTGCTGTCTGATTTGTGCTTTCGTGGCAGGGGCTGGCCCTCACTAAAGTGCCGAAGATCAAGTACCTGATGATCATCGGCGGCGCCAAGTTCCAGTCGGAAACGGTGGCCGAGAAGGCGTACGCCAACAAGATCGCATGCCCCTCCCTTCACACTATTGGTACCTACCTTCAGTCTTCGTGCGTCATTCGATTGTTATGCCAGTTTGTTTGTTGTTTGCGTCCAAGGCGTTGCGTTGGTAGGGACGTCGTTACGTGCTGTCGGTTCTGCATCTATTTTGCTTTTGCCGGCACGTCGGCTTAATTAGTGGACACGGCATCACATTGTGCTTTAGGCGATACGCTGCATAAACATTCCTCAAGATAGGGAGAAAGCCGTGAACAAAAAACTAAGGAATATGCGCACTTTGCATTCAGGATCGGAATTATTTTTCTCGTCCATGGAGTAAGGGTTGTCTTAGCCCCCGGAACGTTCCATCGTGCATTTAATTAGTGATGCCCTTCTAGAACTGTTTGGTTTATTTATTTGGTCATTTCACTTTCAGTCAACTAAATTTTGGATGCACATGGTTCAATTCGATAGTCTTTTCCACGAAGCAACACTGAACACGTTTTCATGCTGTGCAGGTGAAAACGACTTCCTGAAAGTCCCTGGCGAGAAGCTCATAGAAGAATGCGTGGAACCCTTTGTCATTCGTCACCCAAAGGGCCACACAGTTCCAAGGCTCGGTAAGCTCCTCGGTCTTACGAAATTTTGGTCCTAATGCTTTTTAGGAGAACCAAATTTCTCTTCTTCAGTCTAATCCAGGGTTCAGTACCCTTGATTTTGTCTACATACGACTATACGAGACAGACTTTACTATTACTAACCAAGTCTTCTAGTAGCAATGTTTTTGCCAAGTATTGACAACTGACTGCCAAACTGACCACGACATTTGACTACTTTTTGTTGCGCAGATGACAAGAGCCTTGAAGTCATGCTCCGTTTCCTTGAGAAGATTGAGAAGGAAACGTCTGAGCATGCATCCACTGATGTTGACGAAAAAGAAGTGTGTTTGTGATATGACTTAGGTTAAGGTTATACCAATATACCATCTGGACATTCATGATATTGGTATTATTATAGAATAAGCATACAACTTTAGCCTCGTTATTTTGAGGCACCACTGTTCTATACCTCAATGAAGAATATAATCATTGTGTATGCTGTATTCATTTCAATCTGAATGTCTGGCACTGCTGTAATATAGCATATCACTTAGAGATGAAATATTACATCGCTCCAGTTGGCTCAAGCCTGTAGAGTTTAGGGCAATTTTCCTTGGAAACTTGGCTCCAGTGCGTAGATTAAAATAAAGGGGTTCGCCGATATAGTGTTGGCTATCCCAAACAAACTACTCAAGGTAGTCCTATTTATGATGTAAAATAGAGCAACTTGTACACTAAAACGTGCAGATAGACAAAGCTGGCTGAGCTGCCAGCCAGAGATTCTTGCAGTAGGTAAGGAGCAGAACCAATCCAAATGGGTTCGTTGGTGGGACGTGTTCATTTTCATCAAGTCAAGATAGTTTGATGTGAGAAATTCAATAACACATGGCTGAAAATTGCGAGGCAGAAACACACACACACAGGCCGGGTCTTCCTCTCCTAGGCTGTGTTTAGTTCCCCAAACTTCCCAAAGATTCTCTCTCCAAACTTTACTATTCACCTATCACATCAAATCTCTCTCATCATGTATGGAGCATCAAACATAGGTGAATAAAAAACTAATTACATGGTTTTGATGTACACGATAAGACGAATCTTTTGAGCCTAGTTAGGTCATGGTAGGACAATGTTTACCACAAACAAACAAAAAGTGCTACAGTGTCCTACAGTGTCCGATGTGACATTTTCACCAAACTTTCCAACCTCTTTTTTGGAACTAAACACAGCCATGTGCCAATCGAATATTTACTGGCATAGATACTCCAATCTTTCCATTTTGCTGCGATTTTGGTTGCTGCTAATGGAGTATCAACGCCGTTCTGTTTCCCCAATCTTTTTGGGTTCAATCGAACCCTCGTGCCCCCGTTAACTCAGTGGGTTAACTCCCTCCTCTAGCATTCTGAATGGCCGTGAGGCCCCAAAGTTGCCAGACAATGGCATTGTGATTGCGATGTGGCTGATTTGCACACAGTCACAGAATACTAATAGAGATGTGTTGATCTGTTACCAAGTTGCTCGCTCAAGGTTAGTACTGCCCCATGTCCATCTACAAGAGCCATACATATATGCCATTCCATCTTGCTTTAAGTTGAATGCAAATTGTCATATTTTTTTTTATAATTTATCTGACTCTGGATCATCCTGTTGCTTCCAAGCTGAGCTGTTCAGTGAATAGAGTATTTGTTGTATCCAATTCCTTTTCGGTCTCATCTGAGAATGTATTTAGCGTACATATTTACTAAAACAGAACATATTCTTTTCTTTGATGGCTAAATGCACATATTTCATGGATGATGTTTTTTTTCATGCGTTTCCCCCATGCTAAAAAGGAGTGTCTACCTTATCTTCTGTCAGGTTACATCTTGTGTCATCTAAATGACTAAATCATTGCGAGCCAATATATTTTCTGGTGGTGACTTAGTGGAGGTGATGTCGATTCAGCAAAATATATTGAGATAGCTTGTTTCAGGCTTAAACACTGAAAATAGTGTCTTCCATTGGCAAAGGTTGAACAGTTGTATTGTTGATGATGCTCCACTAATAATGTAATAAAAATAGATTAGGAATTGGTCCTAGACTCTAGGAATTGTAGTAAGGCTTGTTTCAGAAATCCTTTAGTTGATGAAAAATATAAATGTTCACGGAGTTGGCTATTTTTCCTAGATTAAGTGTTTTGCCCTTCTTTGAGGGTGTTGTTTGCCTGTCAATATTTCAGTTTGCCCGTTAGTACCTCACCACCTTGGTGACTTTGATTCTATATTTATCATATGCCAGCAACCAACAGTGTCTGCCCTATCCCTAGAGCAACTGTCCGAGATTGACATTCCACATCCATGCTCTGGCACAAAAGGACCCCGTCGTAGCCATAGGGGCGGCTCCCTCCTGGCAGTCCCAGGATTTGCATGGCCGCAATCAGGTCTATTTCAATGAAATTTATGAAAAACACAATTTGATATTTAGTGGTCCGGCAACCATTCAATTAATAGCTTACACTATGTATAAATTAATAGAGTTATAGCATATGCAGCAGAATTAACCACGGTTTTGTAGTTCATCATCCATACCTTGTGAAAAACAAAAGTAACTTTCGGTGCGACACTACAGCCGTCAAAATTGAATATATTTTATGATCTATTTATTTTTGCTCTATATATCATACCGTAGCAACGCATGGACACTTACCTAGTTGATCTCTAATTGGTTACGTACGGCGTGCAAGTCTCACCCTGCAGCCATGCCATCGGCTATGCTCTCATGACCCCGCACATAACTTTGTTCCCCGTGAAGCCAGCAGAGACGAGACGACACGGCATGGGTCAAGTTCGAACAGTACCAATACCGTGCCCATATATCAGAAAAGAAGCAACAAGAGACCAAAGTACACTGGTACAGTATTTGTCGATGAGATGCCGGTGCGCCTCCGTAGCTGGAAGCCGAACGAATTCGAGCTACTACCATTTTCCAACATTGCAGCACGGGTGCACCATAATGTACAAAGTCGAGAGGGCCGGCCGGCCAGTGCCGAGTCGGTAAACTCTGGCACGCGTACGCGATATGTCGCTGCACGCACCTGCGCCGTTCAGGATAGAAGACAAGACCGCATCCATCCAGCTGGCGGCCAGTTTATACCCACCAGTATGCCAATGCCCTTTGTTCTTGTTCATGATCTCGCCGACGACCTACTGACCTGCGTGGTTGCCGCCGCCGCATGCCCTTTCGTTTGTTTGTGGTAAACATTGTCCTACCATGACTAACTAGGCTCAAAAGATTCGTCTTATCGTGTACATCAAAACCATGTAATTAGTTTTTTATTCACCTATTTTGATGCTCCATACATGATGAGAGAGATTTGATGTGATAGAAACGAAAAGTGCTACAGTGCGCTACAGTGTCCGATGTGACTTTTTTCCCAAATTTTTCCATACACTTTTTGGAATTGAACACAGCCCTAGTCTCCTCAACGCCTGAATTCTATGCTTTTAGATCTAAAACTACAACTTTTTTATAACTATATATTCCTCTTCTCCCACCATCTCTCTTAACATCCGTTCCTATATATACCTGCTATGTTTGGAATCAAAGTTTTTTTTTTTTTGAGTTTCTACGATTTTGTGAAATACTTTAGTTTTAAAAAGTTGTGGGGGTGTTTAATGCTATAAACTTCGTGGTTTTAATACCATGGTATTGTTTTTTTTTGAGCTCAATACCATGGTATTGTTAAAACTATACTATTTTGTAGTTTTAGAAACTCCACTACATATCTTTTTTACAATGGTTTTGCACACATCTTCCTCCTAAAACTAAAACTTTTTTTGATACTTTACTTTTCAAAACTACTCGTCCTGTTCGGTTGCCTGGCGGCTGCTGCTGGTTTTTGCTGAGAGAAAAACACAGCTGGCTGGTGCTGGTTTTTGCTGAGAGAAAAACATTGCTGACTGATGGCTGATAATCCAAACGAACATGACAAAAAACCAAAAAGACCCCAAGTCGCATCCGCCAGTCCTGAGATCAGTTCCTTGCTAACCCGTTGCTGATTCTCGCATGCACCTTCTCCAAAGGCCAACCACTAGCTAGCACCACCGCGGTTGCTCCATTGTCTTTTCTTTGAAGATTTGCAGGAGCACTGCATTGTTATTTAAGGAGAGGCAAGCAAGAGTTCAGAAGTGCTTACGATTCGAAATTGTGTTACAGAGCTCAACAACACAAGGTGCTCAACAAACTGATGAAGAAACTAATCGTAAGAATTAGGTAACTCAGAGCAACATCATCTCAGCCTTGATTTCTTGAAGATCCTGTGCCGTGTCCATCTTGTTCCCCTCAAATCAATATCCTCCAATTTATTTCCTTCCACTGGTTCCATGACACATACTTCCTCCATCCAAATTATAGGTTGTTTTAACTTTTCTACGTTCATAGTTTTTGTTATCCAGCTAGATGTATATGTAGATACATGACACATGCTATGTATTAAGAAAAGTCAAAACAACTTGTAATTTGTAATAGAGAGCATCAATACACCTGCCTTCAACATTCGATCATCCTTTGCTGAGCTTTGCAAAGCAGTCATCCACCATTTTTCCAGCTCTACCGTTTGATCCGGGACCTGCATGAGTCCACTGAACCAGGTAATACAGACCCCCTTCCCAACCCCAAATGGCATCTTAGGAGCAGCATGGAGAGGAACCATGGGGACGGAGGAGGAGGAGCTAACCGGTGTAATGAAAAATTCGGCTTGCTAATTAAGTTACAGAGAATTGCCTAGGTGTGTTTTGGCAATCCATTAACACCATGATGCCCCACCAAATGAAATGAGGTTTTAGCTCCTGTTAGAATCCATCCAAATTACCAAAACAAAGGAGAAAGCTCAGCTTATGCCACTTGCACAAATTGTCTCAGGCCATTCATATGATCCAGCTACCTGCATAAGAGCAACTCCAACAGATTGAGAAAACAAATCTCCTTTCTCTATATTCTTGATTAAAGGGGATTGAGGGATAAAATTTCATCTCCAACAGATCCCCTTTCTGTAATCCCCTTTCCCTATATTTTCTGTCAATCCCCTTTACCTCCCCTCTCTCCTCTTTCTTTTCTCAACCATCTCCACCTTTTTCTCAATCCCCTTTCTTTTTTTCTGCTCCTCTCTCTCCCGTCGGTCTTCTTCGCCACAGGCCACTGCTCGCCCGGCCGGCCGCCGCCGCAAGAAGCCGCCCGGCGGCGTGCCACCGCCGGCCCGCGCGCCCGCATCCTGCGCGCCAAGCGCCACCCAGACCAGCCTGTTCCCCCTTTGTCCCATCGGCGCGCCGTCCAGCCCATCCCGCCAGCGCCCCGCCCCGCCCAGCCCGCCGGCGCGCCGCTCACCTCGAGTCGAGCGCAGCCGCCGCCCCAAGCCAGGCCGCGGGCGGCCGCCGTCAAGCACCGCCACCCCGAGCTGGGCACGGTCGGCCATCGAGCGCCAGAGGACCGCCGGAGCGCGTGGAGTACACGGTGGCGGCGCTGCGACGCACGGTGCCGCCGGCGGTGCCGTTGATGGTGTTCCTCTTGGGCGGGCAGAGCGAGGAGGAGGCGATGCAGAACCTGGACGCCATGAACAAGCTGAAGGTCGAGGTGCTCAAGCCATGGTCTCTGCCCTTCTCCTCCGGCCACGCGCTGCTGCAGAGCACGCTCAAGAAGTGGCTCGGCAAGCCGGAGAACACCGCCGCGCAGGCCACCTTCCTCGTCAGGTGCAAGGCCAACTCCGAGGCCGCGTTCGGCACGTACGCCGGCACCGGCGCCGGGGCTGCCGCCTCCGCCTCCGCCTTGGACCGCGGCCGCCGCATGAGCTCAGGA
>OAMR01000427.1:1046420-1094772 GCA_900205405.1 Echinochloa crus-galli
TCCCCGCGCCTCCGTCGGCCGGCGTCCCCGGCGCGGCGCCGCCCCACGTCGCCCCGCCTCTCCGCTCCTTCGTCGGCCGGCGTCCGAGGTGCAACTCTACCCCGCGTCGTCCCCGCTTCCCCGCGCCTCCGTTGGCCGGCGTCCCCGGCGCGGCACCACCCAGCGTCGTCCTCGCCTCCCCTCGCGACGGAGTCGTCACCGTCGCCCCTCGTCGTCTCCATGGAGAGGAGAGGGAGTGGCAGCGGACGGCGGAGGCGGAGAAGCCGGCGCCGTCATGCCCACCGGAGGAGGAAGGGGGAGGGCCATGGACTCCATGGCCACCGCACCCAACTTCTGCTGCCGCTGGGTTCGAGCCAGCGATGGATGCGTCGCCAGTGTGCACGCGGAGCTCCGTCGCCGGCGTGGATGACGCGTGCGCAAGGTAGGGGAGGGGGTGGCGCACCAGTCATCCTCCGCGGGCGCCGCCGACGGCGGCCATCTCCTCTCGCGTCGGCGTCATCTGCTCGCCATCCTTCTCCTCCTCCTTCTCTGGTTCTCATTTTTTTGCTTGGGTTTTCTCCATGTTGTAAGATCACGTTTCACGTGTTTCGGATGTTTCAAGAAAATGTTACAAGTGCTTGATGTGAATGTTGCAAAAATAGATCTGGGATGTTTTAGGGTTTCGCTACATGTTGTAACAGCATGTTTCACGTGTTTCGGATGTTCCAGACGAATGTTTCAACTGTTTGACGTGAATATTGCAAAAGTATATCTGAAATGTTTGTGCTTGAATGTTGCATGTTGCAAGTGTTTCATCTAGATGTTGTATTTTTTATTGAGATGTTTCACGTGAATTTGAATGTTTCATGCAACATAAATTAGATGTTCCAGTGGGTTTTATCAATTAATGGATGACAATATTTTTTCAACGTTTTTTTTTGCAAATGTTAAATTTTGATGTTTCAGATAACTATTTTTGATGTTTCGTGTAAGCCCCATTTTCCTATTTTTTATGTCTGTCCGGACGTCCGGACGCTAGTCAAGCCGTATCACGATTCATGCATGCATCTAAACGAGTTGTCCATGTAGGTCTCGTCAGTCTCATCCACTTATCTTTACGCTTATTCTAAACTGATGATCTACTATGAATTGTGAATCTATCAACATCAAAACGCAATCAGTAAATATCCAAGGCATAAATCAATCGTGCATTTTTCTGCAAATATCTACGGTGAGCTTTGTTAGGTTCTGCCGGCCGGGACCCGGGTCGTTGACGTGCACGCAGTGCGCAGGATGGTTTCCTGGGCGACGACGACGAACCACCGCACAGGAGCGCCACACGCCTACACACAGTGACAGGTAGGAGATGACGATGAGGGAAGACGACGTGTGGGCCGGCAGAGCCGTGGTTGCAGTCCAGCCCAACGTGGCGGCCCAGATTGCCCAGTGGACTTCCACGGCTCGGCCCAGAAAGACAGACACTGCACATTTCCACACGGCTCGCTCGAACGAGTCTCCCAGTCCGTCTCCCACACAGGCACACACACCGCGGAACGCACGAGATGGCGGCAGTGCTTACACGAGCCGCCGCCCGCGCCAAGCGATCTGGCCGCGGCCTCCCCCTCCGCTCCGTCCTCCTCGGGGGGCGCGGGCCCTTCTCATCCGAAGCCGCGGAGACCCCTGCCCACGCGTTCTACGTGGACGACCGCGCGGCCGCGGCCACGGGCGAGGAGGATGGCGACGACCTGCGCGGCCGCATCTTCCGGCTGGGCCTGGCGAAGCGGAGCGCGACGGCGGCGCTGGAGAAGTGGTCCGGCGAGGGCCGCGCCGCCCCCGCGGAGGAGCTCCGCCGTATCGCGCGCGACCTCAGCCGCGCCCGCCGCTACAAGCACGCCCTCGAGGTTCGGTCGCCCGCTGAACCCTTGGTCCATTCCGAATTTTCCGATTGATCTGCCTGCCAGGATTTAGTGCGTTGCCTGTGCAGCGCGCTGAACTGTGATGTGATTCGATTCCCTTTGCTTCTCTGGAAATGGTTGTGACGTGCACGCGATTTAGGTTTATCTGGCTGAATAAATGTAGATGGTTTGGTAGCCTGATTGCTACTAATGCATCTGCCTCAATATTTAGCAGGAAGTGTTGTCACATGTTGCCAAAAAAGGTACTATTAGTCTAGGAAGCTTTATTCCGAGTATGTAGCATTTGAATTAATTATGAAGATGCTCATCTAGTTGAGACTTTGGCGGGGATAGCAGAGGGCCAGAGGCTACGGCTATGATCTTATAATTAGGAATCAACTTTCCATCATTTGAACTTGCCTCTTGAACTTGTGACACTTTATGCTATCTTATGCTATCATTGTATTACTCCACTGCTACAAGCACACCCTCAAGGTTCCGTCACCCGTGGAACCCTTGACCACTTCCTATTGCTCTGTCTGCCAGGTTATGTGCGCATTCTGTGCAGCGCATTGGACTGTGATGTGATCACGGTGTGTCTGTTTCTTTTTGTTCCGGAAATGGTTATGGCCTGCTCATGATTTAGGTTTAGGTAGCTGAATAATTAAGATGGTTTTGTAGCCTGTTTGCTGACTTCTAGTGCCGTGGCAGATGCACCTGTCTCCATTTGATCAGAGTAGGTTTTGTTGCGGGTTAATCCGAACATTTGACAGGATCACTAGGAAGTGATGTTGCATACTGCCATATTGGTCTCTATTACTCTAGGAAGCTTTATTCCAAGTATGTAGCATTTGAATTGTATTTGTGTGATTTAGCTTGCTTGCTCGTTGGCTGCTATTGAATAGGCTGGCCATGAAGATGCTCATCTAGTATTATGACTGGTATGGTGGCAAAGGCTGCAGCTATATGATCTTATAAATTATAATTAGGAATCCATTTTCCGTCAATTAAACTTGTCTCTTGTTGTTTTTGCATTTTAATGCCAACTGATATTAGCTATGGTGTTCTTTTTTCCCACATGATGAGCCATTTTATCATACATTTCCAGATGGGTTTGTGTCAGCGAGATTGGGAACTTTTGCTAACCTTTGGAAAGAGCCTCTGCCAGGCTTTTACCGTGCTGCAGCTTATAGCACATATGCATTTCCCCTTGATTTATTTGGTTGTTTATGCTGACACCCTGGAAAAGGGTTACATTTTGTCAATTGTTTGCTATCTTTCCCCTTTTTGGAAAAAAAAAACACAAATTGCAGACTTTGGTTATGGCCTGCTCACGATTTTGGTTTATCTCGCTGAATAATTAAGATGGTTTTGTAGCCTGCTTGCTGACTTTTAGTGCCGTGGCAGATGCTGCTGTCTCCATTTGATTAGAGTAGGTTTTGTTGCGGGTTAATCCGAACATTTGACAGGATTACCAGGAAGTGATGTTGCATATTGCCATATTGGTCACTATTACTCTAGGAAGCTCTATTCCAAGTATGTAGCATTTGAAAATTATTTGTGTGCTTTACTTCCTTGCTCGTTGGCTGTTATTGATTAGGGTGGCCATGAAGATGCTCATCCAGTCTTATGACTGTTATGATGGCAAAGGCTGCAGCTATGATCTTATAATTAGGAATCAATTTTCGTCAATTAAACTTGTCTCTTTTACTTGTTGTTGTAACATTTTAATGCTAACTGCTATTAGCTAGTGTGTTCTTTTTTCCCACATGATGAGCCATCTTATCATAATCCTGTTTTATTATACTTTTTCCAAATGGGTTTGTGTCATTGAGATTGAGAGCTTTTGCTAACCTTGGAAATAGACTTTGCCAGACTTTTATCTTGCTGCAGCTTTATAGCACATATGCATTTCCCGTTGTTTTATTTGGTTTTTTATGCTGACACCCTGACAAAGGGTTACATTTTGTCAATTGTTTGCTATCTTTCCCCTTTTTGAAAAAAAACACAAATTGCAGCATCAGTTTTTAACTGCACATTTTACAGGTAGCAGACTGGATGAAGACACATCATGAGTCTGATTTATCTGAGAGTGACTATGGAATGCGCATTGACTTGATTACCAGAGTTTTCGGTGCCCATGCGGCGGAGGATTTCTTTGAGAAGCTTGCACCTGAAGCCAAATCGCTAGAAGCCTATACAGCACTTCTCCATTCCTATGCTCGATCAAAGATGACAGACAAAGCTGAAAGGCTGTTTGGGAGAATGAAGGATGCAAACCTGTCTATGGATATCCTGGTTTACAATGAAATGATGACCTTGTACATTTCTGTTGGGGAGTTCGATAAAGTTCAGGTCATTGCTGAAGAACTAAAAAGGCAAAATGTTTCTCCAGATCTCTTCACCTACAATCTCCGGATCAGTGCAGCTGCTGCTTCCATGGATCTTGAGGGCTTCAAAGGAATTCTTGATGAGATGTCAAAGGATCCAAACTCCAAAGAAGGATGGACACTGTACCGAAAACTCGCAGCTATTTATGTCGATGCCAGTCAGCTTGTTGCCTCTGGAAATTCACTGATGGAAGCCGAGGCAAAGATTAGCCAAAGCGAGTGGATAACCTATGATTTCCTCGTCCTTCTACATACTGGCCTTGGCAACCTGGAGAGAATAAAGGACATATGGAAATCGATGCTTATGACATCTCAGCGGATGACAAGCCGGAATTACATCTGCGTGATTTCGTCCTACCTGATGTGCGGACGGGTGAAGGACGCCGGGGAGATTGTCGACCAGTGGCAGCGGTCCAAAACACCGGAGTTCGACATCTCGGCCTGCAACAGGCTGTTCGACGCCCTTCTGAATGCCAGTCTGACCGACACGGCAGAAAGTTTTAGAGAGCTGATGCTGCAAAAGAGTTGTATACTGACGAGCAGGGCCTCTGTGGCTGAGTGATTACGAGTTTCTTTCAACTTGTATTTGTTATATCTGTGAATCAATAAATGGACTTCCAAGTAATCTGCACGTTATTTTGGCGAAGATACGTACCTGCCCATATATTGCCAGATCCGTGGCATGATCATTGATCATGCACGTTGAAAAATTCTATGCTCGTCGACAGTTCCTTGCGATCTTCCTGGCATACCTACCTGTATCTTTTGTTTAGTTTCCATGACGGCAGGTACAGCGACTGCACGCTGGCGGAGGGATGCTGATCGCATACTGTTTTGTCTTTGGTTCCACATTCTCGCCACGAGGATGGTGATGGTGCGAGTTGTTCCATGATTGTCCCTAAAGAGGCCGGTTACGATGCACTGGGGGTTTTCAACTATTTTGAGGCCTTTGCTGACTTCTAGTGCCGTGGCACACGCTGGCGGAGGGATGCTGATCGCATACTGTTTTGTCTTTGGTTCCACATTCTCGCCACGAGGATGGTGATGGTGCGAGTTGTTCCATGATTGTCCCTAAAGAGGCCGGTTACGATGCACTGGGGGTTTTCAACTATTTTGAGGCCTTTCTTGCATTGCACATCATCACCAAGCGCGCCTGCTTTGATAACACCTGAAACTTCAGAATATTCCCGGTGTGAAACACTCAACACACTCCCAACAGCCGGGTCTTGGTTCTGAACAGATATAAACATGCCTCCCCTGTGTCACGCTAATTAGTCAAAAGAGATCCATCCTGTGTCACGCTAATTAGTCAAAAGAGATCCATCCGGATGCAGAAACGGAGAAGGGAAATCACAAATCAGGTTTGGAGACAGCCAAATCCTAGGAGGTGATCGGCAAGAGAGAGGCAGCCAGTCGAGCGTTCGCCGAACTCTGACGTGGAATTTGGACACCATCCGCACCACTCGAACGCCGGTTTCTCGTGTCGTCAAGCAGAATTCCATCGCAGCCGGCCGCGCTACCGGTGTGCTTCGAGGAACGATGGGGCCCCGGCGCCGGCACGGCGGCACGTTTCTTGTCACCTCCAAGTAATCTGCACGTTATTTTGGCGAAGATACGTACCTGCTCATATATTGCCAGATCCGTGGCATGATCATTGATCAAGCACATTGAAAAATTCTGTATGCTCGTCGATAGTTCCTTGTGATCTTCCTGGCATACCTACCTGTATCTTTTGTTTAGTTTCCATGACGGCAGGTACAGCGACTGCACGCTGGCGGAGGGATGCTGATCGCATACTGTTTTGTCTTTGGTTCCACATTCTCGCCACGAGGATGGTGATGGTGCGAGTTGTTCCATGATTGTCCCTAAAGAGGCCGGTTACGATGCACTGGGGGTTTTCAACTATTTTGAGGCCTTTCTTGCATTGCACATCATCACCAAGCGCGCCTGCTTTGATAACACCTGAAACTTCAGAATATTCCCGGTGTGAAACACTCAACACACTCCCAACAGCCGGGTCTTGGTTCTGAACAGATATAAAACATGCCTCCCCTGTGTCACGCTAATTAGTCAAAAGAGATCCATCCTGTGTCACGCTAATTAGTCAAAAGAGATCCATCCGGATGCAGAAACGGAGAAGGGAAATCACAAATCAGGTTTGGAGACAGCCAAATCCTAGGAGGTGATCGGCAACGAAGAGAGGCAGCCAGTCGAGCGTTCCGCCGAACTCTGACGTGGAATTTGGACACCCATCCGCACCACTCGAACGCCGGTTTCTCGTGTCGTCAAAGCAGAATTCCATCGCAGCCGGCCGCCGCTACCGGTGTGCTTCGAGGAACGATGGGCCCCGGCGCCGGCACGGCGGCACGTTTCTTGTCACCTTCCTGGCCTAAACAACCTTGGCTGTGTTTAGTTAGAAAAAGAAGAAGAGAAAGTTTGGTGAAAATGTCACATCGGACACTGTAGCGTACCGTAGCACTTTTCATTTGTTTGTGGTAAATATTGTCCTCAAAAGATTCGTCTCGTCGTGTACATCAAAACTATGCAACTAGTTTTTTTATTTACCCACGTTTAATACTTCATGCACAAGGAGAGAGATTTAATGTGATAGATGAATAGTGAATTTTGGAGAAAATTTTTGAAAAAATTGGGGAACTAAACACAGCCCTTGTTGAAGCTTGTCCAGTTTCACATAGACTTAGCCGCGAATCCACGCTGTTGGAGACTTGGAGAGGCGTCACCCGGCCCGGCTCGGCAAATCATTGCGCTTCGTACGCTAGACTACTACCCCGTGCGGTGACGACAGTGACACGGGCTTTAGGCTGCTAGCACTGACCCTCGGTAAACCGAAGCGGTACCGCCATGTCGGAGCGATGCCGCTTCGACGCCTGCAGCGGGGGACGGAACCCGGAGCGGCACGCGGTAAACGCTGCGGCGAGACGGGAAAGACAGAGAGAGATAAAGGCATCGGTAAACACTGTGCGTGGGCCCCACCTCCGGCTGGCCGGTGCTCCCCGCCGAGCCGTGCAGGCGTCGGCGTCGTGCCGCCGCTGTCGTTGTCCTGCCGCCGCCGCTCGAGGTCGCCGCAAAGCCGGAGCCGCGGCCGCCTGCAGCTGGATCCCGGCGTCGCCGGTGCGGGGGCGGGGCCAGGGGCCACGGCCATGGCGTTCTCCTCCAGCTCGCCGCCGCCCAAGCCGCCGCCGAACTCGCCTCCGCGCCGCGCCACCTCCACTCGGCCGCCGCTCCGCTTCTGCGCCGCCGTCGCGCCATCCTCTCCTCCGCCGCCGCCGTCTCTCCCTCACAAGCATGAGCCACCGCGCGCTCGGCCTTGCGTCCGGCCTCCGCCTCGCCAGCCTCCGCCTTCGCCTCGCCGCGCCTCCGGCCCGCTCGCTCGCCGCTGGGCTCTTCTCCCCTGCCTCCACCGTCGGCGGTGGCAATGGCCATGGCAGCCAGCGCTCCACGCCACTTCTCCACGGCCAAGGCTGCAGCAGCTGGTGCTCGAGCTCGATGACGACGGCGCCGCCACGTCCAAGGCCTCGCTGGCCGTGCAGACCACCGCGGCCTCCACGACGCCAGCCTCCATGGCGCTCGCAGCCCCGGCTCCGCCGCCGCCGGCGCTCGTTTAAACTTATGTTCCATGCATGGGGAAATATAAATGGGGTTAATTGCATATACACCATTACAATTTTTCTGTTTATGAGATATACCATTACAATTCGTCTATTCGTAAATATACCATTACAATTTGATGTTTGTTTGAGATGTGCCATTATTGCCATTATGTACGTATTTGGTGCTCTTGATTCGTCTTTGATTCCTTTGGACCCACCCGGAGGCCTACGTATTTTTGTATAGTCCAAAATACCCTTTCTACTCCTCTTCTCCCCGCTCGCTGACGTGTGGGGCCCGGACATCGTGTCATCTTCAACCTCCCGAGCACCGAAATGGACGCGATGGCCTGCCCGGCGAACTCTGCCCACGGGGAGCAAGCGGTGGCGAGGGGCGGCCTCGGTGCCGCGCCGCCGCTGCTCGTCCGGCCTCGATGCCGCGCGCGCTGCTGCTTCGGACTGCCGCCCCTGTCGCCGCGAGCATCCGTCACTTGTGATGTACTCCAGCCCGGCCGCGCGCATCCGCTGCCGCCGCATTCCCGCGTCCCAACTCGGTCGCGCTCGACCACCCCCAGCTCAGCCGCACTCCACCGCCTCCAGCTCGCCCCTCGACGCCGCTGTTCTCCCTCTGTCATCTCCTCTCTCTCCCTGCGAAGCGGAGGTTCCTGCGACCGGGCTCCCGCCGGCTCCTCCTCCGCGCGACGCGACAAGGCCAAGCGCGACGGCCGCTGGATCGTCGTGCTGCCGCTCCGCTCTCATGCTACGGCTAGCGGAGCGGAGATCCGTCCGTCCTGGCCTGCTTGGTGTGTGAATTTGTGTGCTGCCCGCTGCTAGTATCCTATCCATCCACTCATGATTCAGTTTGGTTCTTTGTCTTCTTCAGCTTGCGAGATCGACATTGGTTGGCACCATAGGAGATAGGACTTCCAGTTCTGGATCGCCGGGCTGCGGTAGCGCACGCCACCGGCGCAGCCTATCCGTGCCCACCCCCGTGCCTCTGCCGCAGCTCATCCGGCCTCGGTACCGCGCCGCCGCTGCTTCGGATTGCCGCTGGCGCTGTCCGTCCGCACCGCCGCCGGTCGCGCGCTGCCCATCCGTGCCCACCCCCGTGCGTCTGCCGCCGACGAGGAGACCGCGCTGGCGTGGATCGACGACCGCGGGGCCTGCTCCTTCCCGACGCCCGATTGGCGACTGTGCGAGGAGGAAGCGGAGGAGGAGCGACACGCCGGCAGAGGACGAGGCCGAGTCGTCAGCAATGGACTTGAGTGGGGATGGATGGAAGAAGAAAGGGAAGACAGAGGGGATGACATGTGGGGCCCACGAGGGGTATTTTGGTCTATACGAATGTATGGTGACCTGCAGGCGGGCCTAAAGCAACAGAAGACGTACATAATGGCACATCTCAAACAAACATTGAATTGTAATAGCATATTTGTGAATAGAGGAATTGTAATGGCATATCTCAGAAACGGAAAAATTACAATGGTATATATCCAATTAACCCATATAAATGAGTATAATATAGTGGTAGTTGATATAGAGAGTGAGATAGAGAGTGAACGAGTGCAGAGAAAAGTAATAGAGAGTGGAGAATATCGATGACCATGATAGAATATTCTATTTTAGAGAGTAGAATAGAGAGCCACAAGTGCGAGCAGCCTTACAACTGAATAGAGTACTGTTTTTTCAAGCGTTCTAGGCCTTTCTTGAGCTGTGTCACTACTGGCTGGGCACCATCACCATATACACCTCCTTTGGTAAACCTCGAAAACCTGTAGGATATTCCCAAGGTCAAATACTCCTCGGCACACGCCCTGACTGCATGCAGATCAGGATCAGTGACACGGGCACGGCACCCTAAAATTGTCAAAAGGAGCAGTCCCGGTGTAGAAAAGGGGAAGAAAAGGCACGTTTGGAAAGAGCAAAGAGGCGAGCAGCGCCGCGCCGCATCGGCAGGGAGAAAGAGAGAGAAAGAGAGGTGGCCGCGTTCGTGCCCTGCGATTTAGCGGCGAGCACGCCGCACACCGGTTGCCCGTGTCGTCAAAGCAGAATCCCACCGCGGCAGACCGCCGGCACTAGGGGAGCCGTTCGCCCCCAAATTCCGTGCTCCTGTGTGCTTCGCGCGGGCAGGGCGATGGGGACGCGGGAGCTCCTCCTAGTCCTCTGCCTCCTCGGCGCCGGCATGGCCGTCGGCGACGCGCAGTCCTCGTCCCCGTCTCCCTCGTCGTCGTCCCCGCCGCCGCCGCAGCAGCAGCAGACGGGGTTCGGGCGCACCATGTCGACGTTCATCACGGTGGCCATCAGCGTCTTCTTCTTCCTGCTCTTCGTCTGCGCGTACATCAACCAGTGCCGCCTGGCGGACCCGGGGGCCCGCGGGGAGGCCGCGGCGGCTGCGGGCGCCGGGGGCCCGTCCAGGCGGGGGAAGCGCGGGCTGGACCCCGCGGTGGTGGCCACGTTCCCCATCGTGTCCTACAGGGAGGTGGTGGCGCACAAGATCGGCAAGGGCGTGCTCGAGTGCGCGGTGTGCCTGACGGAGTTCGACGACGACGACGACCTCCGCCTGCTGCCGCACTGCTCCCACGCCTTCCACCCGGACTGCATCGACCCCTGGCTGCAGTCGCGGGTCACCTGCCCGCTCTGCCGCGCCAACCTCGAGAAGCCGGCGCCCGCGCCCGCGCTGGCGGTGGCGCCCCCGTCGCCGCCTTATACACATCTCGCCGGCGGTGGCGCCGCCGTCGCCGCGGAGCCCGGCGCCGCGCCAGCCCTCGCCGCCGCCGCCGGAGGCCGTAGTGATCCCGGTGCGGGGCGAGGACTCGGGGGAGGAGGATAGCGACGAGGACGACCGGAAGGAGGAGGCCATGGAGCTCGAGATGCTCCGCAACGCGCGGCGGGCCGCGAGGATGCCGCGGTCGCACTCGACGGGGCACTCGCTCTACGCCGCGGCGGCCGCCGCGGCGGAGGAGGGCAACCACGAGAGGTTCACGCTGCGGCTGCCGGAGCACGTGAAGGAGCAGGTGCTGAGGTCTCGCCGCCTGCGGCACGCCACCAGCCTGATCAACCTCTCCGACATGAGCTCCGAGGGCAGCTCCCGAGGCGGGCGGCACCTAGGAGGAGGGGGAGGAAGCTTCGGCAACGGCAACGGCGGCGGCGGCGGCGGGAGCAGCCACGGCGGGCGCCGGTGGCAGTCGTTCCTGGCCCGGACGGTCTCGTGGGCGCGAGGCGGCGGCGACGGCTCCGTCCGGAAGGGGTGGGACGGCGGGTCCACGAGGAGGGGAACAAGGGACGACGGCGAGCCCAGCAGGAAGGGCGCTACCACGCCGCCGCCGGCTGGCCGGCCGTGATTGCCGGAGCCACCGCCCACCGCGGCCGGAACGCATGACTGTAAAATGAATGCGATAAGTTTGTGGGTTTTTTTAATCGTTTGTAGATTTATTTATGTCTAGGAATATTTCGTGATAGCGTGCTAGCGGCCTGAATTTCGCTAACCTTTTTCAATTACTATCGCAAAGCGCGATTTGCTTGGCCCGTAGATTTTGCGGGGTTGAAAAATTGACGAGGAGATGGACTTTGAAGAGTTCAAAAAGAACCGCGGAGGGTTCTCAGCACATCTCTTTTATCGGTTTCCCCCTGCCGTTTCTTTTACGCCTGATATCCTCCGGATTTCAAACGATAGCCTTTCTTTTTGTCAGGAGAATCGGACGTTAGTGGGACGAGCATTATGCCAGATCATTTGCGCTGTTAACCATTCTTTTATGAGGATCTGATCTTTTCTCTCGCTATAATGAAACAGAAACCCATGCCGCAATTTGCGTCACTTTTCCTTTTTGTTTGGGGTCCGTCCGTGTGATCGTGCCAATCTGACTTTCAAAGATTCATGCAGGGACCAAACCCAACAAAGCCCTTGTTTAGATTTTAAATTAGGATGCACAAATTTAAGATTTTATGATCATTAGCATTTTATTTGTATTTATAAATAATTGTCTAAATATTAATTAATTATGTTTAAAATATTCGTCTTGTAAAGTATAATAAAACCGTGTAATTAGTTTCTGTTTTTTTTATGGGGTGTTTAGTTCCTGGAAAAAGTGAAAAGTGAAGTAAAAAGTCACTTCAGACACTTTAGCACTTTTCGTTTGTTTGTGGTAAACGTTGTCCTACCATGACCTAACTAGGCTCAAAACATTTGTCTTGTGGTGTACATCAAAACCATGTAACTAGAGATTTTATTTACCCACGTTTAGTACTTCATGCATGAGGAGAGAGATTTGATGGGATAGATGAATAGTGAAGTTTGGAGAGAATTTTTTTTAGAAGTTTGACGATGTGACCGGAGCGTCGAGTATAAACGGCTGGGAAGGTTCGTGTACTGAGCCCGGAAATTGAGAGGATAAGGGGTGGCGCTCGCCGCGCATTTTTCAAAGGCGCCGCGTCGCGTAGTGGCCACGCTTGACGTCGCCGCGACCGCCGGGACGGTCGGCTCTCTTGGCAGCGGCGCCGGGACGGGGTGATTTGTTTAAGAGGAAGGCAGGTAGGTCCGCTTCCATGTGTGAAACGAGCGCCGGCGGCCGCGAGCCGTCTGTTGTGCGGTTGTGCCCCTGCCCGGCGCGGCGGCGAGGTGCGAGTGCCGTGGACGCATCGATAAAGGCCAAACAGAAACGCCGCGGGTACGAGAAGTTCCTCGGCCACGCCCTCGTCGTGCCAAATTTGTGCTTGGGCGGGCAATAACCAGTCGACGCACTGGAAAACAATTGGCGATTTGGGGGTTTTCTTCGTGTCACGGCCTCTGCGCTTTGGCATTGGGAAACAGTCGGCAACGGGACCAGAGGGGGTTTGCTCTTGATTTCGTCCGGTTTGCTGCAGGTGGCTTCTTGGCGTCGTTGGTCGTCAACCTTTGCTCGCGCTAGACTGCAGCGAAATGGACTATACAGTACGCCAAAGGATTCAAAGATACGTACAACGCAGGCGACAGTTTATTTGATGCACGTAACCGGCTGATGACGGCACACTTGAACTGTCGCTTACATCGCTCAGGATCGCTCAGTGCAGGCCAACACATCCGCCGGATCAGCGTGAGCCAGATTCAGTTCACCAGGCTTGCGTACACGGTACACATCCCGCGATAGTTGCTGGTGCTGGTCCACCGCATGCCAGGGGCCCCGAGTCCAAAAGCACAAACGACGAACCGAGGCACAAGCCAATCAATCGGGCTCGGGCATCTCCACTTACAGTAGTTATCATTGCTACGTACTGTTGGTCTGAAATTAAAAGGAAAAAAACTGACAGTAGTTACTTGCATACTGGCTGTAGTTAGTCCTCGTAGTATAGTAGTACTAGTTAACACTGGTGGATCAACTGGTTGGCAAAGAATACGTAAACCTCTCGAGGAAAACAGTAAGCCGCCAGTCAGTTTCCTTACCGAAACTTCTATAGATGTTATAAACTTATGTTCCATGCATGGCTCGGTGTGGCTGCCTCTGACGCGCGAGCCTTGGCGTCGCAGGGAGAGCCGCGGATCGTGCCGGCGGGCTGCGCTGCGACGCCGACGCATGGCTGTGAGGGGAACGGCCGAACGGAGTCGTCGTCCACGGCAAACCGAGAGCGAGCGGCGGCCTCGCTGATGCTGGCCGGGAAGGAGACAGCTGATACCTGATAGCGATGTATATTGGCCGTGACGCGATCGCGAACGTATGTATGTATACTCGGCTGCATAATTGTACTTTACCGTAAAATGTAAGCATCATTTTAAAAGGAGTATTTTGTGGATAACGTAAAAGTCTTTTTCTTATTAAGCTGCATATTGTGATGTCATAAACTGAAACTCGATCTTACCTACAATTACTGAAAACTATTCAGCTTACAGTCGATATGAGAGTCCTTTGCCTCTTATGAAAGATGCCGTTGACCCCTATACCCTTATGAAAGATGATGTTGACCCCTGTACGCCTAAAAAGTTGAGTGATACGTGTATGTCCTACATCCAACTTTTTTTTACCCCCATGCCATTCCGTCCAAGATCTGTTAGTTTGAAGGCTCTTACACGTAGGTCCCACCTAGTAAAATGACCATCTTACCCCTGCGGCCCGCCGCTCTCCGTCGGCCTCGCCCCTGCACCATCCGCGCCAGGCGGCCTTGGCCCGCGCGCCCCGCGCGAGGCGCCTGCCGGCAACAGCGCAGGCTGGCGCAGGCCCCTGCCGCGCGCGCCCCCAGGCCGCCCACGGGAGCGGCTGCTGCTGCTGTGCTGTTGCCGCCTGCTGTGCTGTCCTGCTGTGTTGTGTTGTGCTGTGCTGTGCGCTGGCTGTTGTGCTGCTGTGCTGTGCAGGTATTTGCTCCCTCCCTCGCTCTATCTCGATCCGAATTTGCACTAGAAAGTTTCAGACTAGAAGTGGCAGACCATAGATTTGCACTAGAAGTTCAGACAATGCTCACTAATAATGTCTGACAATATACACATTTTGTTTCTCCACATTACAGGATGGATGATAACACTAGCTTCGATCTAGAAATAAAGGTTATTTATCACAATTTAAAATCTCGGTGGGATTTGTTGAACAAAGTTGTGGATGCTAAATTCACCAACTTCAGAGACTTGGTTGATGAAGTTATTGAAATTTATCCTCCCCGACCGACTGAAATAGCATCACTTTTTTTATTTCAGCATGGATACAAAGACCAACATCCAAATCTGCTCTGGCCAAGAATTAGTTGAAATGTTTGCAAAACATAAGGATTTGAAGCATTGCTTGTTGAGTGTTTGTTATCATAGCCCTGACAGTGAGCCTCCTGAAATATCACAATGGGAATTTTTTTTCTGAATTTTTATAATTTACTTACGGTTTTTTCTGTTTTTTATAATTTATTTACTGATTTTTCTGATATTATAATTTATTTACGAATTATTTTCTGATTTAAAATTATTTCTATCATTTTCTAAATTATTTACTAATTTTCCTTATTTTTATAATTTTAAACTTATTTTTATCATTTATTTAAATCTAAGGGCAAAATGGTCTTTTTACAGTCAAATCTAACACCGTCAGCAAGCTTTCCATCTAAAATGGCATGAGGATAAAAGAAAGTTAGGTGTAGGACATACAGGTATCACTCAATTTTTTAGGAGCACAGGAGTCAACAGCATCTTTCAGAAGGGTATAGAGGTAAAGAACTCTCGATATGAGCCGGCTGGTGCCGTGCTGCCTCCTAGGTCCTAGCTGCTCTCCGCTCTTTCAGCGCCCTGTTCGTTCGGCTGGTGGATGGTGGCTGCCGCTGGTTTTTGCTGAGAGAAAAACACTGCTGGCTGGTGGCTGGCGTTGGTTTTCGCTGAGAGAAAAACACTGTTGACTCGCTGGAAACAATCCAAACGAACAGGGCCCATGCGTGTGATTGGGTGAGCATATCGCTTTGTTCATTAGATCCGTGTAAACACATTTGGCCCATAAGAAAACACATTTGGCCCAGTCAGGCCCATCCAGATTCAGTTCATCTTTTTTTTTAAATCAGATTCAGTTCTTTACCATACTCCAGGGTAAGCGACGGTGTAATCCTGTGCGACTCTGTCTAAAGATCGTTGCAGTAAGCCGGTAACCATATCCAGTCGTCCTCTAATCTGCATATAAAAAAAAATCCTGTGGAGTGCCTCACAATAATTTCTAATTAGGATCTTCCAATAAGATTATGAGCTAAAAACAACCATTTTTCTCCAACAGCGACCTTGGTTCCGAAGAAATGGTTCTATAAATTTTATGAAATACTCTTGAAAATACTGTAACTTAAATTTGGTCCATGATGGAGCGTTGAACGAAGTATATTTGCGCTGCATGTTTTTCCGCCACATGTCGTTCAGGTATCTCAATTGGCAACAGGCCAACGACTGACATCCGCTTGTATAATGCAGCCATGCAGGAGTGCAGGCGCACTCTTATCGTGCAGTTCATTCTACCACAGGTGGATGACAAAAAAAATTTCCTTGCAAAGCTGAATTTCTTGTGTGTAACTCGGGCCGGCCGGGTGTCTGAAACGTTCGAATCATGCGTGCGCCGTGCAAGCGTTGCATGTGCAGCCTTTGCAGGGGAAGCCGAAGCGCAAGCGGCCAGACTGCAAGGAAACCGCAGGGGCTGGAAGGCGCATCAACAAGGAATCAGGTTCCCTGAGTTTGACCTGAGATGAGAGATTAGGCAGCCGACGCCGACCGACGGGTTCCTAATCCTACCCGCAGCTGATCCGCCAAGAAGAACACGCCATGGCCTGCGATTCTTAAGGCACAGCGGCGGCACGTGTTAGCTATTCTATACTGGCCTGGCAGCGGATAATTTACTCGTGAATCCGTTGTGCGATGCCCGATCCGATGTAAGTCAGGAACTCCAACTTCTGCCGGCTGCCGTATTTCCCATTTTATTCGGCTCAGCAGTTCAGACAATCAGACGTTGTTGTTGCCATCTGCACAATACAGCACAGAGCTGATGACGCTGGGCCTCCGAGCGGGACACGTCGAGGATGGATCGCTGTCTGTAATTTCAAAAGAGGATTAAAATGCCAAGAAGAGTGATGGTTTGGAATTGTTCAAAAAAAAAAAGATTGATGGTTTGGTGGAGTAAAGAATTGGACACCCGGCACGATCTGGACTGCGACGGCTTTTCGAATGATCGATCAGGCACGCCTAATCCAGGTGTGGAGAACTGGAGATGCATTTCCTTCATGTGATTCAAGACAGATCAACCATCGCCAGGTGCCAAATCTCTTCGTACAAAGATAACCTAAAAACAAACACACAGAACCGACAGAATGCAGTGCCTCCTACCAACACAAGAATATCTCCCACATTTATAACAAGATAATTCATGAACAAGTGCGTACTTGCTTTGGGCTAACCTCTGTATTTAATTTCGTTAGCAGGAGAACAGGACAGAATCAGATCATCACCAAAGACGATACCTGAATCCAAACTGCAGAGAGAAGAACAGATCGAGCTGTACAATATTTATATTCCTCAGATTGCAAACTTCCATTTACCGTATTGGTTTCCTTTTTCACTTGTAACCTCGGTTTTGAGATCATAAGTTTAGAAGCATGACATGATAAAGACTGCGCCGTGGATCAACGACAGGAGCAAAGATTATTATCAACGAGCAAAAATTCAGCCCGGGGATCTCGGCGCCATCACAGGGGCAGCACCGAGCTCCGGGCACGCGAATGCCGCGAGAAGAACGACCTCGGGATGCCCCCTGACGCCTGCTGCGTCACGGCGAGGGAGCTGATCGCCGCCTCGTCGAGCCCCACGGTCCGGATGTACCAGATGTGGTGCACCACCCCCCCGCCGCCGCCGCCGCCGCCGTCGGCGTTCCCCGCGGGGGCGGCGGGAGCGAGGAGCGCCTGCCGCCTCCGCCGCACCTGCCGGCGCCGCACGGCGACCGAGACCCCGAGCAGGATCAGCGAGAGGAAGGCGATCACCCCGGCCGCGATGAGCACGTACTTGACGTAGTGCCACCGGCGGTCGTCGCCTCCGCCGCCGACGCCGGGCGGGGCCCCGTACCCGTGGGTCCCTCCCTGGTCCCTCCTGCCGGAACCCCCATGCGGGGCCGGAGAAGGCGACGGCGCTTGCCATGGGCACGGAGGAATCCGAGGGGGGTTCCAGGTCCAGGTCCAGGTCGAGGGGGCAGGGGCCGGGCCGGGACCGGGATCGGGGGTGCTGGGAACCAGCGGCGGCGGCGGGCAGAAATGCCCGTCCTCGTAGCAGTCCACGGGGTGCAGGAGCCGGCGGTGAGGCCTCATCGCCGGGGATGGATGGATCGCGTCAGATCGGCGGCGACGGCGGCGGCATCCGCATCCGCATCGGGCGCGGGCGCTGCTGGTGGAGGCGGAGGCGGAGACCCGGGCGTGCTGGGGGTGGAGGGGAAAGGGCTCGGAAGGTCGCGGGAATGCGTGCGGGGCTCGGTTTCATTTCTTTACGCGAGTGCGCGGACGGGGACGGCACGGCGGTGCCGGTGCGTCGACTGGGGGAGGCTGGCTGCCTGGCTCCCCCGCCGCTGCTGGCTCGGGCGGCCGGCCGGCCGCGGGGGCTTTGGTTGGTTGGTTGGCTGGTGGCCAAGTTGGACTGGGCGGGCGCGTGGAAAAAGAAAAACCTGCCCCGCCCGGCGGCCAGTGGCTCGTCACTTGTCACTGTTGGCATGGCCGTCGCGGAGTGGCGGGCAAAGCCGTAAGGATAAACCTTGCTTTCATCCTCCGTGTCCGTGTTTGCTTGGTGTGGAAAATTTTTTCCACCATCAATAATTAAGGGTATTAAATAAAGTCAGTTTACAAAACTAGTTTCATAACATTAAATTATTTTACGAGACCTATCTAATGAGGTCTTTGACTGCAAGATTAGAGGATGGTTACTGTAGCACTACTATAGTAAAACATGGCTTAATTAGGGCAGTCCCAACCCAAGACATTAGTAGTGATGTCCATAGCCTCCACATCATCAAGAAACTAGTACAAGACACTACCCTCCCAAAGCAGACACTGATGCTCTACGACTAAATTAAATGTCGCTCATCTCTCATCTTGTTTTGGATAGTGTGTAGAAACCGTGTCTCATGCAAGACCCGGTTTCCTCCTCTTTCTTCATTAACTCACTTGCCACATCATCTTTTGTCCTACATGGCACCTTATTTAATGCTATGGACATCATCCTAGTCATTGGGTTGGGATTGCCCTTAGGCTCATTAGATTCGTCACGCAAAGTTACACTCATCTCTAAATGGGTTTTGCAAATAGATTTCATTTAGTAATTTTTGGAAAAAATTTCCAAATTCTTGTGAAACACGGCCATTTTGACTTGGTGAGCTCGGGGACGGGGAGTAGACCTGACGGGATGATGACTGCGAGAGTGACGTGGCCCGGCAACCGGCATGCCGTGAACTGTGATGTGATGGGGTTCGTCGCTTCGTCGGACCTTTGCCACCAGACGCCGTAGACCTCTTCAACCGGGGGCAACCAGTAGCCTAGCCGAGCTATGGCGAAAAGCAGCTGCGGATGGGGTGTACAGGCATCGCATGCCAACGTTCCCCACTACCATTCGCGCCGGGTGCTCGCCAACTATTCTCTCCACCACTGCGTGCCAGCCGCCGCGCCGTGCTGGCCTCCATCCAGCCCGTCTCGTGCCCCACCAGCTCTGTCAACATCCGTCTGCTCAACGACTCTGCTCAAGTCAACGGGCTTTTAGTTCTCAAAGAGCCTCGTCCGACGGCCCAGTTACCGGCTCTCGGTTTCGCCTGGGCCCGCAAATCATTTTCTTCCGGCCCAAACGTGGCCGGATCGCAAATCCAGTTCCAAACGTGGCCCACGCCTCTCCTGTTGGTTTCCTTTCCCACACCTGACACCTGCCTCTCCCGTTCCCGGCCGTTTCGGCCTTCCGCTGGCGGCGGCGGCGGCGCGGAGCCCCGGCACCCCTCGCGCAGGCGAAGCAACCGCCCCGCGCTCGCCTTCCCCTCTGATCGCCCGCGCACAGGATGGGTCCCAGAGCCCCGCCACTTCCGGTGCAGCTCGGTACCAACCCCTAGTTCGCACGGGCCAGCGGAGCAGCGGCGCCACCATGGCGGCAGTCGTGAGCTGGTACGGGCCGCTGATCGACCTCTCGGCGGCCGCCGGCCATGTGGGCGGATTCGTGCAGCTGCTGGCGGCCGTCCGCCGCGTCCTTCCGCACCAGGTGATCCGCCATCCTACATCCACCTCTGCTATAATTGATTGAAGAGTGTGTTTAGGGAGGGTGGACTGGGGGAATAGCATTTGAGTGATGGGTGTTGCAGTACTGCTGCATGTAAGAACGCATCCTGAAGGGCGATCTCTTTTCTCTCCGTGCCTAGGAACAAAACGCTGCGACTGGAAGGACGTTTCAGAAGACCATTGTTGAAGTCGGTGACGATTCACGGTCCAGCTTCTACGTCTCTCTGTGGTCGTCCAAGCATAGCTCGGGCGTAATCGCTGGTGATGTCTTACTAATGCAAAGTAAGGTTTATAATCATCTGTTATGCATATTTACATGCAGAAGTGTATTTCCCTTTCGTACGAGAAAAGCTTCACCCCATTAATAAAATGCTGATATGTTTCCACTCCACATGAGCTAGTAGTGACTGGCTGCGGTCATGTTCTCAGAACACCCTGAGATTGATCCTCCATTTTATTTTTCAGATTTCAATATGACCTTTATGAATTCGTCTATTCTTTGCGTGTCTCTACACCACTGCTGTTCTCTGCTTCTTATTGGAAATCTCTGGTTATCTTGTTTCAGATATTAAAGTAGTGGAGTTTAGAAATGGCCTGGAGGGAAGAGCTTCTCAGATATCTGCTGTTCAAGTATTGTTGAACTCTAAAGACTTGAAGAACCCGGAAGGTATAAGCTGCAGATGGTTTTGATCTGCGCTGAAAGTTTTTTTTTTTTTTTGCTGCACCCCTTCACCATAATCTTCTAATGGCAAAGCATTTATGTACAGCTGTACATATGGAGCACATGAAAACATACATTAGCCTAGACAAGGAAGGGTTTTGTTGGCACTGCTGCTGGTTGAATGGAGACAGAATTCTGTTTGTTACTGACAATTATTGATGGATTTGGGTTGTTGAATCCCAACACATGATACTTTGACTGCATTGTTCCTTCTTTGCAAAAACCTTTCCTGCCGAGTTAGTTCATTCAAACCATGGCCAACTTAATATCAGGCGTTTACTATTTATTTTGACACCTATTCTTTTTAAGAGCGTCTAAGCAGATAAATATGCTTAATAAAATATCTTCAGCGCTCTGGTTTGTAACTTAGCAATTTACTCTTATATAGGAATAGGTGAACTAACAACCAGTTGTAAACTGGGGGATGCTACAAAATCAAAGCTAAGAAGAGTGGCAGAATGGACTCTACGCACTAAATGTGCTCTTCGCGAAAGTCATCAACAGGTAAAATCTGCTGAAACTATCCTTCAGGTTTACTGTTGTAGGGATAAGGTGTAGGTGTCAAACTACGTACCCAAATCTTCTTGGAATCTCCCCTTCCATTTTCACATAAGGGCTCAACTGCCAAATTTCCGTCATCCACATGTAAGTTGTTTGATTTTGCAATACTGGTGGTTCGCATGGTTTTCGTATTTTACTTTTACACCATCTCACCTTGGAATTATAATGATTATGAATTTAAAAATTCAACCACAACTCCAGGGCATGATTATTCTTAGTAGATAAGCTCCCTAGTTGATTATGAGCGAAGTTGGATATTATGGTCAATTTGTCTTCTCGACAATAGCATCATCAAAGCTAATCACTTTACATAGTTTAACTCTTGTGTTATGCACTTATGCAGCAGTTTCAGGTGACATCGAAGAACTGGAAAGAAGCAAAAGATAAGGAATCAACAAAACTCTTGTGCATATCAGAACTATTTTCTCAGAGAAAATTATGCAATATGAATATTTATGCATGCATCGCCAAGATGGTTTTAGTGAATTCTCCGGCCTCCCACTTGGGACACTTGTTAATTGTTGACAAACATGCTTTGAAAGAGCATAGTGATATTGCCAGAGATTTCATTACTAGTGGCTGCAAGTTATGTGGTTCACCTCTATATCACAAGTAGGCACCTTATTGTCATGCTGCCATCTTCTTATACATCAAGAACTATATTGCTCTTCTGTGATATAATGAATGTCTATGCAGAAACCCTCATGGAGAAAACACTTTTGCGGTAGATTGTCCGAATAACCCAAAGTATCAACATGTTCTTGGTCAGATATACAAGCCATTTATGGTAATACTTCCTTCAGCCTGAATTTTTCTTCTCTTGTAAAATAGATTTATGAAACTATCTTATCATGATGCGCAGATATATGTCTATGACCAATCTGGACAAGTTCCTTTGCTTGTAAGGAATAAAGCTGCAGAGATCTTATTCGCCAATATCATTGCAGATGATGTATCTGCAAGCTACAAGAGCCACATGCTGTTAGAAACCTATGAGTCAGGTAACTTAAGCACTTCTGGTACAATAGATGATGTTGGCAACAAAGAGATACCAAAAAGGAGAAAAACCGCACAAAAGCTTAATTTCCATCAAATTTGGCTTATTATGATCAAATGTCTGTTGAATCAAGGCAGCAATAGTCAGTTCTGCTTCCAGATTTTGGTCAACCCTGAGAAGAATGTTGAGGATGGACGTTTTGAGTTGGTTTCCTTGACAATGCCAATACCATGAGATGGCAATTTTCCATGCAGCGCGTGGTTCAATTGGGTCTGATTCGATTATTTTTTTCTAGAAAAACTCTGAAGACCTTTTACCCAGAAAAGTTACTTGCTCTCTGCATTGATTGATCTCTTGGTGGTTCACTGTTGTGTTCTGCAATATGGTTAGGCTGGGTCTCTTTTCTGACTTTACATTGATTTGTATGAGTACACTTCATCATTCAACAACCTCCTATCTTTGGTCCAGGCATATCTCAACAGCTTCCTATCTTAGTTGTCAGGAACACTGGATATTAGTTTCTCCAATTAGAAAAGGCAGCTGCATCTTTACAAGTACACTTATAAAAACCTTTTTTTTGTAAATGCCCTACTAAATAAGAAAAAATATAAGTACAAATCTCTAGCCCGTGCAAGTGCGTGGGTTGATGGACTAGTTACTATAAAGTTTTGTTCACCCTCTTTCAAAGTCAACCTCATCTTTACAAGCTATGACCAATGGTCACGTCCTCCTTTTTATATACTGCTAGTTTGCTCAGAGCGATAGATTTCACGGCAAGGAGTAGGCCAGAAGACAGCAACACAAACATATTGCCCCAAGCAACAACCTTGTTAGATAATCACAAGAGACTAGCTTCAACGTAGAAGAAATCTGTAGTCGTCGTTTAAATCCCATGGCTGCGACATGTTCTTCTACTACCATAGGCTTGGCACCTCACACCTCCAGGGTCTCTCCGCGCCGCCGTGGGAATTCCGTGATCGCCGCTTGGTCTCATCACCGCCGAAGTCTTATCGGTTTAACGATGAATTCTTCTGGCATGAATAATTTCTTTCCGAGCAAAGGAACTACACGGTAAATGCATCTCTCTTCTTAAAACTCATATTTTTCCAAACTTTAAGTTTTAGTAGCATGTATCTTGGCATGCACATTAAGTTTCACCCACCTACTGCGCAACGACTGTGTATAAAATTTCACCTATTTTCGTTCAGAATTCCTGCAGTTGGTCCTGGCCCAGCAAGCCCGTCAGGAGGAAATCTACCGATTCCCAACATGCCTTCATGGTGAGTGAAGAACAGATACATGGGTTGCTTTTCATTGTTCTGATTCTTATGCATGTTTGAAAATTTGTTTGATCAATTGCCTTCTCGAGTTTAAAACCTATCCTTTTCTCAGGGCCAAGTGGGTGGTTGGTGCTGTCATAGTTGCAATACCAATTTACAGAAGGTTCAGAACATTGGAAGGTAATAAAATCCAGATCGTACATTCACGGTGACGTATCTGTGTTTCATAGCATTTACCGTTTGCCAAAAACAACATACTTTTGCCGGTGACAGATAAGATAGAGAAGACCGCGGAGGTGGCAATCGAGGTGGTCGACACGGTGGCGGAGGCAACGGAGAAGATCGCCGGCGAGGTTGCCGACGCGTTCCCCGGCAATGAAGACCTCAAGGAGGCAGCCTCGAAGATTAAGACAGTCACCGATGCGATCGAGGGAGATGCCGCGAAAGCCGAGGCCCTTATCCAGAAGGTTAGTTTAATCACGCAATCTATTGATACATGAGTATGTTAGGATTCGATTACGTAGGGCAGCTGCTGATGTTGATATTACTTAAAGCGCGCTCATGGTTCAGTATTGCAAGTTACTACTAGCTACAAGTTCTTTGCTATGTTCGGTAGTTGGAGATACGTGCTGATCTGTAGGTTGTACTCTGGCTAGCAACGTGATAGTGACTTGCATGTTTTGTTTTTTTGTGTTTAGTTCCTGAAAAAAAGTAAAAAGTGAAGTGAAAAAGTCGCATCGGATACTGTAGCACTTTTCGTTTGTTTGTGGTAAACATTATCCTACCATGACCTAACTAGGCTTAAAAGATTCGTCTCGTCTTGTACATCAAAACCATGTAACTGATTTTTGTGTTTACCCACGTTTAGTACTCCATGCATTAGGAGAGAGATTTGATGTGATAGGTGAATAGTGAAGTTTGGAGAGAGAATTTTTAGAAGTTTGATGATGTGACCGGAAACTAAACAGGCCTTTTTGTTTTTTTGGAAGAGTAGTGACTTGCATGAGCACCGGATTGTGACTTCAAAACGGGGGCAAGGCGTTTGGTTATGACTTGTGAGGCAAGTGGCATGGTCCACGGTAATCTCATTTTGTAAGAGCAAAAGTAAATTGTTCCTCTGATAGGGTGGGCCAATAACTTAGTATGAGGATGGATAGGAGTGGGGTAGTTTTACTCTATTTGGCATGTGTTCACCCTATATCACAAATTCTTTGGGACGCCAAAGTTTTTCCTAGTCTCTTGTTTTCTTGAAAAAAAAAATAGACAAGTTAAGCTATGACGAACAATTTTAATAGGCCCACACGTTCTTCCGATTAGGGCAGTTGTGTGCTGATGTTGCCATTGCTGAAAGCTCATTGGACAGTCTTGCAAGTAACTACCAGATCGATGTTCTTGCTGTATTTCGTTTTCGTAGCTGGAGATACGTGCTGATATGCACTCCGTAGATTGTAGTTTGGTTAGCAATGTGACGGTGACTTGCATATTAAGCACTAGTGGCGGTTTGTAAAGGACAAGTGGAAAATGAGTAAATGAGTAAACTCATTTTAGAAAGGACAGCGTAAGGCCAGCAGGGGTTTTATAGGGAGTTTTACGGTATTAAATGTGTTGGTGTGGTATAGAAAAGAGAAGAAAGAGTTTCATGATATGTGAGAGGTGTTTCATCACTATGAAACTTCTTTGACATAGTGTAGTGAAACTATGTGCTGAGACTAGCCTAAAATGTTTCCAAGCTGAACAGTGTTGGAAGGCACATAGCTCGGTACGAGCATATAGAGCAGGAGTGGAGTAGTTTAACCTTTTTTTCCCCTTCCATATGTTCAGTTCATTATCAATGCTTTGGCTACCTAGCTAGATTTTCTAGGGATGTAAACGGATCGGATACCGACGGATATCACTAATATTGTATTTGCTTTCATATTTTCTTTCGGAGTTGGTATCGAACACGGATATCTACCGGATATAGATAGGAATACGGATGGTCTCGGTTAAAAATACGAATAAATACGACAAGCCTAGATTCTAACTAATTCATATTGATACAATCAAATTAACAATAGAGAACATGCCATTTACCAAGTCCAACCACATAGATACATAGTGAAGATTTATAGACAACCAAATAGAGTCTTTTGGGTGATTATACGACATGCTACCGTATATACGATATAAATAAAATACTCATTAACACATGTCTAACATATATTTAGTAATTGAATGAAACACCAAGTGGCATGGAAGGGATACAAATCAACAAATAATCTACGCTCGAGCATATTAAAGGATATTTAACTAAAAATGTGAATCTTAATATTAGATTAGATAGAAAATACTTTGGAAAAAACCACAACTCACAGCTGGTTTTATTAAAATAATATAAATAAATAAAATTCAAATAACTCCAAATAGAACACCGATAGATAGATTATATTTTTAGAAAATTTTTGGTGCTAATTTCATATTTTTCTGATTTAATATGAATTAGTTATCAATTTTAGGGATTGAATCTGATTTTATAAATATACAACTATCCGAATTAAATATCTGGCTGGACTATCCGGATCCAGATATCCGATATCTAATGGATAATAATCTTCCCATATTCGAATCCGATATCCGAATAAAGTATTTGTATCCGTATCCGATATCCGAAAAATATATCTGAATCACTATTCATACCATTTTCATCCCTAGATTTTCATATAGACCCTCTTATGAACAAACATCCTTATCTACATTGCGGTACAATTTGCATTGCTTGCTATGAAAAGAGAAAATACTGAGTTAGGACACTTTATTTGCATTGCCAGCTGATGAAACTTTCCCTTATTGTGCATTTGCCTGAGATTATCGTATCCAAATAGTGAGGTTAACTATTTCCCTCGCTTGCATTGGGAAGGTTGATGAGATAAAGAAAGAGGTGGATTCGATAGTCGATCCTATAATCGACAAGATCGTGAAGGAGGAATCGTAAAGCACACATTTTTCCTTCTTTCGTTTCAAAAAAGAAGCACGCACTTGTACAGTCTCTGACTTTGTATGAACCACAGCTCAACAAGAAAGCAAACGATAAATAGTGTTCATGTGCTGCCGTTAAAAGTGAAGTAAAAAATTGGTAAAATATTTTTCTCCATGATGCTCTAAACTTCACAAATGGACCATGGATCAATCAGGCCATTGAATGCACAGTTATGCCTAGAAAAATATCAGATCACACGAGAAAGAGTTGGTATCGACCTTGTAAACCCACATGGGCAAAAATAGTTGGGTCTATTTGATAAAAAAACATAATATGGATTCGTATAAAAGAATCAGCCCAAGATAATATGGCTAGAAGACAAAGCCTTTTAAATTGGTTCCACTTCCGCTTTTATTAAACTAAAAATATGGTACTAAACATGCACAATATACTTGCTTGTGGGCCACTACCACGCCGCATTCACATTGAACCGGTGTGTCACATCAAGCAACATGACAAGTTGATCTGGGTGCAAGTGTGCAAGCAACCATCACTTTTTCTTCTTCTTTTTTCTGTGTCAGAAGAATCAAAAAATTTAAAGAACTAAAAGTAAAATTCTACACATGCATGTGACACTTGATACTCCATCCATTCAAAATTATAGGTTGTTTTGATTTTGTAGATTGCGTAGTAAAAATCTACAGAAATCAAAACAAAGTATAATCTGATACTGAGGGAGCAGCACTCAACTGGGTGCTATTCGTGGAGATGCCCTCCTGTTCCTTAACAGGCATAGCAGCGCATGTGACGTTTAAATACTCAGCTGGGTGCAGCAGTGCTCCTATTTCATGACGATGTCCTCGTGTTTCTTTTTTTACATAATGGAAAAATATTTTGGCTTCACCCTCCTCTACAAAGGATGGATCAGACCATAATTATTACAACTCAGGTTTAAAACATAAAAGCACACAAAGTTCTAGCAGACACCACGATCTCAAAAGCCTAGCCGAAAACTAAAAGACCATCCATGTAGGAAAAAGAACCGAAGAGTGGCCGTCTCTAGTGACCAGCATGTCACAATGATGGTTTTCCGGTTTGTCTCATTTTGTATAACTTGGCCTACTGGCGTAACCAATACGTCCCTTGAATAGGTCCGGGTAGCGTTGGTTTCTCACCGGACATTATTGGCTGACCGGGGAACATTCTGCGAAAACAACCCAATGGCACAATAGATCAAACGTTTTGCACTCACACACAAACATCAACTCTTTTTCCAAACGTATACTCCGTATCTCAACATAAATCTATTACAGGAAGCTGATCAATCCAAGGTGTCACTGCTTACCCATCTCGATTATATTTAGCTCGTCATGAAAGAAGCAAAGTCACCGAGCACTCGAGCAGCACGATGATATCAGGGAATCAGCCGACTCTAATGACTGAACGTCTGAACCTCAATACCGCTCGTGCGGACGCAGAGACCAATGGCATGGCTCGACGCCGACACAAAAACGAAGTATCAAATGGTTGTTATACGGAGTATCTCTTACTTCTCTCTCCCTTTAATAAAAAAAGGAAAAGTCTGTTTTTCAACCTTCAACTAATACGTTGAAAGGACCGTGATGTCACCTAGAGGGGGGTGAATAGGTGATTCTGCAAATTTCCAACACTTAAAAACAAATTATCAGTTCAACTCCGGATACTCCGAGGGTATGCCGGATACTCCAGGGTTAAGGCTGGAGACTCCGCAACACCTCTGGATACTCCGGTAGCTCAGGGAGATCGTCGCTGACCCGTGGAACTCTGTGGTGGCCCCTCCCTTCCCTGGAAATATGACTAAGTCAGAACCAAAACCGGTCAGACCGGTTTGGGAAACCGGTCAGACCGGTTTCTGACTGATAACCACAACAAAGTAAATACAACCCTCTACGAGTTCTAGCACAAACCAAACTTGGTAAGCTTCTTCTGTAGATGATTTCTAGCAGGTTCACCAAGCCCCTGCACACAAGGAAAGCACAACCAAGTAGATCGAAGCGGAAGCAAGTTTATGTGCTAGAAAAGAAATTGTGAGGCAAACCAAATTGTGAGGCAAACCAAATTGGAGACGCAGCGAGTTGTTTCCCGAAGTTCAGATTCGCTGTTGCCCAAAGGCCGCCCAAAAGCGCAGCGAATCCTACGTCTCCGTTGAGGAAGCCCTTAGTGACCCAAAGGTCGAGCTATCTCCTCGGTTCCACTAACTCGATCTTTTCCCGAAGGAGGCAAGACCACACCTGCACAAACAATCCGTGGCACATCACAACCTTGGTGGCTCACCGGCGACGCCTAGCCGTTTAGGAGGCTTCACCTCCAAGAGTAACAAATGCTTCAATGAGTTGCTAGACCTCAACCTCGAGTGCTCAAGCTATGGATTCACTCCTCACTGATTTGGCTAGCTCTCTAGCTCTATATTGCTCACTCACCTCTCAACCCAATCCAAAGATATGAACAAATTCAACCAACTCTCACAAAGAGAGGCTTGGGGAGAGCTTGCTGGTGCTTGAAGTGCTTCTGGACGCTCAAAGTACCCAATGGAACCAGCAGCCTTCAAAGGAGACTCGGAACGACGAGGGATGGCGCCTTTATGGGTTTTTAAAAAAATCGTAACGTACCAAAGGACTATGTGTTGATTTTTATAAATATTAGGGGGTTACATAAAATTATGACAGGTTGACAACGTGAAAAGTTTTGGATTTTTATAGTATTAGCAAATATGCCTGCGCGATACACGCGTGCTACTTTATTATGGGGGTTATTTTAAATTATTTAGTTGATCTGGTACGTGGGGTAGGTAAAGAAATTCCATAGTGAGAAATGTAATGTCAAAACGCCAAAAACTCTCTAGCCTATACTCAAGATTGCAAATAATAAATAAACTCTCAACTTGAGCTTCTATGTCTCCATTTATGCCATACTTGGTCAATATCAACTTGAGGGCTTCAACATCATTTCCTTGCTGAGCGAATCCAACTTGAGCTAGTGGCTTTGAATCTCCAAGTGTATGATCATGAATCCATACAAATTCAAAATACAATTCATGATAATGTTCAACAATAATTGGATGTTCTTCTAAATGAGACATATCCATAAGCATCACTTCTTGTCTCATTTTCCATTTCTATTTACTTGTCATTGTCTTTATTAATCACATGGGATCACATCCACTTGTTTGCATTTACCAATATAAACCAATGATGAGCACCTTTACTTATCAACAATTATATTACATAAATATCCTTTGACAATAAAGCCCTGCTCATATGCTTAAGCAAACAAGTTAAATCACTAATCGTGACAGCCGACTGATAATAATCCTATTATGTTGTCATACAAATCACCAAAACACTTAAGTGCCTAGATGCACTTTCAATCTCCCCCTTTTTGGTGATTGATGACAACATGATTAAAGCTTACAAAAAGATATGAAATTTAAAGCTCTAAACATTTGAGATATAACATAAGCTCCCCCTTAATATGTGCTTTGAGTGGAATATCAAAAATTTGGCCTCAAATGCCAAATGCACATATCAAGAAGGAAACGAGAGCTCCCCCTATATCTCAGCATCCAACATGTGCAACAAGTGTGTGTGACAATAAAATAACCTGTGATGCATATGACATGTATATCATTCAAGAGCATAGAAAAAGAAGTATATGTGCTGTCTCAGGCCAAACCGGTCAGACCGGTTTTGCCCAGACAGCACACATACCAACATCACATCAACCAATACATGCACATCACACTAGCAAATTGTCACTTAGGATACATAGATGAGTTCAACACACATAGTAGCACACATTACAAGTCCTCAAGTCCATAAATAGATAAAGTACGAATTTATTACATCCAAGTGACAAGACTACAAGATCAACTAAGAAAGCTTTAATCCATTCTTCTCCCCCTTTGTCATCAAGCATCCATAAAAGGGCCTGGAGAAGCTTGTAGTCCTACTCCCATCATTCGTCAAGCATCCACTTCTTCGCCGCAACTAGAAGGTCGGGCTATGATCATCTGACGAAGAAGTAGTAGTCCAATGAAAACCTTCACTCAATCCAAAGTGTATGTGTGATAATTTAGAGTGAACAAGAAGTGCTAGCCATGGAAGAGGATATATATGAGCTAAACATACCATGACTAGGAGCAGAAGTAGGTCCAAAGATAGACGCCGCTGCCTGGGAAGCAAAGTCTCCGGGAGATGGAGATGGTGCACTAGAGAACTGAACTCCCGCCATAGACGATGACGAGCCACCATATGCATAAGACGAGGACGGAAGTGTGGCAGCTGCATATGTAGGTCCTGGAGGTGCAAATCCAAACGAAGAACCAAACAAGGCACCCTCTGAAGTGGGCATGTATGGCATAGTCCCTGGAGCACCATATGACTGAGAAGGAGCTGGTGGAGGCTGTGTGCTAGACCAAACATGTCCATACCCAAAGATGTCACCATACTCCTCAAAGTAACCCGCATTCATGTGATCGGTCATGATGTCTCGAAGCGGGGGTATCTCGGGTAGCTCAAGTGGAGGAGAGATAGGTGATGGAGGATCATCCGGGCTCATCTTGGCATGTAATTTCTTGATCACATCTCGAGTCTTCTTGCTCTCAATCCTCTGCTGCCTAATGTTCACTTCAACATCCCTCTGGCCCTTGCAAATCCCAGTGAACATGGAGATGAATTTACGAATTGGAGAGGTCCTACGCTCAGGATAGGAGCTGCTGCCAGGTCCAAACCGGTCAGACCGGTTTGGGGAACCGGTCAGACCGGTTTGGGGAACCGGTCAGACCGGTTTGCCCCGGCTGCAGCTGACTGTGCTGCGGCTGCTGAGTGGCACCTCCTCGCTGCTGTGACTGCTCGCCATGCTGTCCATGATCACTTCCGGCTGCTTCATCTATGTCTGTGGGTGGAGGAGAAGGCATTCTGAATTTGTGAGGAACCGGTGGACGTAGTGGCTTGTGTAGGGTATCCTTCTGAATCCTCAACTTTGTGACCCTCTCAATCATAAGCATGATATACGGGTTGTAGGCACAAATCTTCTGAGGACTCTCAGAGATGGTCTTGATCTCCTGCCAAATGAAATCTGCAACACTAAAAGGTGGAGTCTCCTGTCCAATCATCAGATAATACATCAAGTTTCTCATGTAAAGAGAAATATCTGAGGTGTTGCCATCTCTAGGTGTGAGGGTCTTGCGAAGCATCCTGTAGAGAGTACCATAGTAGGTGTAGAGACCACTCACTTTCCCCCAGCTGCCATTCTGATTTCTCGGATACATGAACTTCAAGTCGGATGCTTCTAGAATGCCACTGTCATGTATCTTCACCGTGTTATCATCCTCATGTGCAACTCTAAAGAGAGAGGCAAAATCAGAATAAGTGATGTGGTAGCGCTGTCCCTCTGTCATCCAATGCATAGCCCTCTCCTGCCTACCACCCTCCTAGTGGTATCCAAAGAACACAGTAGCATAGAACTGAGCAATGACTTCTTTGTTCCAGCTATGCCTGAAACCCATGAGAGGTTTGACTCTCTTTTCTGAGCAGACTCTGATGATCTCATTGAACACTGGGTTGTCTTGTTTGCTCATGTACTCCCAGTCTATATACTGTGCATCAGATGTGATCTTGGTCTTCTTCATAATAGTTGTGGCATAGAAATCCTGCTGAAAAAGAGTCCAAAACCTATAGTCAGTGGTTGTCCTATCCACACCAAGTGGACTAGTCCTCCTCAACCTCCCAACAACATCTGTCATCCCACTAGCAAGGTAATCTGTCACTCTTCTACTAGCTGGGCCAGTGGGTCGGCAAATCTCAAGAATGAGAGGGGCATTTGCCTCATGTGAATCATCATCATCTCCTGCCTCCTCTCCTTCTTCATCACCTGCAGCCATTTCCTCCTCTTCACCATCATTGTCATCCCCCTGCTGACCATGACGATACTCAACTCTATATGCCTCATCTTCAACATCATCCTCATCACTAGAAGTGGTGTTCTCCACTACATCCACTGCCTCTATCTCCTGCTCAGCTGCTCTCTTTGGCCTCCTAGGCCTCAAATTTCTGCCACTTCCCGCTTGAGAGCTGCTGCCAATAGAAGGGTCATGACGTCCCTTTTTGATCCGATCGGCATGAGGTCCCTTTGGCATTTTCTCTGTCCTTCCTGAGTTAAGAAGAGATACAAAACATAGCATAAATACCCAGGAGAGGATTGACCAAGGATCAAATCAAAATTGAGTGCATCCAATAAGTTTTGGGTCAGCTCAGAGCCAAACCGGTCAGACCGGTTTCAAAAACCGGTCAGACCGGTTTCACCCGAGCTGAGCCAAATCGAGTTGGGATCAATCCTAGACAGTTGCATGATCAAGATGTGAGAGATAAACTGCAAGATATACTACCCCTAGTCCATATGTGAGCCAACACGGTGCAAACAAAGGACTTGTGCCTTTACTGCCTAAACCGGTCAGACCGGTTTGCCAAACCGGTCAGACCGCTTTTGGCAGTGAGGGTGCAAATCCTCGGTTCGCAAAATGTAGCCCACCAAATCCAATAATCTCTTAGGGATAGTTTCCTAGACATGCCAGAAGATGTTCTACCAAAGGGTTTCGAAAGATATTCATCGAGTGAGTAGATCGGGCAATGGGAACATTTGAATACCTTGAGAGACTTGAAACCGAGAGAAGATGAAGATTTGAATCCAAAACTCGATGGGGATCCAATGTAGCAGCGTTGGAGCACTCCAATCCCACCAACAAACCAACTTTTCCTTGGTTGATTCAAGAAATCGCCATGGGAGGTGCTCTCATGGTGAAACTCGAGGAGAGAGATGAGGGGCGTGGTCAATGGGTAAGGAAGGAGAGAGAGAATCACGGGGGAGCTGTAAATCCAGGTGGGCCAGCTCCCTGGGCCAAACCGGTAAGACCGGTTTGGGAAACCGGTCAGACCGGTTTCTCCCAGGCAGCTGAAACTTGTCCAAAAATTTCTGATTTGGTCTCTAAAGTTTCTTTGAAAAGCTTATGGACAGATGTGTATAAGAGACAGAGGTAAATACTAGTTAATAGAAAACATACCTTTGCCTCTAGCCATAATTGTTGTACAATATTTCAAATTAAGCCATATGTATTCTCTCATGAGATGAGCCATTTGACAAGGAAAAGAATACATTAATTTGCACAACAACAAGTTTCACATTAATGACCTTTATATGTGGATGGCAAATGAATGTGACCCTGGACACTCCGGGTGCCTTCCAGATTATCCGAGAACGTCCAAAACAGAAGGGGTACCCGGAACAATACAGTTCCGGCCTGGACCCGGATATTCCAGGATGTCCACGATAGCTGAACCACTTATGACCTTGAGTGCACTTGGAAGAGATAGATATGTAAATTCCAGAAGCTCCACTAACCCTTGCTTCTTCCAAGAGAGATGGGAAAGAGATGGATGGATAGATAAGGATTTATGGACTTTCTACAAGCTCTTCATGAGAACACAAGAGTTGCTCATGTTTTGCTTGTAGCATCTCATGCTCACTAGCTAGCAAACCAAGCTTTTGCTTGAGCACTTGGTTTTCTTTTTCCACGGCCGCTACACATGAGAGCGAGTTAGTAGCACAAGCATATTCATTGACCAAATTATCATACTTACTGACCAAGGAGGCATTAATGAATTTGACTTTCTCAAGCTCCTCGGTGAGAGCTTGAATAGTCCCTATTCTTGCATTTTCTTTCTTCTTGGTCTTCTTGTGATCTTTGGCCATGAAACACTACCACTTTGGATCGCAAATAGATTTGACAACTCCAAATGAGAGAATTGATCTCTCACCATTGAGACTACAAGTTCACTAAAAGAAATGTTAGTCTCAAGGACACAAATATTGAAGTAATCTCCCCCTGAATATGTGCATCATGCATGGAAGGCATTTGACATGCACTTTGTCTTATGAGTGACATGGATGGATTATTTCAATATTTGGTCACGGCACACAATAAATTGCTTTGTATTGAAATGTGCCAAGAAAACTTACTACCACATAGGCCTAAGTTCATAGATACATGCCAAAATGAGATCATCAAATACTATATTTGCATCTCCATTTCTCATTCATTCACTCAAGTAGCACTTACCGGTTTGGCAAACCGGTCAGACCGGTTTTCCCAGACTTGTGCCAGTTGAGTGATTTTGCTCGTGTCTTGCCGTGTTGTCTTCTAATATTCAGAGTGTTGACTTTCCTGCACATGACAAGACTTTGCTCTACTAGAGAGCCATTAAAAGCACCCTGCGGCATATATCAAGCAAATTCACGAATATAGTTTTAGTCACTATCAAGTGTCACATGAGTTCAAGCACTTGAAACACTTGATCCTACCAAAGGCATGAGTGAGTGAAACTTAGTCAAGTTAAGCACAATTTTCATCGAGATGTCATTGGGTAAGAGTCATAGAGCGGAAGCAACTTATCTTGGCTAGACACTTGTACATGAGTGATTACTCCCTAGCCAAGCTTCCAATGCATCTCGTCGTCCCTGCTAACTCATCAAGCACTCTTTGGTACCCAACTCATGTTGGGTCCAATAAGGTTAGTCACAAGATGCTTAGGAACCCAAATGGCCCTTATGCTAGTTCGAGGTGTGTCAATCACTCTAGTAGCATAGGTGCTCACTTTGTCCTTCCTAAGCTTAGCAAAGTCATAATGAGCGAGGTTGGATTTGGGAACATTACCATTTGGACAATCCTTACCCAAATGTCCCTTGGTCCGGCACGTGTAGCAAATACGGTCTCTGACCCATCTTGAACCTCTTCTGACTTTCTTCTTGTGGCCATCATCAATTTTTGGCCTTTTGCTTGATGTATTGACTTGAGAAGCCCTCTTCAAAGGCTGTTGGGCTGCTGCTGCCTGAAACCGGTCAGACCGGTTTGCCAAACCGGTCAGACCGGTTTTGGCTGGGCAGACAGCCTCTTGAGGAATCGGGCACTCGGCAATCAAGTGGCCCTTTTCCTTGCATTTGAAGCATGTCCTCTTTCATGCCCTCGTCTTTGCTCTTTGCTTCTCTTTTCTTGCAGGGGACCTTTTCTTGTTCCTCTTGGGTGGACACATGAATGCATAGTGTCCCATTGTTGAGCACTTGAAACACTTGATTTGATCAAGGCTCTTTTCACCAGCGGGAATCTTGTGCTTGTGATCTTGATCCCGTTGATGGCTTGGGCGAGTGACGGTTTGTCTCTTCTCAAGCTTTTTCACCATGAAGTCACGGTTATCTTGAGAAGGTTGCACTTGACCCTTGCCTTTCAACTTGATCAAGTCCCCTTTTAGCCTTGCAACCTCTTGCATGAGATCTTCATTTTCTATAGCAATGAGGTCATCACAAGATTCTACAATCACATGCTCATCACAATGACACACAATATAAATGCATGCACATGCACACACTAGCATAATAGGGCCTAGATGCACAAGGTAAATACTAGTTAAAGAAAGCATACCTTTGCCTCTAGCTAAGCGTGTTGTGCAATATAATCAAATTTCATTCATATCCCCTTTTTGATCAAGTCCTTCTTTAGCCTTTCAACCTCTTGCATGAGATCTTCATTTTCTTTAGTAACGAGGTCGTCACAAGATTCTACAATCACATGCTCATCACAAAAGTTTGTTGCTTGGGAGCAACATGGGTTATCACAAGATAATATAATTTCAGCTCGTGAGCATGTGCATGTGTGAGTTTGAGGTTCGAAGGATTTTATTGATATCTGAAATTCCCAATCTATAGCCGCGGCTGAAAATCCTGATGTTTGCATTTTTTGGAAAAGGGAAGCTTTATTGATCTTAGACAATTACATCGAGATGATACAATTATATAAGATCCAACCCAGCCTCTGCATAACTAAGATGCACACAGCCAATGAAAAAGAAACAAAAAATAAGAGCACTATGACCTAGCAAACTACCACAAGCGCCTTCATCTTCATCTGCTTCATAAAATCAAAGCAACTCTTGGACTATAAAGTAGGCTCCCGATACAACGCCTCCAACGAGGAAACGGCACGCGTACGTGCCGACATTGTAATGATCCAACCAATTAAGACCAGATCAAATGTTTTCACGAGGGAGTAATTTATTTTAATCCAAACAATTCCTTCAACAAGGTCACTGCCAGGTTCAACCAATCAAGGTCAGACCTAGGAATTTCTTCCTGGAACCGATGAATTAGTAGCAATTACCACCACGATAAGTCTCACCGTGCTGCTTCCCCTTCTTACCAGGCCAATGCTTCCATATAGACTAGCCCTGACCCACTTTAAACGGCCACGAACTTCAGATCCGGCAGACCATCTGAAGTAACCTGAGATACCATGCTGGCAAGTCATCTTCTATGAAAGACGAAGTCCTTAAAAGGGTGAGGAGATGAGCAGGTACTTGACAATTTTATAAGTGTGGATGATTTTTGTCTCTTTTTTTTTCTCATCTCAACTTATGGACGACCCTCAGTTAACAGACAGTTGCGCTATATGTTTGGCCTACTCCAACCTATAACATCTTTAGTTGCTTGAGAATAATAACATGACACGGATTTCAGAATGAAGATGAATCCGGCAGATGATCTGACTCTACGAGTTCTAGCACAAACCAAACTTGGTAAGCTTCTTCTGTAGATGATTTCTAGCAGGTTCACCAAGCCCCTGCACACAAGGAAAGCACAACCAAGTAGAACGAAGCGGAAGCAAGTTTATGTGCTAGAAAAGAAATTGTGAGGCAAACCAAATTGGAGACGCAGCGAGTTGTTTCAGAGCCTGTCTCTTATACACATCTAGATGTGTATAAGAGACAGCCCCTAGCCCTCACCTTTGAGGGCTGCTGGTTTCATTGGGTCCCTTGAGCGTCCAGAAGCACTTCAAGCACCAGCAGGCTCTCCCCAAGCCTCTCTTTGTGAGAGTTGGTTGAATTTGTTCATATCTTTGGATTTGGGTTGAGAGGGATTGTGTGAGTGAGCAATATAGAGCTAGAGAGCTAGCCAAATCAGTGAGTTGCTAGACCTCAACCTCGAGTGCTCAAGCTATGGATTCACTCCTCACTGAGTTTGCTAGCTCTCTAGCTCTCTATTGCTCACTCACACAATCCCTCTCAACCCAAATCCAAAGATATGAACAAATTCAACCAACTCTCACAAATAGAGGCTTGGGGAGAGCTTGCTGGTGCTTGAAGTGCTTCTGGACGCTCAAAGTACCCAATGGAACCAGTAGCCTTCAAAGGAGAACCCCACACCCAAAAACTAGCAGTTATACCCGGGAGAAACCGGTCACACCGGTTTCCAAAACCGGTCACACCGGTTTTTGAATAAAACTAGCCGTTACCCTCTGAGCTCCCAAACCGGTCATCCTGGTTTCCAAAACCGGTCATCCTGGTTTTGGCACTTTCAGCACACTAAACCCCAAAACACTCTTCTCAAAGGCTATCTCGCATGGGTTGACCTATGAGCACTTTTTGGTGTGTAGTCAAACAACTAGTGTTGCATCCCTTTTGATAGTACGGCATTCCTATACTCAAGATTGCAAATAATAAATAAACTCTCAACTTGAGCTTTTATGTCTCCATTTATGCCATACTTGGTCAATATCAACTTGAGGGCTTCAACATCCTTTCCTTGCTGAGCGAATCCAACTTAAGCTAGTGGCTTTGAATCTTATGATCACTAATCCATACCAATTCCTAAGCCACTTCTTCATATGATTAAACAATGATCAGACGCATTGCATTGCTTCACTAGTTATGGCTTGATTAATTCCTAGGGATCAATCCACAATACTAGTTTCTTCACCCTAGCAAAGTTCCTCGGCCACAAGACGACTCTTGTCCTTCACTTCACTTAGTACCTCGTCACTAGCCATCTAGTTTGATCCCTTCCATCCTATCTTGCTGCTTAAGTTTGGCTTTGCTTTGCATCAACATGAAATCCACATTGAAATCCATGTTTTCAACTATCCGAGACATATCCACTATCTTTAATTTAATTGTCCCAATATTATTTGACAAGCTTCTTCTAAATGAGACATATCCATAAGCATCACTTCTTGTCTCATTTTCCATTTCTATTTACTTGTCATTGTCTTTATTAATCACATGGGATCACATCCACTTGTTTGCTTTCACACTATTAAACCAATAGAGCGCATATTCTTATTAACAATTACATGATATTACATAAATATCCTTTGACAATAAAGCCCTGCTCATATGCTTAAGCAAACAAGTTAAATCACTAATCATGTTGTCATACAAATCACCAAAACACATAAGTGCCTAGATGCACTTTCATACGTTCGTCCGGTTTTCAACCCCATACTACAAAACCAGACAGCTTTAACCACTCAACTAACGAAATCGGACACTTTACCCCCCGACCCAAATCCACCCTGGTTTTCGTCCACATCAGCTGGCTGACGTGGCACATAACACCGAGTCAGCAGCATGACACCGGCCCAGCCACCTCTCTCTCTCTCCCTCTCATCTTCCTACCCCGCACCCCTCCCGTGCAACCGCCCGGCGGCCCGGCTCCAACCCCCTCCACCGCTCCCGCCCCGTCCCTTCCCCTCCTTCCCTGTCGGCCTGTCCCCATCCCCTCCTCCTCCGTCGGCCCGCCCCCATCACCTCCCCATCTGCCTCCCACCGCCCGTAGCTCCCTCTCCGGCCCCACAGCGGCGGCGCCCAAGCGCGGGACGACGACGGTCACTCTCGGCAGCGGCGGCCAAACGCGGCATCCTCCCGGCCTCCCGGCGTCCTGCCCCGCCGCCTCACCGCCGTCGTGGCCACGCCGCCCCCCTTCCAGTCCAGACACACGCGAATCCGATGATTGCCGAGCACAAGGCATCGCGGCAGTCGAGCGGGCGACGACGGCCGGACGAGCGGCGGCCAAGCAGCCGAGCAGGTCGGCGATGGCCATGCGTGGGACGACAGTGTGTGGACGGCTCGCATTGCCCAGCAGCGGCAGTCGGCCTGGCCTCCAGCGATGGTGGCGGCGAGCGGCGCACAGAGAGAGGTTTGAGAGAGAGAGAGAGGTGGCCGGGCCACACTGCTGATGTGGACGAACATGTTAGTTGAAGGTTGAAAAACGGATTTTACCTTAAAAAAATGATGCCTTATTGAATTAAAAAACAAGTAACACTGTACATGCATAAATGCATTATTGAGGGAAGGTGCCTTCAGACAACGACTGTCTCGGCCGAGCGAGCATTGCTGCCATTGATCAGACATAAAATTTTCATATTTTCGATTGTTCAAACTGGCACAACACTGCACTATGGGAGCCATACAATGCGGCGCGAGAGGACTGGGTAAGCATGATGCACGAGAGGACCGGACCGGCCCCAGCACGGACGGACGGCCCAGTCACCTCACCTGTTCTGTTCGTCGTGGCTTGCCAAGTTGCCCCTTGCCACTAGACTCGTGTGATGCACTGCTGAGTGCTAATGGTCGTGTTCTTCTTTTAGGATATGTTATATACGACTAGCTGGAGCAGAGCCTAGGTTTAAGTCCAATCACTAAGAAGAAGAAAGCAGCACAAACATATACGAGTATTACCCTCCAAGCAATAAATTAGTCTGATTCAGAGAGTAGCTCCGATTTAGAAGAAATCTTTGATCTTTTAAATCCCATGGCCGCGCTCAGTTCTTCTCTTCCTTCCGTAAGCTTGGCATTTCACACCGCTGTGGTTTGCCGTCGCCGCTGCCGGAACAACCCAGTGACCACCACGTCGGCTCTTCAGCAGCGATGTCTTACCGGCTTAACGACGAATTCTTCAGCCATGAACAACGCCTTCCAGGACAGAAGAGTTACACGGTAAGTGCATCCAGCACTTAACATTTTTTTCGAATCTTTGCGACTTACAACAAGTTCCATGCAGCGACAACGGCTGTGTATCAACTGTAACCTGTTCTTGTTTCAGAATCTCTGCAGTTGATCCTGGAAGTGTTGGCCTTGATCTGTCAGGAGTAAATCTCCCCATTCCTCCATGGTGAGGGAAGACCAGTTACATCGGTTCTTGTTCTATATATCATTGTTCAGGTGTTTTCGAATCTGTTTGATCAATTGCCTGGTTCGAAACATATCTGCTTCTCAGGGCCCAGTGGTTGGTTGGTGCTTTCGTCTTCGCGGTTCCTGCTTACAGACAGTTTAGAGCAATGGAAGGTATACCTGAGATCATATATATATTCATTGCCATTTCGAAATCATCTAGATTTGCGTTGATTTTTGTTGCAACTTTTCCCGTGATAGATAAAGTGGAGAGGACAGCAGAGGCGGCGATCGAGGTGATCGACAAGGTGGCAGAGGAGACGGAGAAGATCGCCGGAGAGGTCGCCGACGCGTTCCCCGGCAATGAAATGATCAAAGAGGCAGCCGCGAAGATTAAGGCTGTTGCGGATGAGATCGAGGAAGATGCCGACAAAGCTGAGGCCCTGATCGAGAAGGTTAGTTTAATTATTACCAAATCTATTGCTACATGAATACGTTAGACTTCGATTACGGCCGTTTCTGATGGTGCTATACTTAAAACTTCATGCTACGGTCTTTCAAGGAACTGTCTGCTGTTCTTGGCTATGTTCTTGCAAAATAAAATATTTCTAATACGCTGAACAGTGTCAGAAGGCGAATGACTTAGTACCAGCATGGAGTGGGGTAGTTTGATTTATTTGGCATGTGTTCAATCTATTACAAGTGCACTAGCTAGTATATTTTAAAATAAATAACTGTCAGAAATTTAAGGATAAGTAGAGAGCTTGCAGCTGATCAGAATTTCTTCCCTTTTATTTGTCTATCTATTCTAACTCAAGTAGATATTTTCTTATCTTTACTTTAATTATTAATTACTCTATGTGCTTTTTCATTCTCTTCATGGGTTTTACTTCTCTATCGTACCTCTATGTGTGTTTAACATGCATTTATTTATAATGTTAACTTAAGCTATATGTTTAACATAGATATAGTTATTATTGTTTTCTACACCATACGTATGCACATGATTTGCAAATGGTGACCTACATGTCGCATGTACACCTTGAATAATCTTTTTTTATATTATAAAAATGTTAGAAATTGGTAGTTACAAGCACATATGCAGGAATACTTGGGGATTCTATTTTTATAAGGACACAGGTTAGTCATAATTTAGATGTAAATCTAGTGGCTACTTTAGCCAGCCACAATTTCATAGCACCCGTTGTAACACTAATATTTACTTACTTTTGCCAATACGTACGAGAAGTTTAACTATTTATCCACTTACATGATTGAACAGGTTGACGAGATAAAGAAAGATATCGATTCAATTATTGATCCTATATAATCGACAAGGTCTCCAAAGAGAAACGCTAAGTAGAGCTCAAGGAGAGGAGTGATTTTTTTTTCCTTTTGAGGAACTGCAGTCACTTTGTAATTTAATGGATTAAATGTTTGGTACATCCAGGATTTATGAAATTTGTGGAGGAGCAGAGGTACCGCAAAAATATGGGAGAGTTCTACACACGGTTTCTCATAAATCACGCGATTTTTTAGGAAATCATCATGCAGTTGTTCATTGCATGTTTATCTATACTATCCAAAACTTTTGCTTCGTCCATCAAACCATCGTAATTTATTAAATTTTGTGAAAACCATCTAATATTTATAAAAATCAACCTCCAACCCTCTCATACATTGTAATTTTTTTATCTATACTATAAAAATCTAAAACTTTTAACAACCAACAGACCCACCAGTCATTAAAACACTACCCCTACTAGCGACCCCACCTGCTATGCAATCTTATTTTCTATTAAATATATGTGTCGCACGTGTGTTCTTACTAGCCTGTTAAAATATTTAAAATATAGGAGAGGGATCTATACTTTTGTTTCATAAACTACTCTCTACGTCCCGTGAAGAGTGCAATTCTAGTTTTTTCAGACAGCTTAATGTCGTTGGTAAATGACCATGCTACCCTCAGTAACCGTCTCAATCCCACTGATTTAGGCAGCGAGGTTGTTCTGCATGCAGATAATTATCTATTTTAAGAAATAAAATAGGTGATTACAGTTAGAATTGCATTCTTTTGTGAGATTTTTTTAATCTCAGAATTACACTCTTCACTTGACGGATGGAGTATGTGACTTTGTGAATTGATTGGTTCTTGTGGGGAAACCTATCCACATGAGATCGAGTCGATGTGTTTAAGTCCTTGACTTAGCACTTGTGTCAGATTTTTTTGGATTTTTTTTAAGATTTAACAGACGTTATTCTTTCAGTGGTACGCAACGCGTTCATCGACAGTGAGGGCCTGTGATGACTTCGTCAATCTCGACATATGTCGATAGTCTATCGGAGGTGCTTGTAGGGGTACAGTTTGTGTATATTTATTCATAGGGTGAGTGAACGTCTGCGTTGATCTTTCACAAAAAAAAATCATGTGATTTTTGGGGCAAAAAATGCACCCATACACTTGATAGGTAACTTGGGTAAGATATATTTTACTTTCAAATTCACCTCTAGAAGACCCTTTTCAGCCAATTTTTTCTCAAAAACACAGAAAAGCTACACATTATTGTATTAAATAGAAGATCATCCTTCGTCTACAAATACGCAAACGTGAGAGCTCCTTAACAGTAAACAACCTATACCTTAATAGTACCTGACTTTTTTTTCTCGACCGTTTAATAGTACCTAACTCGATCCACAGACTCGTGAGTCTCGTGGCAAGTGGCGGCAGCGCTCTCATTGAAGATGTGCATGTTGCCATGTTGGCGGCTTGGCGCGTTGCCATCATCCTTCCAAACTCCAAAGGTGCGGTCCTACAAGCACGAATAGCACGTTTCGAAGTATCAAAGGGTCTTTAAGAACGTTCTATTAGATACGGTACTAGCATTAGTTCCGTGGGTTAGTATCCGATCTAAATTTGTGGGATGAAAAAAAATAACTGGAGCATGGATGAAAAATCGTTTTTTCTAGCGCCGTCAAATGGATCCCATCGCGACCAATAATTGTGCTTGTGCGCGTCTACGCTCACGTATTAATTCGTTGGATAAGGAGCGGAGATTTGTCTTGAGTAGCAGTCACCCCATCTCGTCCCTCTATCTAAATAATAAATTCATGATCGACGATAGCATCAACCAGCCACCGAAATTCCAAAACAAATATGGAAATCCCTTGATGTCCAATCGGATGACAGGGCCTCGCCGCCCTGGCGACAGCCACCGTCTCCGCCGAGCGAGCGATCATGTTAATTTCTTCGCAGGGAAAATCGAAGAGCCAGCATAGACGTTCATGTGAAAATGTGAAAAATGAAGTGAAAATGTCACGTCGGACACTGTAGAACTTTTCGTTTGTTTGTGGTAAACATTGTCCTACCATGACCTAACTAGGCTTAAAAGATTCGTCTCGTCGTGTACATCAAAACCATCCAACTAGTTTTTTTATTTATCCACGTTTAGTACTCCATGCATGGAGAGAGATTTGATGTGATAGGTGAACAGTGAAGTTTGGAGAGAAAATTTTTGAAAGTTTGGTGATTGGACGGGGAACTAAACAAGGCCATAGTAGCTTTTTTTCTCCTAAAAAATCTACGTTTTCAACCATTTTTTCAAAGACTAATAACACGGCACGGCAGAACAAGAGCCACTGTAAATGACTGCGTACTCCGTATACTAATATCTAGAGGACCCAGCACGAGGCAGGCAGGAGAGGACCGTGCCTTCAAGTCTCGCACCTCCATCCCTGGTACGCGTTCGTCAGGCTCAGACCTACCCGTACCGTACCCGGCTGCCCCTTGCCACGAGACTCACGAAGCCAATTCTGAGTATCAATGGACAATGGTCACGTTCAGCATTTAGTTCGACTACTTGTCGCGCGGCCTAGATTTAATGCCGATCAGTATATGCAGAAGAAAAACCTGCACAAGCATATTATCGCCTCGCCCTCCAAGCAACAAACCAGCACACAAGCAAAAGGAGAGCAGCTCCGACGTAGGAGAAACCCTCGTTCTTTGATCTTTTATATAAAAATCCCATGGCCGCGCTCAGTTCATCATCATCTGTTGCTTCGGTAAGCTTGGCATCTCATGCATCGGTGGTTACTTCTCGGCGCCGCGGGAACAATCCGGTGAGCACCGCATCGGCTCTTCAACGGCCAACTCCTACCGGCTTAATGTTGAACTCTTCAGGCATGAACAACGCCTTCCCGATCAAACGGCGAGATACACGGTAAGTGCATCATTTTTGTCTCTTCAGACTTATGGCCTTGTTGATCTTGGAATAGTATGTAGCTACCTACCACCTACCATTTTACGAAACTTTTACGGACTTAGATCTTGGCATGTACAGCAAGTTCCATGCAGCTACAACGGCTGTGTGTATATCAAGCTCCACACATGTTCTTGTTTTTCAGAGTTTCTGCAGTTGATCCTGCTACTCCGCCTGGCCCTGATCCGTTAGGACGAAATCTCCCGATTCCCGGACTCCCCGGCATTCCCGTTCCTCAATGGTGAGCTAGGGAAAGATCAGTTACATCGCTAGCTACTTGCTTTTGTTCAGTATCACTACTGTTCAGGTGTTTCTGAATCTGTTTGATCAATTGCCTTTCTCGCGTTCGAAACCTACCTGCTTCGTTCACACAGGGCCCAGTGGCTGGTCGGCGCTATCTTTTTTGCAGTACCCCTTTACAGACAGTTCAGAGCAATGGAAGGTATACACGTTCGTCGTTTTTGCAATCATCTCAACATGCCTTTTTTTGTTGTTGCAACTTAGCATCGCGCGCCTTAACGTCACTTTTTCCGGTGATATGTATAGATAAGATAGAGAAGACGGCGGAGGTGGCAATCGAGGTCATCGACATGGTGGCAGAGGAGACGGAGAAGATCGCCGACGAGGTTGCCGACTCGATGCCCGGCAATAAAACGCTCAAGGCGGCAGCCGCCAAGATTAAGGCGGTCGCGGATGAGATCGAGGAAGATGCCGACAAAGCCAAGGCCTTGATCGAGAAGGTTAGTTTAATTACACAGTCTATTGCTACAAGAGTGGGTTGCTATTGCGCCGCTGCTGATGTTGCAATAATTACTTACTTCTTCTATCCCTGTCTTTTAAGTTTATATCTTACTGTATATAAGTATTAAAATCGCGTTACTACCTTTAGAAGTACTACATGCTGTTAACTGCACGTTGTTTACCTTCGGTCTCATAAAAAATCCATTCCAATGATCACACCGGAGTCTTGTAATTGGACAACTCTGTTCACTTCTTCTTAATACATAAATATGCAGCTTTCCTGCATATTGGAGAAAAAAATTCCATTCCAATATTTAGAAAAAAAATCCTAAAAAATGCAATAGCAGGAATTGGACCGTAACCACTGCTGCATTAATTTTTTGAAAGCCTGGTTAGGTTTGATTTGAATACCAAACCTAACTTCTACCCGTAGTATTTTTCTTTTACCCATCTTCCCGTAGCAATTTTATAAGAAGCCTATTTAATTACATGGGGCCAACAAATGAGGATATTGCCATGGGTTCAACTATTACCATCTATCAATTCTTTGGCTTGCAAATTTTGTATGTCTGTTTTTTTCATTCTAACTTTCCTAGGATCGTAATATAAACATGTCTGATATGAGTTACGAGGAACAATTTGCTTGCCATAAAAGGCGTTACATACCACGCTTTGCTACATCTCATAACGTTGCTAGCCACCAGTTCTTTGCTGCATTTGGTAGCTAGAGGTACATGCTGATCTGTAGATTGTAGTCTTCAGTGGGGGGCCATGGCCACCAATTACTTACTCCCTCCGTCTCAGTATATAAGCATCTGTAGGGTTTAAATTTTGTGCCAAAATATAAGCATTTCTACAGATAGGACAATTAAATGGGTTGGTGGGATGGTTAGAGAGTTGGTGGGTAGTGTAAAATGAGGGGTATAAAGGTCTTTTACCAGTTCTGTTATTTCTTTATTTAGTTTGAATGCTTAGAATGCTAATATTGTGGGACGGAGGGAGTATTAAAATTGATGTTTTTGCAAGTGTATTTCTGGTGAAAATCATTGTTTTCTCAAGGGAATTTTCTAAACCAAGGGGGGTCATGGCAACCTATGGTTTATGTAGCAAAACTAGTCTAATGTCAACGTAGATATTTACATATTTTTTTCATAGATTTGTTTAAAATTAAAAAATAAAACGATCCATAATTCGTGATGGTGGAGTATATCTCACTATTCCTAGCATTGTGACGGTGACTTGCATGTAATGGTTACACACTGGTTAGGTTGCGACCGGTGAAGGACAAATGGAATAAGTGATGTCTTAGCTATAAATAGGGTTAGAAAGCGAATAAAATGCGCATGCAGTTCACTACGCTTTTGCCAATATACGTGGGAAGTAACACAATTATTGACTATTATTTCTGCACTTACATGATCGAGCAGGCCGACGAGATCGAGAAAGAGATGGATTCGATAGTCGATTCTCTAATCGACAACAAGAAGGGCGGCAAGAAGAAACCCTAGGGAAGCACAGAGCTCAAGGAGAGGAGAAAAATAAAAGAAAATAAGCATGCAGGTGTACGTAGTCGCCCGCCTGGTTATCTTCATCCCACATATAGTTTTTCTATCCACGAGCTTGCATTGTACGGTTATTACTAGCTTCCTACAAAACCACGAGCAAGCAAATTTGCTCGCCACTCATATTGTGACATATATATTCGCCCACAAATAGTGCGTAATAGCCGTGTGCGCGCTGCTACTAGAGCGAAACACGGTAAATTTGTAAAAAATGACGTTCTCTATCCTTCGATTTGTGATAAATGATGATGCTTTATGGGCTTCCGGCTGTACCTTACAAGTGGGGACCCCAGGGGCCATGGATGGGGCGGTAGTTCCCAGTTCACAAATGCGCTGGTTGGCAGACGACGACTCCAAGCTGCAGCGGCCAGCACTAGCAGGCCGCCGCCGCCGCTCAGATCTTGGCGTCGGCCGGCCTCCACCAGCGGACGCGACGCGCGACCACATGGCCCCGAAGCGGAAAGCCAGAGCTCGCGCTCGCGTTCGCCCTCGCGCCAAAGCGTTCAACTATTCAAGGCAACGGCGCGCGCGGCCCTGCTCCGCCGTCCCACATGGGGGGTCTGCCTCTGCCCAGCGGCAGGCAGGCAGCGACTCCTACTGGCACGTGCCCCTCGAGCGAAGTTGCCGCGAACCCACACGGGCCGCAGGCGCGCACATGCTCCATCTCCATGGCTCCCATGGCTGCCTACGGTGGCTGTCGCCTGATCGGGCGGGGAGGCCGACCAGCCAGCCCGGGCTTGCCGCGGCCCCACCACCTGCCACCGGTCGCGCGAGTCCGTCGTCGACCTCGACTACACACGGCGTCCGCCGTCCCTGCCGTTTGGATCGTGCCAGGTGGTCGCCGGCCAGCTCACGAGGAGTGCTGGACAGCCTGGCCGGCCGATCCGCGCAAACAGCCGGTATGTTGGATAAATTAATGTGCGCACTGTGGAGAGATGTGCTGTACCGCAAGCTAGGGGCGATGGATCAGGCATTCAGATTCAGGCCCCGAGTATGTAGATGGCTAGATGCGGATGCGTATGAATTTTCTTTTGGGGCCCGATCATTTGCTGAGCTAAGCTAAGCTCATGCAACAGGCCGATCCAGTCCATTCCCCCTAGCAGGGGAGACCATCACGTTCATGCACCATGAGTGATCCGGTGCTGGCCGTCAGCTCTACTGATGGACGGACCAATTCCTAGCTACGTACAGTTGATCTATAGCAAAAAAAAACGAGTGAACTGTGAGTAATAGTCCGTTCTCCGTGTCCGTCCAGACCGGCTCCTGGCTGGTGGCTGGTCAAGTTCACTTGAACAGACGTTGCCATGATCTAAAACTCGCGAGGGGAATCGTTGGTAATTCTGACCGTGCGCGACCTGGCTGCAGGCCTGCAAGTGAAGGTGTGTGTAAATTTTGGTGCGGCCTGAAGGTTTACCAGGCTAAAGCTAAGCTACATTCTCGACAATTAGCGCCCACACTGTCACTCACAGAAGACAGAAGCGTCAAGCGTGCCAGGTTTGGACGTTGCGCGCCCTGGCCTGCCAACTGCAACTGAATCCAGTACCAATTCACGGCGGGACTTGAGAGAACTACTACTGTGTAGTGTGATCTAGAGGCTACAGCTGAGTAAATGAAGCTCACAGCCTAATCACCCGAGCTTAAGATGTGTATAAGAGACAGCCTCAAAGTAACCCGCA
>OAMR01000427.1:1096577-1109276 GCA_900205405.1 Echinochloa crus-galli
CTGATCCGCTAGGACGAAATCTCCCGATTCCCGGGCTCCCCGGCATTCCCGTTCCTCAATGGTGAGCTAGGGAAAGATCAGTTACATCGCTAGCTACTTGCTTTTGTTCAGTATCACTACTGTTCAGGTGTTTCTGAATCTGTTTGATCAATTGCCTTTCTCGCGTTCATTCGAAACCTACCTGCTTCGTTCACACAGGGCCCAGTGGCTGGTCGGCGCTATCTTTTTTGCGGTGCCCCTTTACAGACAGTTCAGAGCAATGGAAGGTAGTATACACGTTCGTCGTTTTTGAAATCATCATCTCAACATGCTTCGCGCGCCTTAACGTCACTTTTTCCGGTGATATGTATAGATAAGATAGAGAAGACGGCGGAGGTGGCAATCGAGGTGATCGACATGGTGGCAGAGGAGACGGAGAAGATCGCCGACGAGGTTGCCGACTCGATGCCCGGCAATAAAACGCTCAAGGCGGCAGCCGCCAAGATTAAGGCCTCCTTTGGAACATAGATTGGAACGTAGGATTTATGGAGGAATTTTGTAGGATTGAAATCCTATAGGAATTTTTCCTATGTAGCCCTTTGGAACAAAGGATTGGCTATCCTAAAATCCTTCAAAATTCCTATGGAATGGCCCAATCCATTGCAATTTTGGAGGAAATCTAACATGAGGTCCAACCTCTTGGAAACTTTCCTTTGTGTCTATCTCTCTCTTCACATTCTTGTGTTTTTCCTATGTTGCATCCAAACACTATGTAACAAAATTTCCTATGTTTTCAAACCCTATAGGATTACAAGTTACATGCACCTCAATTCCTATGATTTTCCTATTCCTATGTTTTGAGAATCCTTCCAAAGAGGCCCTAAGGCGGTCGCGGATGAGATAGAGGAAGATGCCGACAAAGCCAAGGCCTTGATCGAGAAGGTTAGTTTAATTACACAGTCTATTGCTACAAGAGTGGGTTGCTATTGCGCCGCTGCTGATGTTGCAATAATTACTTACTTCTTCTATCCCTGTCTTTTAAGTTTATATCTTACTGTATATAAGTATTAAAATCGCGTTACTACCTTTAGAAGTACTACATGCTGTTAACTGCACGTTGTTTACCTTCGGTCTCATAAAAAATCCATTCCAATGATCACACCGGAGTCTTGTAATTGGACAACTCTGTTCACTTCTTCTTAATACATAAATATGCAGCTTTCCTGCATATTGGAGAAAAAAATTCCATTCCAATATTTAGAAAAAAAATCCTAAAAAATGCAATAGCAGGAATTGGACCGTAACCACTGCTGCATTAATTTTTTGAAAGCCTGGTTAGGTTTGATTTGAATACCAAACCTAACTTCTACCCGTAGTATTTTTCTTTTACCCATCTTCCCGTAGCAATTTTATAAGAAGCCTATTTAATTACATGGGGCCAACAAATGAGGATATTGCCATGGGTTCAACTATTACCATCTATCAATTCTTTGGCTTGCAAATTTTGTATGTCTGTTTTTTTCATTCTAACTTTCCTAGGATCGTAATATAAACATGTCTGATATGAGTTACGAGGAACAATTTGCTTGCCATAAAAGGCGTTACATACCACGCTTTGCTACATCTCATAACGTTGCTAGCCACCAGTTCTTTGCTGCATTTGGTAGCTAGAGGTACATGCTGATCTGTAGATTGTAGTCTTCAGTGGGGGGCCATGGCCACCAATTACTTACTCCCTCCGTCTCAGTATATAAGCATCTGTAGGGTTTAAATTTTGTGCCAAAATATAAGCATTTCTACAGATAGGACAATTAAATGGGTTGGTGGGATGGTTAGAGAGTTGGTGGGTAGTGTAAAATGAGGGGTATAAAGGTCTTTTACCAGTTCTGTTATTTCTTTATTTAGTTTGAATGCTTAGAATGCTAATATTGTGGGACGGAGGGAGTATTAAAATTGATGTTTTTGCAAGTGTATTTCTGGTGAAAATCATTGTTTTCTCAAGGGAATTTTCTAAACCAAGGGGGGTCATGGCAACCTATGGTTTATGTAGCAAAACTAGTCTAATGTCAACGTAGATATTTACATATTTTTTTCATAGATTTGTTTAAAATTAAAAAATAAAACGATCCATAATTCGTGATGGTGGAGTATATCTCACTATTCCTAGCATTGTGACGGTGACTTGCATGTAATGGTTACACACTGGTTAGGTTGCGACCGGTGAAGGACAAATGGAATAAGTGATGTCTTAGCTATAAATAGGGTTAGAAAGCGAATAAAATGCGCATGCAGTTCACTACGCTTTTGCCAATATACGTGGGAAGTAACACAATTATTGACTATTATTTCTGCACTTACATGATCGAGCAGGCCGACGAGATCGAGAAAGAGATGGATTCGATAGTCGATTCTCTAATCGACAACAAGAAGGGCGGCAAGAAGAAACCCTAGGGAAGCACAGAGCTCAAGGAGAGGAGAAAAATAAAAGAAAATAAGCATGCAGGTGTACGTAGTCGCCCGCCTGGTTATCTTCATCCCACATATAGTTTTTCTATCCACGAGCTTGCATTGTATGGTTATTACTAGCTTTTCTACAAAACCACGAGCAAGCAAATTTGCTCGCCACTCATATTGTGACATATATATTCGCCCACAAATAGTGCGTAATAGCCGTGTGCGCGCTGCTACTAGAGCGAAACACGGTAAATTTGTAAAAAATGACGTTCTCTATCCTTCGATTTGTGATAAATGATGATGCTTTATGGGCTTCCGGCTGTACCTTACAAGTGGGGACCCCAGGGGCCATGGATGGGGCGGTAGTTCCCAGTTCACAAATGCGCTGGTTGGCAGACGACGACTCCAAGCTGCAGCGGCCAGCACTAGCAGGCCGCCGCCGCCGCTCAGATCTTGGCGTCGGCCGGCCTCCACCAGCGGACGCGACGCGCGACCACATGGCCCCGAAGCGGAAAGCCAGAGCTCGCGCTCGCGTTCGCCCTCGCGCCAAAGCGTTCAACTATTCAAGGCAACGGCGCGCGCGGCCCTGCTCCGCCGTCCCACATGGGGGGTCTGCCTCTGCCCAGCGGCAGGCAGGCAGCGACTCCTACTGGCACGTGCCCCTCGAGCGAAGTTGCCGCGAACCCACACGGGCCGCAGGCGCGCACATGCTCCATCTCCATGGCTCCCATGGCTGCCTACGGTGGCTGTCGCCTGATCGGGCGGGGAGGCCGACCAGCCAGCCCGGGCTTGCCGCGGCCCCACCACCTGCCACCGGTCGCGCGAGTCCGTCGTCGACCTCGACTACACACGGCGTCCGCCGTCCCTGCCGTTTGGATCGTGCCAGGTGGTCGCCGGCCAGCTCACGAGGAGTGCTGGACAGCCTGGCCGGCCGATCCGCGCAAACAGCCGGTATGTTGGATAAATTAATGTGCGCACTGTGGAGAGATGTGCTGTACCGCAAGCTAGGGGCGATGGATCAGGCATTCAGATTCAGGCCCCGAGTATGTAGATGGCTAGATGCGGATGCGTATGAATTTTCTTTTGGGGCCCGATCATTTGCTGAGCTAAGCTAAGCTCATGCAACAGGCCGATCCAGTCCATTCCCCCTAGCAGGGGAGACCATCACGTTCATGCACCATGAGTGATCCGGTGCTGGCCGTCAGCTCTACTGATGGACGGACCAATTCCTAGCTACGTACAGTTGATCTATAGCAAAAAAAAACGAGTGAACTGTGAGTAATAGTCCGTTCTCCGTGTCCGTCCAGACCGGCTCCTGGCTGGTGGCTGGTCAAGTTCACTTGAACAGACGTTGCCATGATCTAAAACTCGCGAGGGGAATCGTTGGTAATTCTGACCGTGCGCGACCTGGCTGCAGGCCTGCAAGTGAAGGTGTGTGTAAATTTTGGTGCGGCCTGAAGGTTTACCAGGCTAAAGCTAAGCTACATTCTCGACAATTAGCGCCCACACTGTCACTCACAGAAGACAGAAGCGTCAAGCGTGCCAGGTTTGGACGTTGCGCGCCCTGGCCTGCCAACTGCAACTGAATCCAGTACCAATTCACGGCGGGACTTGAGAGAACTACTACTGTGTAGTGTGATCTAGAGGCTACAGCTGAGTAAATGAAGCTCACAGCCTAATCACCCGAGCTTAAACCTAGTTGGTGACACATTTCGAACTCCATGTCAAGATTCTTCTCCTGATTTTTACCTGCTCATCACACAGCTCTCACAAGTCACGGGAAGCAACTGACATGAGGAGTCTAGGCTAGCAAACAATTGCTAACACCTAGCTAGCCCAGGAGTCACGAGGATCAAAGCCATCAAGCCAAGACAAGATAACCGTAGCGCCTTAAAAAGACAAGAATATGGAGAAATGTGGATAAATTAAATCAATGATCATTAATTACAGCAGTCCATACGAAGAAGGTACACCAATGTGAGGACGGGAAAGGAAAAAAAACAAGCGGGGGGCAAGAAGCGACGAAGAGATCGATCAAGAAAACAGAGCAGGGATGAGATCAGGCGAGCACTGGGTCATCTAGAAGGCGTAGACGGCCGCGGCGACGGCGACGGCGGCGAAGGCGAAGGCGGGGCGGAGGCCGGCGGCGCCGTTGGCGGGGGTGGTGGACGCCGGGGGCTCGGCGGAGGGCGAGGGGGACGCCGCGTCGGGGGTGGGCGCCGGAGGGGAGGACACGGGGGCCTCGGCCGGGGCGCCATCGCCGGCGGCGGGGTGGCCGGGGTAGGCGGGGCCGCCTTGGGCGCCGCGGCCGGGGCGCCGGCGGGCGCCTGCGCCGTGGCGGACACGGCCAGGAGGGCGAGCACGGACAGCACGGCGAGGTGAGAAGCGGCCATCGTGGTGGAGATCGGAGAGCTTGGGAGTGGTTCCCTTGGCTCGCTTCTCAGCCTGCCTTGGTGTGCTGCGGTGAGATCGAGCTTGCTCGTGTGTGAGTGGAGTGTTTGGGGAGACGGCGTGCGGAGGCGTGGGGGCTTATAAAGGTAGCAGCTTTTGCGCGAGCCCCGAAGCTGCGCTGCGCGGCCGCGCTCTGCTCTGCTGTGCCGTTGTGCAGGCCAGCGCCGATGCAGCTGCCGCTGCCTGCCCCTGCATGATTGCCTCGCGCGCCTGGAGGGTCTCCATTATTGGGAGGTTTTCACGGTTGGAATTATGCTCCGGAGCCGAATTATGGGGAATCAACGCTGCTGGTAACGCAAATGGGCCAATGATGAAGGTTTCTAACCACGGATTTGCCATACATGATCATATGATTAACACAACGGCCAAGGCTCCCTGTGATGTGGGTCCGCGTGGTCGTGGACCCGCTTGTCAGCCGACCGTTCCGTTGCTTTGATCGTTGCCACTTGGCAGGTGAATGCAGGCATCCTAGCTTGAAATGAGAGGTTCGAAGTGCTACCGTTCAGTTGATTCTTTTTTTTTTTGCCGATCATTGCGACTTGTTGTTTCCCAAACATTGCTACCCTTCTCTTGAGCGGTAGAAGAACTCCTGCTAAAAATGAATTAAGGAAATAACGAGTCGGAACTGCCACGCTGTCTGAATGTCCGAATGGATTTTCTTTTTACCCCTGATGAAAATTGAAAACAATCCAACCAGTTGGCAGTACCGCACGCAGCAATCGCCGATGCATCTCTGAACGACAGGATTCAATTTGCATCAGATGCAAACTACAAGCTGCTCACGGTTTCACTTTCACCACTCGGGTGATCGCTGATCCTCAGTGAATAGGAACGGCGTCCGCCGGCCCTATTGCCATCGGCGCTGGCCACATGGCAGGTGGACCCTTGTGCCCGCGGCGCGCCACTGGTGGATGTGCGTGAGTTGGACCCGAGGTGCCGGTGGGCCTCGTAGCGATAAGAGAATACTGTCATCTCAAAAGATGCTTCAATGTGTTTAGTTCCCATTACATCACAAAACTTTTCAAAATTCTCTTTCGAGGGTGTTTAGTTCCTAAAAAAAGTAAAAAGTAAAGTGAAAAAGTCACATCGGATACTGTAGCACTTTTCGTTTGTTTGTGGTAAACATTATCCTACCATGACCTAACTAGGCTTAAAAGATTCGTCATGCACTTTTTTGGCAAAACTTAGATCATTTTTTAGCCTACTTAGATCATAATAGTACAATGTTTAACACAAACAAACAAAAAGTGCTACAATCCGCTACAGTGTCCGGCGTGACATTTTTATCCAACTCTCCCATCCACTTTTTTGGCCTCACCTGTCTCTGCGCTACACCCTGCAAAGATCGGAAAGAGAGGAGAGGGGACAGGTAGGGGAATGGGGGAGGGTGAAAAAGATCATATTCTCCTCCCTTTTGTGCCCTGTCAAATGAGGAGATGTGCTCCAAAAGTAAACCACATTTGGTTCAGTCATGAAACAAAATAATCTCTTGTAATAGCATCACATAGTAGTAACTACTCCCTAGTGCAAGTCAATTGTGCAGTAGGGGTGTCAACTTTAGCTGATCGATAATGGCATGCAGATATGCTGCAGCCTCGTGATGGTGAGATGCTCAGATGCAGAGAACCGTGAAGAAGCACGGCAAATGCTCCTGAATACATGACATGCTGATGTTACTCTGCACAAAGAGAAGAAAATAAAATGAAAATTGGCCAGTTTGCGTTCATTATAAAAGAGTGGTACAGTAAAGACGATGCTCTTTAGGAGCTGGCTGTTCTTGGTTCCTTTTTCGTTAAGAGCTGGTTCATTTTTTTTCAAGCAATCCTAAGAATACAGCTCTCCATGGATCTGCCTGCCATTACCTTCCCGACAGCTTCCTTTTGGTTGTATCCCACTTCAACAGGCCAAATGGCCAAACAAGATTATGGGGGTGTTTAGTTCACGAGAAAGGGTGAAAAGTGAAGCGAAAAAGTCACATCGGACATTGTAGCACTTTTTGTTTGTTTGTGGTAAACATTGTCCTATCATGACCTCACTAGGCTCAAAAGATTCGTCTCGTCGTGTACATCAAAACCATGTAACTAGTTTTTTTATTTACCCACATTTAGTACTCCATGTATGAGGAGAGAGATTTGATGTGATAGGTGAATAGTGAAGTTTGAAGAGAGAATTTTTAAAAGTTTGATGATTTGACCAGGAACTAAATAGGGCCAACAGAGTGTACTGAAATGTCAGCAAAGACATTAAGACAACTGATGCTGTCTACTCCCTCCATTCCAAAATATACTCCACGCAAAACCAATATATAGATGAAAAGACGTATATACCCCTACTATTATCTAAACCTATCCAGACGTTCAAAGTTAAAATCGAGATATTGAGGAGGTTTCAGAATATTCTAACCCAGCCCTTCAGCTGGTTGCAGTGAACCAGCCTGGAAAGAGAAAGAAAAGGAACTTGTGGAACCCGCTATTTTCTTTTAGCATTGTGCAGGCAATTTTTCTACAGCCATTTTTTCCTACTGGCATGCAATTTTTTAATGTTATATAGTGGGTTTAATGCTAGCCTGTACAATATAGGCTACAATTGCATTTTTTGTGGGATAAGTTTTGAACTATAGAATTGTATTTTTTTCTAAGACTGAGGGAGTAAGCAAGCTAAGTAGTAGTAGTCCACCAACCTGGCAGTAGAAAAGAAATAAAACACTTAATCGCAGAGGAATGGAATAGAAAATTCAAAGCAGATATCAATGTTAAAACAGCTCCAACAGTGCCAGCCTTCTATATGGTTAGCAGATAGGCTACTGATAACTGACGGTGTGCAAAAACAAGCATATCATTCCTCCAATAATTTTGGTCTCGAGACCTATTCACAGCTGTCTATACGATTGCTAATGCCATATGGAGTTGAGGGCTTGAGGCCGGTAAAAAATACGGCAGCAGCAGCCTGCGCCCATCAGGTATGGGCAGTTGCATCTGATAACAAGTACAACAATCATCAGAGGAACTAATCTTCTGGAGATACTGGCAGCCGCAGTGGGCGTTACGAGCAAAGAGAGAAAGAGCCGGTGCCTCTCTGGGTTGGGCTTTGATTCGCGTATTTTGGTCGGCTCGGCGGCACCGGGCGAGGAACGTAGCCTAAAGCTTAGCAGGCCGGCCCGGCAGCTTCCCTGTCTCTCTCCCTGGCTAGACTTTGGGCCCCCATTGGGCTCTTCAATTACACGGGACTACACGGGCAGCCACTAGTGTCCTCGCGATCCCGTACCTCCTCCGTTCCGTTCCGTAGCAACAATAGGCCCACAACTCAGCAGAACATCACCCTCGTACAAAGAATCTCCGCCGTACACGGCGTCCTCGTTCCCGTAATCCGACACTAAACCCATTATCCCCGTTTCCAAAAAAAACCATTATCCCCGTCCTCCAGGTGCCAACCAATAGGAGCGCGAGTTTTACCAGCCGCGATCCGTGCCGCAGCTAAACCGCCACCCCGGGCCGTCGGATCGGGCGTAGCCAAGCACAAAAGCGCCCGATCTCGACGGTCCGTTTGAACCACGGCCATTGGCCGTCCCCATATATAATCCCCCACCCAACCACCGTCTAATCGCCGGTTATAATCTGAAGTTTGGGGAAAAAAGGTCTCGCGGGTCGCAAACCACTCCGTTGATTTGGGATTTGGGAGGCGCTCAAGGTAATCATCCTCTCTCGATCCGCTGTTTCGAATTTTCGATTCCTGTGGTTGTCGATTCGCTTGTGCTGCCGCTCTAATTTCTCTCCGCCGCGCTCGGTTTGGTGAAGTGAAAAGGGCGGGCGCGCCGCCAATTCGAATGTCCGGCGCGATTAGGGTTTGGTGATTAGGATTGTTCGGAGGGATTTTTGGTCGCTGATGCTTAATTTCGCTTATAACTCGTTGTTACCGGTGCTAATTTACTGCGGATTTGTCAGTTAAGTAGTACGGATTCGTCAGTTAGCAAGCACTTACCGGTATGTGTAGTTGGAGCTCGCATGTTTCTGATAAATGTAGATGGAACACGCATGTTTCTGTAAACATACATGGTCTGTGACTTAGCATCAATTGTTCGCTGCAAGTATTTAATTTCCTCTGCCTGTAGTAGTATCAATTTTCAAATAATTTTTGTGCATTCATCCTGAATTAAAGAAATTTTGCAACTGAGATTGGGCTGATTACCTTCTGCCCGATGGTTAGACCTGTGGCTTAGCTGGTACAATCGTACCATACCTGAACTTTGGATTTATCATACACTGATTATATGAACTTTGGATTTATCATACACTGATTAGTTAGACATGTGGATTTCAAGAATGTTATGGTTGTATTACTTTGAATGTTTCTAGGAATATGATAAACTACACATCTATCTTTAAATCCTTTAATGATTTATTGGCAGATGCAGTAACGCTTGATATCTTGCGTGCACTTATGGTTGCGCTCATACTGTAATTTAAATGTATTGTTGCATGAAAGTAGTGAGGCTTATGCACATATTTGAAAAGTTGTTAATTGTTAATTGCTGGATTGCCTTTTATGGAATTTAGTACCGATATATCATGTCTGGATGATTTGAATTAGCATGTCAGGATGAATCAGTTTGTCAATTCTCGTTTGTGATGTTGGGATATGATATTTGATGATAAGAACCTGGGATGGAATTGTTGTCTAGGTACATTCTGTGTCAATTTCTATTGAATTTTGCGCTTGATACTTTGATGGCAGTTTATTATTCATAGTTGTAAAGCATATACCTGCTGATGTAAAATCCATATCTTTTGAGATGATGGATCATGGTAGATAATGAATATAGATTATTAACACGCCGACATATTTCTGAGCATATAATTCCTATTGGAACCTAAACTGATGTGGACTTTTAACTTCACTCCATACTGAATTGTGAATGCAATAGATTTGTCAGGTACAGTATATATTTGGCCTAACAATTTACTGATTACAATTTTTGCTGTATTCTGTTTTCAGTTAAACCAAACTTTGGTGACACATGGCTCGTACTAAGCAAACCGCTCGCAAGTCCACTGGAGGAAAGGCTCCTAGGAAGCAACTTGCCACCAAGGTTTGTAATAATTTGTTCTTTATTGTGCCAATTTTTTGGATACTACCTGCTGCTGGGCGATGACTTTACTTTCTCATTGATATTGAAAGAAAAGCATCTCAGTCATTGTTTTAGGGTGGAAAAGTTCTTTGTGTCAACAATACCAGTTTTTGATTTTGATGCATTGATTATTCTGTTTATATTTACTACAGTTATTTACCTCGTTTCATTCTTTGATAGGCTGCCCGTAAGTCGGCGCCCACAACTGGAGGAGTGAAGAAGCCTCACCGCTACCGCCCTGGGACTGTTGCTCTGCGGTGTGTGAAATGCCATTTGACTTTTTATGATTGTGCATACCTGAAATTAAGTTGAATTTGCAAACTCTAAACCTTGTTCCTGATTCTGCAGTGAAATCCGCAAGTACCAGAAGAGCACTGAGCTGCTCATCAGGAAGCTTCCATTCCAGAGGCTTGTTAGGGAGATTGCCCAGGATTTCAAGGTGAGATTTGCCTTCGAATTGTTATTGTGCTCAGCCATGTAATGCCACAGTTGTTAAGTAAATCCTAGAAACTTTTCTCAACCTCCCGTTGTGTTTGTGCAGACTGATCTGCGGTTCCAGAGCCATGCCGTGCTTGCCCTCCAGGAGGCTGCGGAAGCATACCTGGTGGGTCTGTTCGAGGATACCAACCTGTGCGCCATCCACGCCAAGCGCGTGACGATCATGCCCAAGGACATTCAGCTGGCCAGGAGGATCCGCGGCGAGAGGGCGTAGATTCTCTGCTTCTACTGGGAATAGCTCTCTTGTGCATCTGTTCGATGCAACTGCTTTTGTGATAGTGGTGCCTAACGTCTGTCAGTGTTCTGAACTCTGAATAGATAGTGTTCGTTCGTAGTGCTAGGAGGTACTGCAATCTTACTATGTCTTAGAATTTGATCGTTTACTAAAGTGCTGGTTTCATCCATCCACCTGATGGGTGTGTATCTACTAGGCTTATGTGAACCTTGAATTGGTATTTTATAAGCAAGTCGTGAACTTTGTCAGATTGTTTCAGCGATGGTTGATATTGCTATGAGGGTCTTGTAGTTCTTCCCTGTCGCTGGTATTGAAATCGTACTGTCAATGAACAACTGCGCAAAGTTGGACCTGCCTTTGTTTCATGCATCCGTAGAACAGTGTCCTGGTGCAAGTCAATTGTGTAGTGGGGGTGTCAACTTTAGCTGATCGATAATGGCATGCAGATATTACTCTGCACTAAGGGAAGGAAATAAAATGAAAATTGGCCAGTTAGTGTTCATTATAAAAGAGTGGTACAGTAAAGCTGGTGTTCTTTAGGAGCTGGTTGTGCTTGATTCTTTTTTCGATGAGAGCTGGCTCATTTTTTTTTCAAGCAATCCTAAAAATACAGCTCTCCATGGATCTGTCTGCCATTACCTTCCCGACAGCTTCCTTTTGGCTGTATTCCACTTCAACAGGCCAGGGCCTTTGTTTAGATCCTAAATTCTACCCTAAAATTTATTATGCAAAAGGAAGTATCGGCGCATGCATTTAGTATTAAATGTAGATTAAATAAAAATTTAATTGCGCAGTTTTGTTGTACTCTGCGAGAAGAACATTTTTAGCCTAATTAATCAATTTTTGAATAATTTTTCACGAATACGAACGAAATGCTACAGTGGCGCACGCACAAAAGGATCTAAATTTGAGGTGCAAATTTTGCATCTAAGGAGCTAATGGCCAAACAAGATTATACAACCAGAATGTACTGAAATGTCAGCAAAGGCAACTGTTGCTGTCTAAGGCCCTGTTTGGTTCAAGATGACTTTTTTTAGGTGATTTTTAGGAACTAAACTTTAGTCAGTTGTCCTGTTTGGTTGTAGGGACTTAAAGTGACTAAATGTAATTAAAGTGACTGAACAAAGACCATACTACCCTTGCAGCCTTGGTTGGGTGCGGACTAGGTGGGGCATTTAATGAGGATAGTGGGGGAAAGGTCACTTTTAGTCCCAAGAAGTCACCAAAATGGGACTTATGGACTTATGGGGTAGGGACTAGAGTTTAGTCCCTTTTAGTCACCCTGTTTGGCATTTTTGGGACTAAAAGGGACTAAAGTTTAGGTGACTAAAAAAAGTCAGGGGTATCCAAACAGGGCCTAAGTAAGCTAAGGAGCATTAGTCCAGCCTGGCAGTACCAAGACTAATCGCAGAGTGGTGTAGAAAAGAAATTAAACACTTAACCGCAGAGGAAAAGAATGGAAAAAATCAACGCGGATATCAATGTTAAAACAGCTCCAACACTGCCGGAGTATGCTATATGGACAGTTGAGGTTAGCTCCAATACGACACCAGCAGGCATGGGCAGTTCCGAAGTTGCTGCTGATGATTGATAACTACTACTGTCATCAGATGATAACCTCTCTCTAATCGGTGCAACTAATCTTCTGGAGATACGCATGGCCCATTTTGGTTCTCCTTATGATCTCAGCCGCAGTGGGCGTTACGAGCAGGCAAAATGGGCCGGGCACCATGCTCTCTGGGTTGGGCTTTGATTCGCGTATTTTGGTCGGAATCCCTATATAGCTTTCACAAGTTTTTTGGACTACCTAGCTTCCAATGTTTGAGATTCGTGCTACAATTATAAACCGTCCGATCCCTTCTTCTTCCTCCTCCTCCCGACACCCACGCGCGCATGGCCGGGGCAGTGCGGGCTGGCCGGCGGAGGGGCGGTGCGGCGGGGGCGGATGGCGGGCGGT
>OAMR01000427.1:1139687-1159704 GCA_900205405.1 Echinochloa crus-galli
GCCGCCGGTCACCTGCGTCGTCGGCGACGACGTCATGTGCTACACCCTGAAGGCCGCCAGGGAGATCGGCGTGCCCTGCGCGCTCTTCTGGACGGCCAGCGCCTGCGGCTACATGGGCTACCGCTACTACCCCACCCTCATCGACAAGGGCATCTTCCCTTTCAAAGGTGACAAAATTAATTACCTACCAACACGCTCTCGCACGGCCACTCGCCACACCACACACACACGTACGTACACCCTGTAAGTACTCAAGTGCTCACTTGTATTTTTGGTGAGATGCAGAGGAGCAGCTGACGAACGGGTTCCTGGACACGCCGGTGGAGAAGGCTCCGGGGCTGAGCAAGCACATGCGGCTCAGGGACCTCCCAAACTTCATCCGCTCCACGGACCCGAACGACTTCATGGTCCACTTCGCCATGAGGATCACGGAGCAGATGTCCGGCGCGGACGCCGTGATCCTTAACACCATATCCCTCCTGTGATAAGGGACGAAGAGTCGTTCCGACGTAAAAGATTGGGCAAACACGAGGTTTCTTCTGGGATCATTTGATGACAAATTTCATGTTCCAAGATTGAAGCTCTGCTAGTAAGTGCCTTACCTGTATGAGCATTTCCATTCTTGTGCGGTCAAATGTAGCAGAAATGACCTGCAACCATTGATGTGAGGTGCTAGGAAGTGCTCGGTGCAGAACTCGCAGGCTACAGTAGCCCTTGGCCTTATCTTGGGCTTTTGAGTAAAATCCTGCTGTTTAACCACTTAGCTGACTTGCCTCGCTTGTCTTAAAGGCCTTAATCTTTTTTCGGCGGACTAGTCAAAACGGACATTTTACTAGTGCTTGCATGCTCAGCATCAAACCCTAGCTGAGTTTGCTGATGAGGTGAGCCTAGGTGGGCAATCCACGTCGGACGGGATTGAGGCAGCAATTGCAAGTTCAAGGACTAAATCGGCCGTTTTCATAGTTCAAGGATGAATTTGAGCATTCCACAAAAGTTCGAAGGCGATTTTGGCTATTCTGCCTTTTCTTTCCACTTAGCTGCCAAACTTATGTTCCTCTCTTCCATAGCGTGCTACTCACTCCGTCCCAGTTGTAGGTCGTTTTGTGTTTTTTATATACGTAGCTTTGCTATACATCTAGATATATACTATGCCTTATGTATCTGGAAACATTAAAACGACCTACAGTTTGAAATATAACACTAGATTATGATAAAAACTCCCTCGTTCCTTTTCCCAGTGTTCAGTACCGATGGTGATATCAAACAGCTCTTTCGTAGCAACCCAAACCCATTACACAATGATCGTCCTTGCCATCTGCAAACGTATTAGTTTGGGGCTAAGCAGTCTAAATGAACTTAGGGACGATGAAATCAATATTTTCGTGTCGTCTGGCACCCACAACCTCCATAGAAATTGTCCTTGAAATGAGAAAGGATGTGGGTTGGACGGGAGGAGTGGTTCTCACACACATTTCTTTTCGTATCAGTTTGATCGTATATGCGGCGCATGTCAGTTCTGGTTAATGTGGTTCGTATATCCAATCGTTTTTTCTCGAGATTTTTTGCTGGTTCTGTTGGTTGTTGTAGTATACTCGTACTAATGACATTATGTGCCCACCGTCGCCATCTGCTTAAGTGATTTGATGTTTTATTTTATTTTATTTGGGGTTGGTGGGGGGTGGAGCCGTGGAGGGGGTGTTTACAAGTTGTGACACGATTCCCTGGCTTTGAATTCACATATGGACATATGGTCGCTGCAAATGGTGACGCGACGCGATGTAATATATGGAGTATATAAATGGCGTGGTCCTTGCGTTCTGCCACCTTGAGAACCCACATGCGTGTGAGTCGTTTGAGCTCGGCTACGGTGTAAGAAGCTTGGGGGGCATTCGTCGCGGGCCGGGCCTTGCATGAATGAATTTACTGGTGGATGACGAATTGACGATGCATCCCGGCCTGACATCCTTGTCTGGTTTGCCTGATCCCTCCAGGATCATTGTAGATTGCATCTGATCCACAACTGAGGGGCGCAGATTATAAAATCCCTGCTCCCCACCAACCATTGTTGGGTTCATGGTGCAGGGGTACAAGCGCAAGATGGGTGGGTACGGCTATAGCCAGAGTCACGCACGTTCTGCGTTCCTCTGGTGGGTAGCTGTCCCGGGGATCGTGGTTGATCTGATTGATTGTTGCATGGGCCACAATGGTCACATTACTTGAGTGGCTCGAGACCTCTAGACTACGTTGCTCCACGGTCGACACAAACGTGGCAGAGGCGACAATCCTCAACCATGGATGATGGATCACTACTTGTAATTTAGCTACAGCAGTTACTTACCTGCTAGAGCTGGTCGTGAAAAAAAGCTGCAGCATGGATCTCGAGCGGCTTACTAACACGAGATGAATCTTGACCTCGATCGCGAAACAACTGGTGCAAAAAGTGACGTGGTTGATCTGCGTGATAAATCCACGTCTGGCCTTTATTAGCCGTGGAGCGTGGAGGACAGGGCGGCGGAATTCTCCATCACACGTTAAACTGAAGATGGAGAGATCTAACGGCGATAAAAGCGAATGGTTCTTATTTTTCCTTTTATATATGCGATATTAATCATTTAGTAATGTTATAGGTCCCACCTGTTTTGCTTTTATGTTTATTTCTTGCTGCGGATGAGATTACCCGATTTGGCTGGACAATTTGGTCCAGACAATCCTGCCACGACGAATTTCTACTGGTATCTGCTGCCACTGTCGGAGGCACGATGCGGAAATTTGAACTTGCACTACTTTTTATCTTCGCGCCGTAAGAATTAAGTCGAAGTAGAAACTCTGTTGAATAACCGGATTTCCATATGGAAAAAATATGTTGAAAAAAGCGAGTTTTATTGAATTGGCCAGATGGAAGCGGTTAAGAACTTAAGATCCAGGCAGCAAACGGCTTTGTTTGGCATTGTGGTGGACTATGATAATATCTTTTGTCAGAACTGCATTTACACATTTCGGTTCTTATAGCTTTCGTCAAGATAATGGAGTCGAAATATATGTCTTTCTAACGTACAAGTACAGAACTTACGGGATCAATGACAATAGCGATTCAGCAACGCAGCTCACATCGACCAGTACCACTGTCCACTGATGGATAAATTTCATCTTCAGAAGTAAGTGTGTCGTATACCCGCGTGCGCATGTCGGACGAACATGTGGTGGCCACGTGAGTCGGTACCTGCATTCAATTAAGGTCAGTTACAGTGACTTATACAGTATCCTACGGTGCTACGCGCGGCCTGTTTGTACCGAGAGAAAAATACCGGTGATCGGTGCTGATTTCTGTCGTGAGAAAAATATTGTTGGCTGATGGCTGATAAGCCAAGCGAACGCACCATAGCGTATTAACCTGACCTGACTACGCAGGGTACATCGTGGCACCATGCCAAATATACTTTGCTCTAACCATCGCCGGGTGGGGCTGCGCAAAAAATTCCGCCGAAGCTGCGGCCACGTGAGAGCGCGGATCCGCCCCGTCTCAGGCGTGTAGTATATGGCACTTTCCGTGCCAAAAAAAATTTGTTGTGTAGATTTTAGGGAGAGTAAAGCGATTTTGATTGTTTTTGTTTAAAGATAAAATTTGAATCATGAATTTTTTTTTTAACCGAGGAAGCAGGATGGATGGCGTCCCGGTGAACCGGTAGGGACGAAGGGTCGGCGGAGAACTTGTTGACTGCTGATCGTTGATTGTTGAACGGGGTAGGCAGGTCCAAGGGTTTCAGCGCACCGTTGCTACACGGATCCTTTCGTCTGTAATGACACTGAGTCGGTCAAAGGGATGGATGGCGAATTGGTGATTCTGGTATTACATTTATTTTGCGGAGTTCATCCACCATGGCGTATTTGAGAGCTAGACAAGGCGAGCTCCGACAGATCCGATTCGCGCGCGTTGAAATCGTGGAGTTCAAGGCCGGACGGGGGACAGCAGACAGCATCAAGCTCGGGGTGTGACCAGGAGTAAATGAGCAGGACAGCATCAGACTCCTTTTTAGGTGTGGAAGGAAGAACTGAATGAAGAACGGGTACGGGGCAGGATGGCGCACAATGTCAACCATGACGCCCGAGTACCCCGGATAACCGTGGGAAGAACCAACGTGATCCGCTGATGGCCTCGTTATTGCAAATGATCGACGCAAATCAAATCGAAACCGACATGTCGTACTAACGTCCGCAATTATAGGCTGATAATCGAGTACCGGCCGGATCTTGCCAGCATATGGCATTTACCTGTACGTACTCCGTATGTTCCATTCAGGTATTTTTGGCATTATGTTGGGGCTTGGGCCCTGTTCAGTTCCCGGTCACATCATCAAACTTTTAAAAATTCTCTCTTCAAACTTTACTATTCACTTATCACATCAGATCCCTCTCCTTATGCATGGAGTACTAAACGTGGGTAAATAAAAAAACTAGTTATATGGTTTTGATGTACACGACGAGATGAATCTTTTAAGCCTAGTTAGGTCATGGTAGGACAATGTTTATCACAAACAAACGAAAAGTGCTACAGTATCCGATGTTACTTTTTCACTTCACTTTTTACTTTTTTTTTCAAGGAACTAAACACGCTTGGTCACATTGTTCGTGAGGTCTTACGTCTACCTGACTACTAGTAGTGACTACCCCCATGTCGACAAGGACAGCGTCGAGCTTATTACAACTAAGGAGCTGTTTGGTTCGCGGTTTCTGCGGCGTGCATTTACATCGTTATCGGATACCGTTTGATGATGTTTGGTACCTTTCCTCCGTATCGGATTGCACTGTAAACGGATACCCTCCCATAGAAACTCGATACCGCTCTCCACGCCCGGTACCCGATCCCTTTCCCGTCGCCCCCCTCGCGAGTCCTCCCCGCCGCCCCTCGCGAGTCCGTCTCCCCGCGCCGCCGCTCTCCCCGTCGACCCTCGCCCCTTCTCCCCGTCGCCTCTCGCGACTCCCTCCCTCTCTCTGCCGCTCCTCTACCCGCCGCACCTCGCAACTCCCTCCATCTCCCTGCAGCCCCTCCGTGAGGCAACTGCTCACCGCATCGGGCGATTCCAAGACGTCTCCGTCGAGGCAGCTACAGGCGCATCCGAGGACTCCAAGATTTCACCGGCGAGGCTTCCAAGCAGCGGTGAACCCCTTTCCGTCTCCCTCTTCCCTTGCATCCCGCTCCTTTCAAACCTTCCATCAAACCCTAACACCCCTGTGTTCTTGATTTTGACAGATTTGTGAGTGGGCAGGGGAGAAGATCGACGACGTGCGTCCATTGGATCAGGAAGGAATCGGATTGGGAAGAAGGATCCGTAAGGTTTGTTTTTTCTTCCTTCCCATGTGAACCTGTGTTGAAGATTCCTAGTTCTGTACCTGTGTTCAACACTGCATCTCTCAGTTTGATGCCTAGTTCTGTACTTTCTGGTGCTGATACTGAAAGAATTGATGCCAATGCAATGCAACACTGCATCTTGTGTGAGTGTATGTGATACTTGCTTCTTGCACCGTATATGATTGAATGAATTTTTTATATGTAAAGGAGAATCTGAATGTTAAAATATTCCGAACTGAACAACGAAATGGTGCTGATAAAACTTGAGTTATTGATCCAAACTGTGTATTCATAGTAAACACTTCCATATGGAATTACCTTTTTTTGTATGATAGAATCTGTTGTTATGCGCAACCAATAATACATTCTGGTTATTGAAGAGCATATGAGCACTTCTGTAGATTCAAATAGTCTACCTAGAATATATTATTTCAGTGATAGAACTAGTGCCATAATTGTATCAACGTGCAAAGGTCCTTGTCCTGTAGGCCTTGTTCAGATGCTTAGGTACTTGTTTTATATGTAAATTTGGCCCTTAGGAATATGACCTCTGTCACTGTGATTATGTATTATTACATCTTAGCGTTGTTAGTACTGTCATATAAATGAAAGTGTTGGAAAATAGAAAGAAGAATAAAAATTAGGGAGCTTAGAAGTGAACGTATGTATGATCTTATTCGTGCGAGTGATGTTAAGTATATAAGCGAGCTTCGCATGGATAGGAGAACTTTTTTTACATTGTGTGAGATGCTTAGAGATGTTGGTGGATTGAGGGGCTCAAGAAATACACCATTAGAGGAGATAGTAGCAGCTCTTTTATGTATGAACCTTTTTTAGAGATGTTGGTGGATTGAATGCTACAGCTTTCTATTTATGCACTTCTCCTATTGTGTGGTTATTACTAAATTTTCCATAAATCTGTTTTTGAATCTGTTTTTGCAGCTGATTCTTAATTTATGAATCTGTTTTTGCATAGAATGCTTGTTTGCCTTTTCCTTTCCTTTTCTCCTTATAAGTATGTCACCTTGGGCTGCACACCCTATTATAACAATTCATCCCAACCATCTATTACTCCACTAATCACAATCTTTTCGGAGAACATGTTGGCCGGAGTATTTCAGAGTGACCACAGCATACCCTGATCGACTGATGATAAGATCCTTTCTCCCCGGATATATGATCAAATATCAAGATTGATGAGCTCCTGCCAAGTGACAGCGAGGATCTGAGATTGTTCAGGCTTATACCCAAAAGAAGAGAGTAAACTGAAAAGATATCTCTCGGTGGTAAAGAAATAATGCAGGTCTAGATCACTACGGCCAGGCCCAATGCTCCACCGTGGCTTGGAGTTGCGGCTTCCATGTATCCAAGCAACTTCCACATCATGTTAGTTGGTGGTTCCGTAAGGCGTCTTAGAGTGACCTCTGCAGAGGGAGCAAACACTTCATTTGACGAAAAGCTCCCCTTGGAGCGTGCGTTGTGGGGGCGTCAGAGACCTCACCGCTTGCATTCCTTGCTCCATGCGCTTTTTGCCACTCCCTCCGTCCCAGTATGTAAGTCCCAGTATGTAAGCATTTATAGGGTTCAAATTTTATGCTAAAATATACTCATTTCTAGGGATATGATAAAACTAAATAGGTTGGTGGAGTGGGTGGAGAGTTGGTGGGTAGTGTAAAATGAGGGATATATAGGTCTTTTAAGAGTTCTATTATTTTTTGCATTTGAATGCTTTAAATGCTTATATTATGGGACGGAGGGAGTATGTCACATCAGGGAACGATGGCCTGTTCTGGGCCAATTAGTATCCTTATATTTTACCGTCCATATGGTCTTCTACTTTTGTGCGAGGCTAACACTAACTCCTTGCGCTGGACCTAAGGACAAGCCCAACGTGTTCTGCAAAAGGTGTGTGGTCTCACATGATTACCAATGAGGCGAGGCTAGTGGTCTCCCATTGCAGGCACCCACTCCTCTGATGCACTATGCTCTTATCTTTCTTTGTATCTAGCACAAATTCTCTCGGTGCTCTCTCACTCTCTCTCCTGAGGCAATGGTTGCCTCTACGAGTCACAGAGTTTCTGTAGAGCACCTAATTTTTACCACGCTGGCATCCGAGCCTAGTTGTCCTGAGGAAGCCACCAATGAAGCAACCGCGTTGGGCCTGCTCTTATCTTTCATTTCAGTGATCACTAAGTAATGCAAAATCAATCTCTGGCATCACCCTCCCCTCCCTGCTAGACAGGTTTCACTTACCTGCATCCTGCAGTACTGATAATGGCATTTCAATTGCACTCCCTATTATGGCTAACCTGCTAAAATGTCCTACTAGTAGATAGTAACTGCCAGTGGATGATATTGATAATGAAGAATGTCTTCAATTGTCACTGTAACAACGGTGCCACTTATATTGTTGATAAGTACGCAAATGATATATCTTCCGCATGTTTAACATAGAAGCATAATCTAGAATATATTTCTTTTTAAATCACAGATCGTGAAACAGTGGTTTCAGTTCCAAACATGTTTAATTAAGTAGACAACATAAAGAGAAGCACCTTTGGTGCTATAATCACTTCTAAGTTAAAATGTCTAAATTTGAAACCATTTTCTGTTATAAATTTGAGAGAGGGAGTGGTTGGGTTGTGAAAAACTGCAAACAACATTGAATATTCATGAAGAGGGAGTGAGTAGGGCTTTAAAAATCCTTAGCCTGCAGCACAATTTCATCTTCAGCCATGGCCATAGATCTAAACAAACTACCAGGAGAAGGAAGTGAGCGGACCTTACCAGACCTAAATCAAAAGCCTGCTGATGATGAATATCGATTTGATCACATCAAGGTAGCGCAAGTGCATCCAATCAAAGGTCAGTTCCACTATCTCCAGAAAGAGCAACATGGTGGTGTGCATACCATAGACCTCAATGTTGCTGCCTGTGAGGGAGAAGAAGAAGAATCTCATGAAGGTAAATTGTTTCTCTTAGTTGCTTTATTGTATAAAAGAACTCAGCCGTCAATGAAGTTCTAATTATACCCTACCATATTTCAGTTCTTGCTGTTGACGATGACCATCAACAAGATGGAGGTTTCAACTTTGATGCTCCACATTCACAAGATGCTTTTGACCTCAACTTAGAAGCCGCTGATCACCAACAAGAGCTGCAGCAAATGACCAGTAAGCCTCAATGAAACTTGATTTTTTTGTTACTATTTCACTGCTCAATTAGAGTCACCACAACACCAAATGACCAGAGAAATCTAAAAAAACTCAAATGACCAGTGCCCGTTGCTCAACTTGATGATTCAGTAACAACTACTTTCCTACACAATTTCAAGCAAATTAGTGACAATAAAGCGGTACAACTGTTTTTTGCAACCAGTTTGAGAATGATTTTTTCTGCAATAACAACATTTCACTATTGTCTCAAATTTTATTTTACATACATGATCAAAGACATGCATGACTATGGTGTGTATGCTGATGCTATGGGACATAGTTTTCGATGAAGGGATTGAGGACTTAGATGTTGAAGAAGATGAACATACAAAGAAGATGTGACTAGGGTACCCCTTCCTCTATTATGGCTTCTACGCTTTGCTGGTTCCTATATGAAATGAAATGAAGTAAAAATCAGAAATGAGTAGCACAAACTAATGTAAGAAAGTAAAACAAGTGCAGTACCTTTCTGATAAATGCCCACACTCCTATCTTTCCATCAAAAGTACAATTACCTTCATCATCATATCTAGGTTTGGCCACTACGGTCAAAATCATGACTTTGCCAATAGAGTTTTTATTTTGCACAGTTCTGTATGGTTCCTCCTCTCCTGGGAGCAAATAGTACTTCCTGTCCTTTTTTGTGAGGTAGTGCCAGGTCTCATCTAGGTGGATTATGTTGTCCATTTCGATGAACTTTGGATCGTTTGGCAATGTTCGCGGATCTAACATGCAAATACACCATTGCAATCTCTCTTTTTTGTTTGCGTCCTTCAGCAGAGGCTTTAGTATGTTGGAGTGGCGTCGTAGTTGCCCTTCCTTGAACCTCCTGTGTAGAGTACTCTTTGTTACCCCAATGGCTGCAGCTAGAGATCTTATCCTCCTGTGTAAGGGAACTCTAAGAACTTCAGATACATCTACTTGTATTTTTTTGCGCCCGCGGTTCTTGGGCCTCATTGATCTAACATCCACCTCCCTTCCTTGTGCACGACACTCCTTCACTCTCCGCCAAACACGGCGCACTTGATACTTACTAACATGTAACATTTCAGCAACTCTAGTTGTAGTGTTCCTTTTTAATCTTCCATTCACACTTCTCTCAAGCAATGCCTCATAAATTGCATGTCTTTCAGTTTCAGTCAAGTTCCTAGTCTGACGTGCACCATTTTCATTTGCATGACTATGTTCAAAATAGGAGTCCTCAAAACCATCTTCATGAACTTCTATGCCCACAGCATCAGGGTACCCACCATAGTGTTGCATGTACTCCATGGTGTCTGCAAAAACGAGTTACAGCTTATGTGAGTTATTTGTTCACTCAAATACTAACGGCTAGAGTTGAGCACCGAGACGACTGAGTAACTTATCTACCTCAAAAAGAAACTATCCCCATACAGTATGTCTGCATCAATACTTTATGTTGGATCATTATCATATAAGCAGAAGAAAATGGCATAAAAGAAATACTTGTAGCAGAGGTTAACATAGAGGAACAACTAACTTTATTCCAGTATGGATCCTTGATGATCTGACAGATATCACCTATTTATTTCTGTCAAGGAGAGTGCCCTGTCTTTACTCTATCTTGAGGGCAAAATACTCTCACACTTAAGAGAAGTTATGTTAGCACCTACTCAACCAGGAATGGCATGCCTCAATACTATCTCTACAGTCAGTCACTGGTACACAAAACCATTTAATCTAGGGAGAGACTTTTCTTCATCGTCTCATAAACAAGATAGGTAATACTTGCAGCTGGCACCACTTTAAGAAGATTTGGTATAAGCCCTTTGTAAAATCCAGAAATTCCCTCACGCTGTAGCGTTCTCCGAAAACAATCAGTCATTCCTCTATATGGATCCTCTGCATTGGCTGGCTGAGCTTGCATTCTGTAAGTACCATTAATGAAAAGGTTTGTGTTGGTATCATGGTATGTGTCACAATGGCGCGGGTGCTGGAAGCTTCTGTAATTTTCATGGAGTTCTTGATGGTGTCCACGTGTGTAGTTGTAGCGCTTATTTGTTACTAAAATATTTTTGTCACCCATTTGTTTATGTTTTGGTGTCAGGCCGATATTTTTTGTACTGCAACATGTAATCATGATCTGTATCTTCACTGTAGATGGCAGACCCTTCTTTTTAAGGGCAATTTGGTAATTTCACAGCTTCCTTAAGAGCCCTCCTCCTTTCCTAGACGTGCAAATAAAATGGGACGGAGGGAGTATGGGCTGATGACCACCTATGCGGCCCTTAGTGTCCACTTAATTTGGGAAATTTTTTGAACCGTGCAGAGGCAAATAAAATGGGACGGAGGGAGTACAATATAATGGGCATTTTTCTGAGTAGCAGTGCAACTGTTACGTCTGATGATGTCGCTTTTCGTTGACTTAAAAGGGTACCCATGTGATTTTCTTACCGATAGTTGTTGGTTCATCACTCAGTTAATGAATGAAGTAAACGCAGAACCCATCTTTGTTTGCTCAAGATCGATCACATGCCTCGTGACGAGCAAAACATAAGACCACGTAGCTTACTGATGTTCACTAACATTGCCCTCCTACATCGATTCTTGTCGGCCTGCACGCTGCAATTGCCACATGACGACGGCGACGGGAACGGAAGACCAGCAGCGGAGCAGCGAGCACCACACTTTTCCTACTCCGAGAAAGCAACGATCACCATGAAAACGCCAGGAGCGGCATGTGCGCCTTCCTTGCAAAAGAGAAGCATGTGCACCAGTGCACGGGAGCAACTCTAGCAATAGCCCTTAAATCAGGCCCTCTAAATATCAAATGGGGGTTTCATCTATTTTTTACGGGTCTCAAAACTTGTTTTAACTCCAACAATAGCCTCTAAGGATAGAGGCCTTCCTAGAGACCTCAAGAATGGAGGATGATGGGATAAATTTGGAGGCCTCCCATAATACGGGGTCAAGAAGGGACCCTGCTGGAGTTGAACTTTTTTATTTAACCTCTAAATTTAGCTTGTGGGCTTATTTAGAAGGTCTGCTGGAGCTGCTCTAACGAGCCATGCTGGCTGAAACTTCCACTTGAGGCTCAGCCAGGTGGTCACCGTGCTCCTGTCAGCTGTTGCCTTCTGGGCCGGCAAGTCCGGAACTGTGACCCTGGATCCCATGCTGCCATCCCCCGTTTGGCACGCGCATGCGGCAATGCTCATGAGTTTTTTTTGAAAGAAAAGCAATGCTCATGAGTGGCGGCCCAATGCCCAGGAGCGCGTCGCCTCGCGCCCTCGCAGAAAAGGAGATCCTACTGTACTCCCTCCTTTCCATAATATAATCATTTTCAATTTTCGTGTATCACGTTTGACCATCCGTTTTATTCAAAAATTTGATGAATATATTATTTATTTTGGTATGACTTGATTTATCATTAATATACTTCGAGTGTGACTTATTTGTTTTATATTTTTATAAAATTTTTTATAAAATAGATGGTTAAACATGATGTTCGAAAGTTAACAAATACTTATATTATAGAACAACCGCGCGGTGCAGACGGAGTAGGAGTTTGGCAGGTTGAGGCCGGAATCACGCGCGTGGCGTGCGCTCCCTGGTGCCCTGGAATTCGTCTCCCAAACCGGACGTCAGGCGTCTATACCTCACAGGCTCACACACTACACACATCGCGTGAGTTTGGATTGGACTTTGGAGCTTGGAATCCAGCGTTGCAATGCGCTGCCGACGTGTCTCCTTAAACTGTACTACACACTTTCACACAAGTGCTTCCCTGAAAAGAAACTTACAAGTGCTATAAATAGTTGCAAGTTTTTATGCAGTCTGAGGTCAGTCTCAGTGGAAGGGTCATGTGAGTGTCATAGACATTAAATTTAATAACATGTACCGATAGTATTATGAGAGAGAAAAGAAAAGGGTCATGAAATGTGAGAGGTGGGTCATCACTATGACCCTCCACTAGCACAGTTTTTAAGATTCCAGTCTAGATAACTGTGTCGATGATCCTCCCACTGAGAGCAAGTATAGTAATGGACTGGGAGCTGGCGGAATCCTACATGGAGAAAACAAGAGAGAGAGTGGAGCGGGCGTCTCGTTAGACGCCGGCCAGCAGCCGACGGATGCACGCTGTGCTGTCTGCTATTGGGTGAATTGCTGCTGCGCTAGATGCTGATTTGCTGCATGCGCTGGTGCCTTCTCTCCTACTCTCCCTGTTGCATTAAATGGCTTGGTCCTCTCAGCCGGCAGCCGGCGGAGTTATAAGCCCTGCTCTGAGACAGCCTCGACTCGTATCCTAGCTCGTCTGAGAGCTAGCTTCGCTTCAACCAACTCTTTCGTACCCTCAGCTCTACTCAAGTTAGCTTCGGCTATTTCAAGTGCCTGCTGAGCTTCTTCTGGAACAATTCTTGTTCGTAAGTTCCTGTGTGAGTACTGCGCCGAATATAAAGCTTGTGACGGGTAGTAAAAGATCGATTTTTCTAGTTCGTGTATATATTTTACAGAAACGTAAAATTAAAGTTGGGGATAAAGTAGCCGGAAGACACGGGAATAAGGGATCATTTCCAAAATTTTGCCTAGGCAAGATATGCCCTATTTGCAAGATGGGAACTCAGAAAGAACTCTCAAGATGGAAGTTATCCTATAGATGCTGTATCTATGCCTGTTCGAAACTGTCCCCATAGTTTGGCATGCCCAAGCAATATTAAGAAAGAGCTAGCCTGAAGTTCTGGTCGGAGGAAGTACAGGCGTACAGCCACTGATTGTGCCCTAGAGTCTTGAGGCCGTCCGATTCGTAACGGCAGTTTTTTTTTTTTGAGGGAATCGTAACGGCAGGGTTGTGCCGTTGTGCTACGGAGTGGAATGCTCGTTAAGCCCAAAAGGCTTTTCTAACCCCTCATTGAGGCCCGTCTAGCCGAAGCCGAACTCAGAAAAATCTTATCAAGGTTCGGGAAATCGAAAGCCCAGCACCGCATGTTCCTTCGTTGAGGCCCAAGCCCAACCTCTGGCTCGTTTCCCTTTTACTATTTCCCCTCGTTAGTTTTCCTCCATTTCTTCGTGAATTGCTCGCAAAAAAACCTGAGCAATGCGAAGCGGAACCAAATCGAACCAAGCGCGAGAGGCGGAGCGGCGGGGAGGCACCAATGGAGGCGCTGCTGGAGCTCGAGAGGGTGCAGAGGGTGCTCTCCCTCATGAGTTCGCGCGGCCTCTGCGACTCCGGCTCTAGCGGCGGCGGCGGCGCCGCCGACCGCTTCCTCGCACAGTTCCTCCTCTTCATGGTGCGGTTTCCCCCCGCCCCTCTTCCTCCGTCTCCACGAATTCAATCGACTCGGATGTGTATGCTGTGTGTACTCGCGCTGCTTGCCTAGCGAACGGGATCCTTACAAGGGTGCCGTTGATGACCTTGCGGAGGCTTTTGATGGGTTCATTCGATGGGGACGATTTCTGTTGTATAATTGAACCTACGGAGCCCGTTGCAGTGTTACTCACTATCGATAAGATGTGATATAGTACGGCAATATTAATATCGTGGACAAGGTGAGCTCAGACAGATCCGATTCGCGTTGAAATCGTGGAGTTCGAGGCCGGACGGGGGACAGCAGACAGCATCAAGCTCGGGGTGTCACCAGGAGTAAATGAGCAGGACAAGCCATTACTCCTTTTTAGGTGTGGAAGGAAGAACTGAATGAAGAACGGGTACGGCAGCCAGGCACACAATGTCAACCATGACGCCCGAGTGCCCCGGATAACCGTGGGAAGAACCAACGTGATCCGCTGATGGCCTCGTTATTGCAAATGATCAACGCAAATCAAATCGAAACCGACATGTCGTACTAACGTCCGCAATTATAGGCTGATGATCGAGTACCGGCCGGATCTTGTACGTTCCATTCTGGTATTTTTGGCACTATGTTGGGGCTTGGTTACATTGATCGTGAGAAGTCTTACATCTACCTGACTACTAGTAGTGACTACCCCCCATGTCGACAAGGACAGCGTCGAGCTTACACCTAACACTTATATACTGTTGGCGAAATACTACCGAGCTAGCCTAACTCTCCTCACTGTCACTGCTACTACGTACAATGGGCATTTTTCTGAGTAGCAGTGCAACGGTTACGTCTGATGATGCCGCTTTTCGTTGACTTAGAAGGGTACCCATGTGATTTTCTTACCGATAGTTGTTGTTTCATCACTCAGTTAATGAATGAAGTAAACGCAGAACCCATCTTTGTTTGCTCAAGATCGATCACATGCCTCGTGACGAGCAAAACATAAGGCCACGTAGCTTACTGATGTTCTTGTTCAAACGACGTTCTTATGCAGCAGCTGTCGAAGTATTTGTAAAACTACTGTAGACATTAGTAGTAGCTAGTACTCCCTCCGTCCCTTATTAAGTGTCGCCGTTGGTTTTCGTGCCACCGACCTTTTTCGTGCCAGCCATTTTTTTATACTTAAAGGCTTTATTAATGAAATCAAAGACATGTTACAGAGATGAGGCTGATGTTGCCCCATTGTACATTGCTGAGAGCAATCTTGACTGGACAGTCACTGCTAATGTGATTAATATGATAACAAGAGTACACGCAAGACAATGTAGGTGTTTGTTGAAATGCTTGTCTAGCTAGTCGATGAGCCGTGCTGTTGCTGGTTCTTGGAATTTTATTGCAGGAGTACCTTGTGTGATCATTGTTCTGCATGAACGCCGCTATGGCGTTTCTTGTTCTCCAATCTGTTGCATCAGTTATAGGATCTTCTCTTTGGAGATTTGTCACCAGGATTTGGCTGTCAGTGAAATAGTTGATCTGGTGGAGTTGGAGGGCTCTTGCCACCTTTGCTGCAAGTGCCAATGCTTCTGCTTCCGCATGTAGAGGATCCAAGGCTTCCAGAATCCAGAGTGGCAGCCTGGATGAGGGTTCCTTTCTGGAGGACATTGGACGTGTCATGGATGAACACTCCAAGCCCTGCACGCCTTGCCTGGTACCTGTTGATTGTAGGGGAATGGCAGCATCTGTGTAGCATTTCGGTCCCTGTAAAACCAAGTTTCGTTGCTGAATCTTTTGTTATTCCTTGCCTTCCAGGTGTACCACAAGGTGGTAATGACTCTTTGGACCTGTTCATCCGAGGAATGTACCCTGCAAAAGTGCAAATTGCCACCACTTGTTCCTGTACACCTTGTGATCCCCTAGGGAGGTGATCTGTTCTGATAGGAGGGTTACCTGTATTGTAGAAGTTATTGATCAATCCCATGATATCTTGAGAGAGCCAGGGCCAAGCAGCTCTGTAGAAGGCGACATTTAGTCCATCCGGTCCTGGTGCTGCATTTCTTTTCATTTGTTTGAGAAGACTCCGAATTTCCTGTGTGAGTTACGTATATGACTATATGAACCTTCCCCCTTTTTTACTTTCAGCAGGAAAAAACGAAGATGCCAGCGGTTCCGGATATACCATCTTGAAATTTCAGCACAAAAACGCAATCGATCTGAACAAATAATCTTTCATTTCGTGTATTCAGCAGATGAATAGAACAGAACTAGAATCATTACATAGGAAAAATTTTAGAGTGTGTGTACTGGCGCTAAATTCGGCTTGTAGAAGCTTTTCCTCCTGAACAAATCGCCAAACTTTCGGAATATGGGCCTCTTCTTCTTGTGCTTCATGGAGTCCTCCATGTCCACGTAGTGGCTCTCGTCGACGTGATCGAACTCGTCGTCGAAGTCGTCCATGGCCGCGTTCGCCGCGGACTTGAGATCGGCAATGTTGCTCAGCGACGCGAACACCCGTTCCTTGGGGTTCAGGTTCCCCATCCGCGCCGACTGCGAGAACCCGCCCTTCAACTTGCCCGGCTCGCCGATCGAGTACCTCCGGCTGCCCGGCGTCCCCGGCTTGTCCGCCATCCACCGCCGCGACATCGACAGCGGCGTCCCGTTCTTGCTGCTCCCGTTCGGCAGCCGCTGCTCGAAGCCGCCGCCGTATTCCGGCGCGGGGGCGGTCTTGGCGGACGCCGGCGTGCTGCACGCCGTCGCGGCGAGGAGGCTGTTGAGCTCCCTGAGGCTGCCCTGCGCCGCGGCCTCGCTGACCTTGACGCACTCGTACTCCTGCCGGAGTCCCTGCAGCGCGGCGTCCTTGTCGGCGACGGCGTCGTTGAGGCGCGCGTTCTCGGCCCTGGCGAGCTCGAGCGAGTCCTTGACGGCGTTGGCCTCGGCGACGGCCTGCTTGAGGATGTCCCGGAGCCGCGCATTCTCGTCGCGGATGACGCGCTGCGACTCCACGAGCTTGGTGTTCTCCCGGCGCGCCACGTTGACCTCCTCCTCGGACGCGCGCACGCAGTCGAGGAGCACGCGCTCCTTGTCGCCCCACGCGGCGACGCACTCCTCGGCGTCGAGCCTGCACCGGTCGCGGTCGGCGGACGCGGCGCGGAGCCCGGACTCGGCGGTGGCCAGCGCCGCGCGCAGCCGCCCGGCCTCGGCGCTGGCGGCCTCCGCCTCGGCCTGCGCCTCGGAGAGCCACGCCTTGACCTGCTTGGCCTCCATGGTGACGTCGGAGAGCGCGACGGAGAGGTCGTCGGCCGCCTTCCGGCTCCGCTCCTCGCCCTGCATCGCCGCCCGGAGCTCGCCGCGCAGAACCCTGATCTCCTCGTCCGCGCCGCCGAACATGAGGTCCTTGACGCTCCTCTGCTCCACGCCGCCGCGCCGGTTTGCGGCGGCCTCGAGGTCCTTGTTCGCCTGCCGCAGCGTGGCGATCTCCAGCTTGGCCTCCTCCAGCGAGATCTTGGCCTGCTCCAGCTGCTTGGTCTGGTATATCAGCGACTCGAGCATCTTGCGCTCCGACTCCTTGGACTTGTCCACCTCCCGCTCCAGGAGCCGCACCTTCTCCGCGACACTTTTAGCGCCGCTCTCGCCATCCTTCCTCAGGTCCTCGAGCTCCCTCGCCACGCGCGCCTTCTCCTCCCGCTCCCTCCGGAGCTCCTCCTCCAGCTGCGCCACCCGCTGCTGCATCGCGCCGGCGCCGCCAACGCCGCGCCGCCCCTGCTGCCACCGAACAGCGAACCAAACCAAGAGCCAACAGAGTTAGAAAACAACAGCAGCACTTACTAATCACCAACCATTCCTGATCAGCGATCTCACGCTGTTCCGAGTTTCCAAACAAAGCCGTCAGCTTTGGGAGTAACGTAATAACGTAATAATAACCTAGGAAACGGCAACAAAAGGCGGTGCACCATAGGAGTACCTCCGGGGACGGGGACGCAGCCTTGGCGGAGGACGAGCGGCTGCGGTGGAGACGAGGCGACAGCGGCGGCGGCGGCCTGTGATCTCTGGAGGAGACGGCGGCGGTGGCGGGGTCGGCGGTCCTGAGCCCGGCCTCGAAGGAGCCGGATCTGCGCGGCGAATCCCAGCTCATCAAAATCGAATCGGGCTCCCGGCGGGCTAAATAGTCAAACAATAAAAGAAGGCACGCAGCAGGCGGCGAGTGGGAGATCCCCGAGCCGAGCGCGAGCGCGAGCGCGGGAGCCGGGAAAGAAGGATCTATAGCGAGGGAGGGAAGGCAACAGGGCGCGTGCGTGGCGGGCGGGGAGGCATGGTCTCACCTCGGCCTGGCGGACAGCAGCATCTCTGGCAGACTGGCACGCGGGGGCGGCGCGGACTCCGAGGCCGGTCAGGAAAGGAAGCCCGTGTCAGAGGGGGAACGGAATAGAAGAAGAGGCCCGGCGCAACATGCCGCAATTAATACCACCCGGCCACCGCCGAGGACGGAGAGGGATCAGGGATGGGTCGGGAAGATTAACAAGACGGGGCCCGGTTTGGATTTGTTTAGTTGCAATGGCGCGCGCGTCGTCGCGGGCGAGGGCCGCAAATGGCGGGTCGTGGAGGAGGAGGGGCGGGTCGTGTGTGCCCCGCGTCTGCATCCCTCCCAGGGCAGCGAGCGAGCGCCGAGGCCGGGGGCGTGCCGTGTGCGTGCGAGGGAGAGGGGGTCAACGGCGGTGGTTTTGGCTCGGCTCGCCCGGGGTTTTTTGGCTGGTTCTTTCGACCGGGCACTGGGCACTGGCTGTGGCCGGCCGTTGCTGCGTGCCTGCGCGGGACGGGACGGGTCCGTCCGTCGTGTGCGTGCCTTGCCGGCTGCCGACCGGCGCGTGGAGGGCCGGGTTTTAAATGGTCGTGTGCGCGGTGGATTTGGTGGGGGGTGGGGTGGCCGGGTGGGGCTGCGCAAAAAATTCCGCCGAAGCTGCGGCCACGTGAGAGCGCGGATCCGCCCCGTCTCAGGCGTCTAGTATATGGCACTTCCCGTGCCAAAAAAAAAATTATTGTGTACTAGATTTTAGAGGAAGTAAAGCGATTTTGATTGTTTTTATTTTAAGATAGAATTTGAATCATTAAATTAGTTGTTTTTTCAACCGAGGAAGCAGGATGGATGGCATCGCGGTGAACCGGTTACGACGAAGGGTCGGCGGAGAACTTGTTGACTGCTGATCGTTGATTGTTGAACGGGGTAGGCTGGTCCGAGGGTTTCAACGGAGTCGGTCAAATTTAGTTTCGGAGTTCATCCGCCATCCCGCCTTGACAAGTATACGGAGTACGGCAATATTAATATCGTGGACAAGGTGAGCTCAGACAGATCCGATTCGCGTTGAAATCGTGGAGTTCGAGGCCGGACGGGGGACAGCAGACAGCATCAAGCTCGGGGTGTGACCAGGAGTAAATGAGCAGGACAGCATCAGACTCCTTTTTAGGTGTGGAAGGAAGAACTGAATGAAGAACGGGTACGGCAGCCAGGCACACAATGTCAACCATGACGCCCGAGTGCCCCGGATAACCGTGGGAAGAACCAACGTGATCCGCTGATGGCCTCGTTATTGCAAATGATCAACGCAAATCAAATCGAAACCGACATGTCGTACTAACGTCCGCAATTATAGGCTGATGATCGAGTACCGGCCGGATCTTGTACGTTCCATTCTGGTATTTTTGGCACTATGTTGGGGCTTGGTTACATTGATCGTGAGAAGTCTTACATCTACCTGACTACTAGTAGTGACTACCCCCCATGTCGACAAGGACAGCGTCGAGCTTACACCTAACACTTATATACTGTTGGCGAAATACTACCGAGCTAGCCTAACTCTCCTCACTGTCACTGCTACTACGTACAATGGGCATTTTTCTGAGTAGCAGTGCAACGGTTACGTCTGATGATGCCGCTTTTCGTTGACTTAGAAGGGTACCCATGTGATTTTCTTACCGATAGTTGTTGTTTCATCACTCAGTTAATGAATGAAGTAAACGCAGAACCCATCTTTGTTTGCTCAAGATCACATGCCTGATGCCTCGTGACGAGCAAAACATAAGGCCACGTAGCTTACTGATGTTCTTGTTCAAACGACGTTCTTATGCAGCAGCTGTCGAAGTATTTGTAAAACTACTGTAGACATTAGTAGTAGCTAGTACTCCCTCCGTCCCTTATTAAGTGTCGCCGTTGGTTTTCGTGCCAC
>OAMR01000427.1:1170445-1183555 GCA_900205405.1 Echinochloa crus-galli
TTGATTTAGTTTTATTCCACTCTACTCTTTTAAATTATTAATTAATAATAATATATGTATATTATATACGTGATTTTAGATGATGTTATGGTTATATTCTATTATTATAGTATGATAGAGTAGATTTTGAAGGTATTATGACCATATAAATATTATAATTTTTTATATTATATATACTATTGTGGTAATTTTAAATTTAGCCTAGCTCGCGAGCTTAATGAGCCGAGCCGAGCCATGATTTTTGCTCGTTTCCTTAACGAGCCGAGCCGAGCTGGCTCGTTTGGCTAACGAGCTCGAACAAGCCGAGCCAAAACGAGCCGAGCTCGCTCGATATCCACCCCTAAATGCAGCGCCTACAGGTGCCTCGTGCACCTGCTTTCCTGTTCACGACGACGGATCTGATAGCTGATGCATGTTCCACAAGAAAGCATAAACTAGAGGCCCGTACTTATATGTTAATAGTCTCTGTTGGTTGCTGGATTAAAATTGGATGCAAGCCTGGACGTACGATCATATCGAGGCCGATCTAGCTGCGACATGTCTAGATATATATCCTCGTTTGGCCAGGAGGGGCTATGCATCAATGCATGTGCCCGCGTGGAGCAGGCATAGGAATACAAAAACTTCAGCGCGGGTCTCGTGCTCCCGTAGTATATGGATTTCCGGGCTCGGGACGGGGATGGGGTGTTGCTCTCGCCCCTGCAACTTGCGTTTATCGCGACAACAAACTAGGCGATAATTTTGGCCTTTCAAAGCGGAAATATTGGACGTGGTTGATTCGTCAGAGAGCAGGGATCGATGCAGAGTGGAAATTTTTAGTTTTGCTATTATCGTGCGCTGAAACCTGGATTAATTAGCCCATTTTAACTGGTTTAATTTTGTGCAGTGGATTGACCCGACGAACCAGAGATAAAAGAAGACTTGAATCATACTCAACAGTAGTCTTTTCTTTTGCAGGGCTCCTCCATCTTCGATGTGACCTGTGATCATGTGAGATGCATGCATAGAAGGGACGAAAAGAACATACTGAGAACCTGGCAAAAGCCTGATCGAGTTAGAGGCCGTAACTGATTTCTCCATTGTGTGGACTAACCTGGAACCTGCCTGTTTTTCTATGTAAGATGAGGGGACTAGTTGATCGGAGGAGCTGAATTTTCCCCCCTGCGGCTTAGGTCTCCGTACGCTGGATAAGCACCACAAAAGAATTTTGTTCTTTTTGTCATCTCTTCCAGTAAGGTGTCAACGTAAAAAACTTTGAGAGGGCATTTGTTTGAGAATCACATCATTCTAAATTAAGTGGTTCAGTTCACTATCAATTTTGGTGGGCAAACAACATCCCTTATGGTATATACTAATCACATGATTGTCATTTATCTCAAACCAAATATGATTTGACGGTAGCAGGCTGGGGACATTGGGGCCATGACAACGAAAATAAAGTTTTCTTTTTTTTCCCCGTCGAACCCTGTTTTACCATTCGCCTTGCATTTTTCTCTCTGAGAGCAACTCCAGCAGACCCTCTAAACAAACCTCCAACCTAAATTTAAAGGCCAAAACAAAAAAGTTTCACTCCAACAGCCCCTCTACTTGCCCCCCTATTTTGGGGAGGCCTCCAAATTTATCTCCCACCCTCCATTCCTAGGAGTCTCTAGGGAGTCCTCCATTCTTGGTTATTGTTGGAGTTAAAAACAAATTTTAAGGCCCTCATGAAATAGAGGAAGCCCCCATTTAATATTTAGAGGGCCTGATTTAGGGGCTTTTGCTGGAGTTGATCTTAGATCCGGAACGGAGGGGAGAGGAGTTCACACTGTAGGGCTTAGCGAAGAAGATTTGTTCAAGTGTTTTGTCTCTTCTGAATAACCACCCTTTGGGAAAATCTTGAATAAATTTTCTAAGAATTTATATCAATAATTTTCGTACAAACTTTTATTTGAATATTTTTTATCTGGAATAAATTTTTTTCGAAAAAATTTAATCGACGTACTCAATCTTTTGTTGGATTTTTCCGATTCTATTTTTACTGCTCAGATTTTTGTAGCATCAATTCTAATTTTATATTAATCGCGGTCAGTTCTTCAAGGCCTTAAGCTAGTGCGCCCACGGCAGACATTTCTTTAATTTATTCGTAGATGCTGTGATGTAAAAGATATAAAGACATTTCTTTAATTTATTTGTAGCAAGGCAGGCGCAGAAATCATCTCGGAAGAAACTGGAATACTTTATTTGGAGCAGGACCGGGATGTTTTTTTTAACACACACATGAGTGTTTTTTTTTTGTATGCTTGCTGCTAGCTATATGCCCATTTCTTAAACTCCAATAATTAGTCTAAGTTGGATGGCAGAAATGGTTGACACGGATCTCAAACTCGAGCCGTTGCTGCATAGAATATACGCTCTACATCAGCCTGTCTTCCTCACAAGATTATTTGCTGTTGGCGACTTGTATACTCCCCGTCACCAGTGTGAGACTGTGAGTGACAAATGGCCAATATGGGTGGTGCTGGTGCCGTATCAAAATTCCATGGCTTTGGGTTTGCATGCATGGCCCCTTCCTTACAGCCTTATCACTGACGTTGCACGATAAAATACCATGCCGTGTTGCTTTGTCTGCTCCATATTAATCGTCTCATCTGGCAGCCAAGTCAAGGATGGTCGGATGGAACAGTAATCCCACTGTCATTGCATTTAATCTGCATATCGCAAGTCGAATTTGATGTGCTGCTGCCTGCTGGGCGTTGTTGAACTATTAATTGGTCCAAATGCAGCTAGGACTGGACAAAATGCTCGAGAGCTTCACCCTGCAGGCCGCCAGGGAGATCGGCGTCCCCTGCGCGCTCTTCTGGACCGCCAGCGCCTGCGGCTACCTGGGCTACCGCTACTACCGCAACCTCATGGACATGGGCATCTTCCCTCTCAAAGGTCGGTCTCTACACTGTCTCTGTCTTGCACCGCCGGCCGGCGTTCGTGCAGGCAAGTGCTCACGTTTTGTGGTGGCAATAATGGATGCAGACGCGGCGCAGCTGACGAACGGGTTCTTGGACACGCCGGTGGACTGGGCGCCGGGGATGAGCAAGCACATAAACATCCGCTTCTACTTTCCAACTGATCAAAGAGGTGGAGTGGAGGGACACCGGCGTCCGCGCGACGCGGCCCGGCGGGCGCTCGTACGCCAACCTGGACAAGTTGGTCACCGACGTGCTCCTCTCTGGTGGCAAGAGTTCTTAATGGAGATACATCATACGTAGTACTACACAGGGTTGCGCTTTTCCTTGTGTCTGTCCAAACTCCTATGTCGTAGAATATTGTTCAGATGAATATCAATCAGATCATGGTCAGGTTACATTGTATGCTATATATATTCAATTGTGGAATTTGCTATAGTGTGCTTGTATTGTTGAACGAAGGGATTACATAGTCTGATGTTAACACATCATGGTCTTTCATCGATGCATATTATCTAAAAAATATAACACTGGCTGCCTTTGCCCATGGGAGATGGCAATGAGAGGTTGTCTATATGTCACTATTAATTAGTGGCATCAACAGCCCTTGTAAATAGTTTTTGGTTGTAATAATGAACATCTTTATGTATCAAACGATACAACGACGGGAATATAATGCATATTCTCTTTTCTAAAAAAAATGGCAATGGATATATAGGACATTATCTTATATATCTATATCTATATAACCTATATAATTGATACCCACTAACAAGCATAGTTAGATTTCTCTCAACATGCAACCATTCCACATCATCATCCACTATGCACCATATCACTATCAACTATAAGCCATGTCATCATCCACTAGACCATCTATTTATTCTTCAACTGATTTTCTGTAACCATATTTTTGTAAGTAGCAACTGATCAGTCATACTTTCATGTACTCTTATAATGTTTATAAAAAACGTTGCAATACGATCACTTTGGTGTTTATACTTTCACATTTCACTTTAAAATTTTATTTAACAAATTTCGCAGCAACGTGCGAGGTATATCACCTAGTTTCAAGAAGGAAAGCAAACCCGCTTCAGCTCCATCCGTAGGTGAAACGTACGCTGTGTGCGCCACTTGTGTTCATGTTCGATGTACCACATTGACCGCGCTGTTTGGTAGCTCCTCCGGTCACACTCTCGTTCCTGGTCCGTGTGGCTGTGGCCCTGCGTCCCCGATCGCATTGAACTGAGATGGCCACGGATATATAATCCGAATCTATATCTCGGACCAATCACTTCATAGTTCACGGAAGAAAAGGTCTTCTCACATATATAACTTTTTCTTACAAAGTTGGTCATATAATCCTTACGAAAGAGTTCATTGAGAATAAAGGGAAAAATGAACCAATTTTTTTTTTCAAAACACAAGATGCTGGAAATCCAGTGCTCATCATGCTGCCATGTGCTACTGCCTGCGAGCGAGAGCTGCCTATAGGAGTGTCCGTAGAGCAATTCACTTACTCAAATGAACGCGATCGATCAGATCCAGATCGTAGAGTATTCTTGCGGATAAATTTCATTTTGGAAGTCAACGATACGTGCAAAGCTCCGCGCGAACTCACTGCCTGCCACGCGAATCGGTGATGCCAGCGACAGATACAGATAAAGTATTGCGTCGATTGCAATTCGTTATTGCAGCGCCAATCGAGCTGCAACGATCGAGAGTTTGATTATCCTACTCTTAATTAATCACTAATGACAATCTGTCTTCTCTAATTGCACGAGAGCAAAACAAAGAATATCTGAATCTTGCAATCAGAGAGATGCTAGTAGCTTAGCCGCCGGCTCCTGCTCTATATATACCACCTTGCACTGATCAGTCTCTTCCACACTCCTCCCAGTCTCCCACAAGGCAAGTGTACCCTGCAGCCGTCTCACAAGCACCACCTGAAGAGGAGCAGATCGACATGGGCTCCGTCGCCGCCGACGCCGACGCCGACCGGCCGCACGTCGTGTTGTTGCCTGTACTTGGCTATTTGCCCCCTGAGGTTCTGCAGGTGTATGGTTGCGGCAGTGAAATACTACGCACCGGAGAGGAAAGAAGCTTGCTCCCATGGATTAGCGTGGAGGCGGTAGGCTGCGTGAAGTCGTGAAGCCACTTGACAACGGAGAGAAGGCCGGGGCAAAGGTACCTACACACAGCTTGGGTGTAATGATCAGAGGAGGAAGAAGAAGGCAAATGGATCGGATCGGAAGAAGAAAACTGGAGGTAGGAGAAAGGAGAGAAGGAATTGAATTGAATTGAATAAAAATAGAATAACCAGCAATCGGATTCAGAAGTAAGGAGAAGGGTAAAATAAACGTGATGTACCTACCATAGATAATCCTTATATTTACTATGGTCCTTGTAGTGCATGCATGTGATATTTTTTAGATAAAAGATGATAAAACCAGCTTACTATATTCACGTACAGCCAAGCGTTAAAAGTGAGGAGCTCAAACCACAAGAAAGAAATGTCTAGGACAAAAAAAGGAATGAAAACTAGAAACTAAGCTTCATCTTTTCCCATGTTTCAACCTTGCATTATCTTTATGTAGCGTCAATCCATCGCATCTCTCATGTACTTAGAAACTTGATGTCGGGATCATCCTGTTAAAAAACTTGTCCTGTCTTACTACCACATCACAATCACAAAAAAAAAAAGATTCTGCCTGGATAATGAAAGACAAGTTAAAGGACCTCCAAGGAAAACACGACATCGAGTGCGCCATCACCATTCCATCTGGTAAAATCAAACTTAGATTTTCATTCGAAAGATCACTAACCTTTGCAGAGAGACCCGCAACAACGCCTCAAGAGGAGAAACGATGTCCAAACAACGTCGTCGTCGTTATTGACACAGACACAAACATTAGATATATAGAGCTTTCGCCCGGAATTCTCTGCACGATAACCTATCACACTAAGAAGTCTGCCGACCATAACTCCATTGCGAGCACGATAACCATGAAACCATCTATGGATGGGGAGCAGGGAGGACACAAGGAGAAGAGGAACCCATGTGTGCATAGCCAACACCGCCTGCCGCCTAAATCAAGCGACATATATGTGCACCTCAGAGGCTGGTGCTGCATGTGAGATGATTTTTTAGATATTGGATAAAATCCGGTCTCTATATCCGTAAACGGATATATACAGCTAAAGATACATGAGTTCTTAGACTCAAGATCTCGAAACAATGAGCAACAAAAAATAGCTAAAAGACTATAAAAGAAAGCTATAAAGACTAAGCTTCAAAACTTCTTCAATGTCTTCGCTTCAAATTTGTTGCTCTGTGTTCATGTAACAGAAATCATTCGTATCATTTGTCTACTTAGAAACTTTGATGTTAGAATGGTGCTTCCAGAAAAAACAATCCTCTATGCTTGACAATTTATCTCATGAAAACCGCACTAAGTCGATCTCAATCACAATCTCAAGCAAACTCCTTAACACAAATAAACATCCGCCGCCACTTTCCAGCTGGTTAAAGAAGCACAGACCACCTGCATTCTTAGAGAACTCTCCAACGCGACGCCTCCAAGAAAGAAAATAACACCATTGCAGATGTTATCGGTGCATGACCAATCAAATCGATACTGTATTTTCATCTGGAGAGATTACCAACTGTGCTGTAGCGTGATAAAGAGGCTATTGCCATGACGATGCCTCTATCGAGGGAATAGCGCCCGCAAACGTCACCATCGTCCAGCCGATGTCGTAACTGATTCGGTTGTCACTAGCTCCGCACCCCGACTCTTGATCCGGTGTATCCGTGCGCTTGGAGGATCTACGATCCCCCACAAGGCCGCCGCAAGCTTGGGCACTGGCCTTGCGCTTGGCCGCCGCGAGCTGTGCCCCGGCCCGGCCCACCGGTCGCTACGCGCTTTTTTTATACTAGCAAATATGCCCCGTGCGTTGCAACGGTAAGAAAACTATATTCACGTGTCAACATGATAATCATGTTCTAAGACCCATAGCTAATGGTGACGCTAGAATCAAAATCTACCTATGAAGAATCTACCTCATCTTCTAATGCATTTATACACGTCGATATAAATAGACATCGACGTTGTATAATTATGTATTGGTTTTTTATGTATGTCATTTATGGATAAATAAAATTCTATAAGTGAACAAAATACCTTGTTTCTTTAACTAAAATTAGTTAAAACTTATTGATTATAGGGCCTCATATATATACTATGTGTGGTATACATAGCATATACATATGTATTTGGTCTTTCTTATATTGAATTTTTCTATCAAAGCTAGAGTACCGCAGTTAGGAGTAGCTCTTTTGTTTCTTTAATCACGTGTCAGACAATTAGGTGTAGTCCGATTCATTATTTTTTCATTGCCGTGGAAGAAACCGGAGCATGCATCTTACCTTGTACCGTAGAGAAAATATACGGCTATTCAAGCTGTTTGCCGGTGTCAGCTGGGTCAAGACCGTGATGCTCGTATTGAAGAACCATATTGTAGCGTGTGGAACCAAGGGGACGAGTGCCTATGCGTGCGGCCCAGCTAGCCAGAATGCATGCAAGGCAATCAGCACAAGCAGTAAAATCCTTGGGGGTGTTTTTCTTTTGGTTTTGCCGTGATTGTGGTAAAGCAGTGCGTTTTTTCTATGTTTCACACAACGACGAGGCTCTCCGGTTTTGACGTTTTTTTTTTTGGGATTTTGAGGTCGGCTCGAGTTAGGAAGGAAACGACGGACGAAATTGATGGGCAAAAGCCATACTACCTGCTTTAGAATTAGGAAATAGAATAATAGATTAGGTAAAGATACATTATGGTTCATTTTGTTAAACAATACAACATATTAAAGGATGGTGGATTGATTTCTATAAATATTAGAGGACTTTTATATAGGTATATCTCTACCTAATTATAAAGTAAGGATTGTTTCCGCGGTACGTCATAATTTTATGAAAACCCTCCTAATTTATTACTAATTCTAAAGCACATAAGTCCCTCACAGCTAAATAGCGTCGATCTCCGTGTCCAGATCGAATCTGCTTTGGTAAGTCCCAAACCTTCTTAACATCGAAGATCGGATGCCATAATGTCATCTTTTTGCGTGAGGGCCCTTAAACACAACCGAGACGGCCCTTTCCTCCGTCTTCGTGCCTGTGCAAGCGTGCGGTCGCGAGAAGCCGCTAGAAACTGCGAAAGAGGGCTACCAGTGACGTCGACTCGTAGGTGCAAACTGTGCAGGTACAACAGTGACGCAACGAACGCGAAATTCCCGTCATGACTGGAGTTAGATGTCCAGCGAGAGACCAAGTCCTCCTCTCTATGGAGCCTCTTTTACAGCTGATGTGTATGGCCACTTGCAAGAGAGTAAAGCGTTGTGTGCTAAAACATATACCCACCGGAACCGAAGGCACTGCCCGTCTCGCGGCGCGGGCCAACGGAGCTCTGCCGCTCGATTCGCACGCAAACACGGCCCAATTGGCAGGCACCTCATCGAGATCAAGCTAGAGGCCGAGAGGAGATTGTCGTCGTCATCGCCGCCGCTGATGATGCAATCCTATTAGGCGGAGGGGCTCGCATCCTGCAGGTGAGATTGCGGTGCCGCTAATAAGCGGCGACGAAGAAGATGCAGCCGGTTGGGTAGTAGGTAGCGGAGTGGCTGACAACCCGCAGGCGCAGATACGTTGCTGCTGGGCGGTGCCGACGAGGATACGACAAGCATCCCTCAAGCAGTCAAGCGAGGTTGTAGCTAGCGCGGCTGGACGGTGGCGAGGAGGGTGGCAGCTGGAGAGCTACGAAGAGGTTTACCGGCGGCTATGTGTAGTCAGGTGCATGTAAGTGGCTTGCCGGCGGGAAGGTGCAACGTTTGCTGAGAATCTCTTCTTTATCGTGCTTTTCATCAGATGCGGAATTGTCGACGTCTATGACTCCCACGCGTCTTGACTCGTGAAGTGTCGTCAACCCGTAGCAACGACGGGCACATTTGCGTATATATAGAGAGAGATAGAGATAGTTGGAGACTGGCTGATGAACCTTCAAGTTCAACCTTAGTTCCCACGCGGACTGGACTGGACCTGTTGATGGCGGCAAAACGTGGGCCTGGCAGCATTCTTATCCTCCACTTTGCTCAAACGAAAGATATGGCATGTGCTAATCGCCCGGCTTTTCACGACGACACATAAACGACATAGTGTTGAATATGTTTGGAGACCGATCGACCTCATAGCCTCCGTGGTCAGACACCACGTACCTAGAGGCTAGAGCTTGAGAACGACGTCTCGATGTTATATGAGACGCGTTACCGAGGGTTAATTATTATTTTAGCGGCAGATAAAAATTCATAGCCCATATAGGCTACAGCACCGTCACACCCCCGGTCTGTACACGGTTTGAACTTGGCCCGCTCACTCTCAGTAGTGGCGTAGTGCTAGCATCTGGCTAGGACAAACTCGACTTTTCACCCTTTTGTGAGTGGTAATAAGCCAACCGGAACTGCTAGCGCCTTACGCGTTAGTTATTGAGCTCTTTTAGAGTATCTAGTACCATTCTTGGGTGGTATATGGTATGGATATAGGTAATTTAGTAATTGCGACTACCCGTCGTCGGTCGTTGTATAGAGACAAGAGATAGACATCGGAAAAATGAGGAACCGAGGGAAATGAATAAGATTGAGAGGAAAATAAAACGGCAGGTCACGATAAATTTAAATGATCGAATAAAAAATTACTTAATTACATTAATTACAGCGAAAGCCTAACCCGGCGGCGATGTCGGTGTCAGCAACGATTTTCTTCCTTTGTCAGTTTCAGGGAAAATTGACTGGCACGCTTACAGGATTCAGACGATCGGGCACGTGTGAAGCCAGCTGATTCGGCTTTCTGTGTGCTTGGCGTGAGAAGCCGATTTTGCGTCAACAGTATCCTTCTTGGAGGCGTCGTTTTGAAAGTCATGATGATCGTCTTCTCTTGTGGTGGAATTGCTAGGCGAGCGATAGAAGGCAAGTGTTCAATTCCGATATCGAGTTTCTAAGCAAACGGAAGATGGAGGGATTGACGCTACATAATGAGACTACAAGTTTGAAGCCTGGATGGAGAAGAATGAAGCATAGCTTTCTCCTTTTTCTGTATTAGAGCTCCGTTTCGTGTTTTTTTCCTCAGTGTGGGGGTTGAGTCTAAGAACTCGTGTTTGTAACGCTTTGGCTGCATATGTCCACTCGTGGATGTAGAGGCCGGATTTTAATCCTTAATCTAAAATTACAGTGATGCCATTTATATTTCTTCCAATAATATCTTTATACTACCTATATCACTCCTCATATACTACCTATGCCACTGGTCCACATTATAATGGTATATAATTTTTCTCAAATAATCAGAAGTTTATATACTACTCTTCTTTAACCAGTAGTATTGGGTACCGTAAAAGACCTCTAGTTATTGGATCTGGAAAAATTATCGGTGAATTAATCTTGATGTTGCAGGACCTGATCAATTCGACTGTCTTCTTCCGTTGCGTACACCTGATCGATTCCTCCACCTTCTTTTCTCGTAGTCCTCGTATGCGAGCCGCTCACACGAACTCCAACCGTACTCAGCTCAGCTCCTGTGTCTAAAGCAATATCGTCTGAACCCCTTCTCTAAAAAAAACATTGAAAAAAATAACTACCTCTGCATCATCCAAATTGACTGACCGTAACATAGAAACAAAGTAATCGCAACATGGGAAAAAGTAATACAGACATCTAAACTTACAGCTCGCAACATTAAAAAAGAGATTCGGAACATCTAAATTCCCTTCATGCAACACTAAAAAAGACTAATACAACTTCCAAGCTCATAGGTTGCAACATCCAAAGTCCACTTTTTAAGACGGAGAGAGAAGAACGGTGATGCGGTGCATGGTGAGAGGATAAGGCGGATTTCTGATTTTTTTTTCTAGTAGTCTATATAACCTATATAATTGGTATCCAATACAAGTCATGGTTATATTTCTCTCAACCCTCAGCGCGTCACGTCATCCGTTTACGTCATCCACTCACGAGTCATTTACTCAAGGAGCACCCCAACAAAGCATGCAAGTTATCACTTCATACGCCACGTCATCATCCACTAGACCATCAATTTATATCTCTCACCGATTTTCTATAACTAATAGCATATGTACATCTTTACGAGTATCACGCTACAATCATTTTAGTTTCTATTTTGAAATTTTACCTTAAAATTTTGTTTAAAAATTCCCGCAGCAACGCGCGGAGTATCACCTAGTAGTTAACTAGAGTGGAGACCCGTCCGATATTTTCTAGAGTATCGGACGTCTTCAATAGAGCATTACCGTAAACCAATTTGATGCGAATAGATCAAGTCACAATCACAACCAGCCAGTGTTTGGTGTAAAAACATCCGGGCACCTAGAGGCTAGATACATAGGCCCAGTTTGGTACAAACAAGAAACAAGATTATCATCCCCAGCCAGTTGCAGCATGGGCATTGGATCTCTGCAAGTGTCAACGTCCTCTCGTCAGTTTCAGTTCACACGCGCGCCGCGAGGATGATATGGCCGGCCGTCGATCGGGACGCGTCGATGGCCCCAACCCAAGTCCCCGGCCACTCCGATCAACGACCTTCCCGGCCGCGTCCTCGTTCGGATCGCAAATGGGATCACTGCTTCTTAAGAAGAGTTGACAAATTAGAGGGCTGACGCCCCAACAATGTCAACGCTGTGCGAGCGCCTCTAAGTTTCCTTTGGCTCGCTGCACCTACCCTCACGAGTAACAAACTAACAACTCACAACTGGCCCTTCATCATCACGTGCTCGATCATAATCCAGCGCACGCCACGCAGCTTGCGCGTACGTACAGGAAGGTCGACGAATTGGCTGCTAATTAAATACGTAGTATATGTGTGTGTGTGCATTGCACTCGTGCATCACGTTGCCAAGCTCGCTCGCGCGCGCACGGCAGTGGTATATATTGGGCGTGCCGAGGTGTCCTTGTTGCACCAGCTGATCGAGGCTATAGCTAAGGCTAGCAGCACAGCGCGTGGCGGCTTGCGGGTTCAGCCGCCATGGCTTTGGACGCCAGAGCTCTGCGGGCGGCGGCGGCGGCGGGAACAGAGGCCGCCGTCCCCGGGGACGGCGGCGGCGCTTCGCCTGCTGCGACGACGGTCATCCCCGCTGTGCCAGTGGTGCTCTGGAGCGATGACAGGAGGATGAAGCGGGAGCTGGTGGCGTGGGCCAAGGCCGTGGCGTCCATGGCCATCAGGGAATCGATGCATTGCTAAGGCGCGCGGCGTTTTCCTCGTTTGCAATTGTGGATGCATTGCTAAGACCAAACCCGATTGATCCATGGTGCTAGGCTGCTAGCGGGTTTGGGAGGTCTCTACCAACTCCTCTCTCCACAATTGGAGGCACACATCGTTTCTTTTTTTTTCACATTTCTTTTTCCACGAGTCATTTCTCGTTGGCGGAGTGAATAACCTAACACAAGGAAGATTGCCGTGTCCCGGTTTATGATCGATAGATCCATTTTATGGGTTGTACATACTTTAGGGAAAAAATAGACTACATGTGGATGCATGGCGTTTGCTGACCGAGGACTGTATTTTTTGATACGCACGGGTAAATGAATGTGGTGATGTTTAATGCCAATGGATGGGTACGTTTTAGTTTGCAACTTCTGACAAGATCCAGGTTAACGAAGGGCTGTCTATCACCGTGTCAAAAAAGGCTGTCTATCACAATATCATTCCTGACAACCAAATCTAACATGGTATAATAACAACCCAAATTCTACGGAGAGAGGGCTCTCCGTTTAGAGTTATCGCGAGACCCAGACCCTTTCTAGTCGTCGTCCTTCCTCCATCCTGCGGGTGATATGAAGCGTTTCGAAACTTGGGGACTCAGTTCTGCCCTTCCATTTCTGATCTCCACCCGCCCCTTCCATTCCCGGCGTGGTTCTCGATTCGGGGGAGGCGAAGCGCCCGGCGGTTGGTGGAGGCTGCGCGCGCGAGGGAACGGATCCGGCGGCACCACCACCGGCCACGCCCCGTCCGGATCCGGCCGCCCTGCCGCCGCCGGCCACGCCCTCCCCCGCCGTCGGGCGCCGCGCCGAGGCCGCGCGGCCGTCGCGCGGCTTCACGCCTGTCTCTTT
>OAMR01000427.1:1186898-1200050 GCA_900205405.1 Echinochloa crus-galli
GAATGATTGTAGGAGAATATGGCTGCAGCCAGTGTCAGGTTCACAATTTTAGCTCTAGGGTTAAAGCTAAAATTAGATTGGCTTCATAATTTGTACCAAGCTACTTGTTAAGAAGCTGTCCCATATGATAAGCCAGGTTCAGATATGTTGATGCTATCAAGTTGCATAAGACAATGAACCTGTCATCAATATGTTTACTCCTTGCAACATGATCTTTTTGTAACTTATAACATGCTTTTACAGTCTCATGAAAAGGTTTACCGATTCTCACCAAATTCTGTCTTTATTTAGGTACATATATGAATCTAAAGGTGAACTGAAGTTACTTTCTTCGGGACACATGGATGGACAAATGCTATATATGAAGTAGTCAATTATCTTGTCATAAGCTATGTCTCTACTGTCTGAAATATCCAGATTTGGAAATTCTGTCAAATGATTGTTGTTGAAAAGTTGTAAGGATTTGGTTTGAGGTTAGGGTGAAAAAGGATCCGGTACCTAGACCTTATTGTTCTCTCATAATGCTTTCAGTTGTGTTTCCTATAATTTTATTAATGTTTTCTGGATCCATATATGTTTGTTCCATCGGCTTTGTAGTGCAACACCTGGGAATGGTGCAGCGGCAGCGTCTGAGAATGTATTGGATCTTTTAGGGGTTTATGTTCTGTTGTGTTGTCTTTATTTTGGGTTGAGTTACCTTTTACTTCTTCAGCCTAGGCTTTTTTATTCATGTTTCTTTTTTTTGCACTTTTCGTCGAGTCAGTTCGTGCCTTTTTTTCACGAGCTATGTTCCCGCACGTTTATTTGGGCTTGTCCACAGAAGAAAGGAAGAAATGAGTTCTCTTTCCCTTTTTGGCTACGGGGACCCTCAATTTACTATTTATGGGGGGCTCTCCAGTTGACGCTAACCGGAGAGGGCTCTCCATGTAGTCACTTCCTAATAACAAATAGAACGACCACCAAAGTGATGTCTCGAGACCAACACGACGACCACTACAATCACAACAATCCGCCAATTGGTCCTCTGTTGACACAGAAGCGCGCCAACAAACTCGAGATCTCGCAAAACACGCAGCAAGGCCGTCACCACGGCCAACACCCGGCCTCCCTCGGGAAACCGGTCTGACCGCTTCTTGGCAGGAGGTCGCGAAGACCTAGAAACTCGAGCTCGGGAGGGACCCCGTCGGAGCTCAAGCAATCTAGGGTTGCTCTAGGGTCGGCAGGCCACCTAGAACGTCCTTGAACGCCGTAGAGATGAGCAAAGAACAGCAAATATAGGGTGAAAAAGACTAGGGTTTGAGAGATAAAAAGTAAAGGACAAATATGTTGGTTCGATTGGGAATGGAATACCTCAATCGGCCTTCTAGCCTTTATATTTATAGGCCGGGGAAGTCTTACCCCTCATGAGTCGGTTACAATATGGGATTAAACTCGGAATCCTAAACCTACTCGAATTACAGATCAAAACCGGTCTGACCGGTTTGGCAAACCGGTCTGACCGGTTTGTCCGGGTGACTGCCAATTTTGGCTATCAACACATGCCCCCCTGCGTTTTTAGTGAACTTGAGAACTAAAAAGCAATATGCAAATAATTACAACTCAGGAGCTAAAATTTATGGTAAGGACGATATCAAAAATCTATCGGCCATTAATCTTCATGCGTCTTGCCAAACACTTGGATAAAATTTCTTCAAATATCTTCCATTGATAGCTCTAGGCAAATGATCTCCTTGCAATGTCTCCAACATATAAGAATTCCCAAAAATAACTTTGACAACTCTATATGGCCCTTCCCAACTTGGTGACCATTTATCGAACTTGTTGCTTTTTGTCCCAATAGGCAAGATCGTCTTCCAAACAAGCTCACCAATCTGAAAATATTTCCCTCGCACCTTCTTATTGTAAGGTTTAGCAACCCGAAGCTTATCCTTTTCAATCTCCTTCAAAACCTTCAATCGCTTGTCAGTTACTTCATCGATGTTGTTCATCATTAAGTTGTGGTAATCAACAGCATCGAGGTCATTTTGTTTAGCCAACCTATAAGCGTCCAGATTCACCTCAACAGGTAAAACGGCCTCTTGACCATACACAAGCTCAAAAGGAGTAATTTTAGTAGCACCATGCCTAGATATACGATGAGCCCATAATGCTTCGGATAACACTTCATGCCATATCTTAGGATTCTCTTCTATCTTTTTCTTGATTAATTTGATCAAAACTGTATTACTTGACTCGGCTTGACCATTAGCCTGAGCGTAGTATGGAGATGAATTGAGCAATTTAATCTTATATGATTCGGCAAATTCACGTAACTCTTTGGACATAAACGAAGTACCTTGATCCGTTGTTAAAGTTTGAGGGATACCGAATCTATGAATAATATTTTGTGTAATAAACTCAATTACCTTTCTATATGTCATATTCTTCAAAGGAATTGCTTCGGTCTACTTAGTAAAATAATCCATAGCAACCAACATGAAACGATGTCCCCTTGATGATGGAGGATTAATTTGTCCAATAAAATCCAATCCCCAACCTCGGAACGGCCATGCCTTGATAATAGGATGCATCAATGCAGTAGGTACTAATTGCAAATCTCCAAATTTCTGACATTCTTCACACCCCTTATAATATTTAAAACAATCCGCCATCATAGAAGGCCAATAAAAACTGGCTCGTCTAAGTAACCACTTCATCTTGGGAGCCGATTGATGTGTACCACAAATGCCTTCATGAACTTTTCCCATGGCAACTTTGGCCTGATCCGAGTTCAAACACTTCAAAAGTAAATCTTCGGCGGTTCGACGATAAAGCTCATCGTCAAGCAACATATATTTAAACGATAATCGCCGAATATTTCTTGTTGCACCACGACCATGATCTTTTAAATAAGTAATAATAGGCACTCTCCAGTCTTGATCTTCATCCTTGGAATTGTTAGCATCAATTTTTGCTTCTGTCAGGGAGCGAAGCGGTCAGACCAGTTTCAGAACCGGTCAGACCGGTTCTGGCAGTAAAACCGGTGTGACCGGTTTCTGAAACCGGTGTGACCGGTTCGTCCAGAACCAGAACCTCGGCTTTTGTTTGCATCGGTTTTTGGAGATAGAAATATTTCTTTGCAACCATATAACCAGATGCTTTCTGAGCCAGAGTATTAGCATTGTCATTTTCCTCTCTTGGAATATGTTTGATAGTAAATTCATCAAAAGAAGCAATGATATCAAGGCATCTATCAAGATATGCATTTAGTAAACCATTATAACATTGGCATACCTTAGATACTTGCTGTACCACCAGGAGTGAATCACTAAAAGCTTCAACATGCTTTGTTCCCATATCTTGCAAAAATTCCAAACCGAATAGAAGAGCCTCATATTCAACTTGATTGTTGGTTTGCTTTTCCTCCAATCGGTTTGAGAACTCAAAAACGGCACCACTTGGTGATATAAAAACAGCACAATTCCTTGTCCATCATTGCAAAACGATCCATCAAAGTATAATTTCCATGGTGTACAAGCAACATAGCCGACGTCGAAATCACAAGTATCATCAATTCGATGTTCAACAATAAAATCAGCTACAATTTGGCCTTTCATAGATTTTAGAGGTTCACAAGCCAAATCATACTCAACTAATGCATAAGCCCATTTACCGATTCTTCCACTCGAAATCGTTTTTTGCAACATATGTTTAATAACATCGGTTTGACATAAGACGATGCAAGTACTAGACAATAAATAATGTCTCAATTGAGTACAAGCATTATATAATGACAAGCATAATATTTCAATGAAAGTATATCTTGTTTCTGCATCAATGAGCCGTCGGCTTATATAAGCAATCACATACTCCTTAGCATCGATTTCTTGAGTCAAAGTAGCTCCAATAACTCTATCTTCAGCTACCGCATAAAGCCTGAACGGAACCCCTCTCTTAGGCGCCATAAGTACCGGCGGTGAAGATAAATATTCTCAAAAGCTTCTTGCTATTTTGCCTCCCAAGTAAAATCGGCTTCATTCTTTAACCGAAGTAAAGGAGTAAAAGCATCAACCTTTCCAGACAAGTTAATTATAAACCTTATCAAGAAATTTACCTTGCGTAGAAATTTCTGTAAATCATGCTTGCAAGTAGGAGCTTCGACTTTCTTCATAGCCTCAAATCTCTTGGGATCAACCTCTATGCCATTTTCATGAATAACGAACCCAAGAAACTTCCCAGCCGAAACACCGAAAGCACATTTGAGTGGATTCATCTTCAAACCATACAGTCGCATCCTCTCAAGAGCAAGTTTCAAATCGGCTAAATGATGATCCAATCCATCCGATTTAACTACAATGTCGTCAATATACACTTCCACAATCACTCCAAGTAAATCATGAAAGATTAAATTCATAGCCCTTTGATAAGTTGCGCCGGCATTCTTTAATCCAAAAGTCATAACCACCCACTCAAATAAACCAATAAATCCCGGACATTGAAAGACCGTTTTGTGCATATCTTCTTCGGCCATAAATATTTGATTATATTCGGCATTTCCATCAAGAAAGCTAACAACACGATGTCCAAATGCTTCATTAATCAAAACATCGGCTATAGGCATAGGATGCGAATCTTTCGTAGTAGCTTTATTAAGATCTCTAAAATTAATGCAAACTCTAAGTTTTCCCGAATCTTTCTTTTCAACGGGAACAATATTAGAAATCCACTCCGCATAACGACAAGTCCGAATAAAACCAGCATCTAATAAACGATTAATTTCTTCTTTTATTCGGTCATAAATAGCGGGATTAAAACGTCTAGCCGATTGCTTAGAAGGTCTAAAACCGGCTTTAATTGGTAATCGATGCTCAACTAAATCACGACTTAAACCAGGCATTTCACGGTATTCCCAAGCAAAACAATCAACATATTCTTTGCGATTAATTTCTTAGCTCGGCTTTATACTCAGCCGATAAATTTTTGTTTACAAAAGTTGGCCTAGGAATAGTACCATCACTAATATCTATTTTTTCTAAAGGGTCGGCTGATGTAAATCCTTGACCCAATTTATCCATATCACCGAGATCTTCAACAGCTTCAAACATACCATTTGTATTCGACCGATGATGATCAATTCGGTCTTGAAGCCACTGTTTCGCCTTAAACCGGTCTGACCGGTTTCCAGAAGCGGTCTGACCGGTTTGCTTCGACTGGCACTGTTCAGATCCAAACCGGTCTGACCGGTTCTCAAAAGCGGTCTGACCGGTTTTGCTTGGTTGATCTGTCCGCTCCATTAATTACAGCAAGTAATTCAACCGATTTTCCATCGGCTTTAATGTAGCAGGAACAGGGGGTAGCTGGGCCCTGTCTCTTATACACATCTCATACCCGACAAACACTTGATGTTTTCATTAGCACTAATAGAATCGGAATCGGCCATTGCAACAAAGGAAGAAGTGTCACCATTCACAACTTCAACTTCATCGCCGATCCACTGAATAAGGCATTGATGTAAGGTAGACGGTACGCATTGATTTGCATGAATCCAATCACGACCAAGAATTAAACCAAAGTTACCTTGCACCTCCGAGACGAAGAAGGCTGTAGCAATGGTCTTGCTCCCGACGGTCAACTCCATAGAAGCCACCCCCTTGGCGCCAATGGGATCACCTCCACCGACTCCACTGACCGTCATGTTCTTCTTGATGAGATCTTCGTCTTTACCACCAATCTTCTTGTAGAGAGCATATGACATAAGATTCACAATAGCTCCACCATCAACCAACATACGTGAAATTGGCTTCCCGTTGATGTGCCCTCTCATATACAAGGCCTTAAGATGATTCTCTGATTCTTTAGGCTTATGAAATATAGCATCTCGAGGTCCGAGCTGAAGATGAGCAATTTCCTCCTCCGGCACCACGAAGTAATCCGAAGACAAATAGACGACGTTGACCTCCATATTGTCACGCTCTGGAGAAGGCTCAAAGTCAACTAATTCTTCATCTTCAATCACTGGAGGAATTGGAGGAGTTGTATTTTCATTGGTGGTCGAAGTGACTTCAGCCCCTGCCCCTGTCTCCAAACCGATCTGTCCGGTTCCAGAAACCGGTCTGACCGCTTCTGCGGCAGACTGACCCAAACCGGTCTGACCGGATTCTGAAACCGGTCTGACCGGTTGTGCTGCTGGCTGCACAACTGATTTAACTTGCCACGTCTTGGTCTGAGGAATCATAGGTCTATATTTGTTGAACTGTTCATCCCTCAGCTTCTCAGCCTCCTGTTCCCTTTTTTCTTTGTTCACCAAGCACTGTAATTTTCTCTTCTGTGTGTGAGTCAAACCGGAAGGACACCATTTTGGTTGGAATACCTTTTTTACAGCCTTGCTACTACTAGCCTCATGATCATTAGCCATGATCGGCCTTTTAATTGCCACAGGAGCCGAATTTCCAATAACTATCGGCTTTTTACTCAAATCTTGCATAGCCACTGGAACCTCACCAATTGTCACGAATCCACCGTTCTTGGTTCCTTTTGGATCAACCATGGGCTGCACATCCTTCTTCTCCTTGACACGGTATTCTTGCTTGGGAGGAGCAAATTGTTTTTGTTCAGACCGAAACCGGTCTGACCGGTTTGAAACCGGTTTGACCGCTTTGTGAGCTGGCGCCGGATCTGATTGATATGAGCCCAATCGGTCATGCACTGAAATTCTAGGACCATTGCCCATGTAATCTTGAGGTGGTTGTGGCATGGGAAAGCATTGCATCCACATCCCTTGATCCCATGTTGGATATGGATAATTTGACGCGGGAGGTGCCCATGGCATGGTAGCATACATCTTCTGTGGTGGATATATAGTAATAACATCACCACGGCGCCTATTGTTCTCTGAATAACCATCTCCACGCATTGGTGACCTTGGTCTCTTTTTTACCGGCCGATCACCTTGACCGGCCTTTGTGTACTTGTTCAGGAGCTGAGAAAAAGTAGGCCATTGCTTCAGAACCGTACCTTGCACTTTAGGTTCATTCACCTTCCAAGTACCCACTTCCGGACGCTTGGGCTTGAAAGTCCTAGGTCGGTTTGGGAAACCTGTCTGACCGGTTTCGCCTGATCAGCGGACTGATTTTCTTCTGAGGAACTTTCTTGCCCCCCGAGCTTTGATGTGTTAATAGTAATCCTCAGAGATTCTTTTTCATCCAGAGTTTTTCCAAGCATCACTTTTCTGACCGGAGATTGATTATCAACTTTTTCCGGCCTTGGATCTCCAATCACCACATTCTTACCCTTAGCTCCATCGGCTTGTTCCGGCCGAATCAGCACCTTGGTATTCAAATTCAGAGTATGAACAGGGAAAGGAGCCTTATCAACTTGCATCTCAGCTAGTACTAATCGACCTCCATTAATAGCCGATTGTCCCTGTCGTCGAAAAACATTGCAATCATTAGTCGCATGTGAAAAAGAATTATGCCACTTGCAATATGCATGATTTTTCAATAGATCGGCTAGTGGGATTGCAAGAGAAAGTTTAATGAAACCATTCATAAGCAATTCATCAAAAACGCGATCACATTTGGCAACATCAAAAGTAAATTTAATTTCCTCTCGTCGATTTTTCTGAACCGGCTTCAATGAAGGACAAGAACAAGGCTTAGCTTTTGATGGCCAAACAAACTCAGCAGCATAAATCTCTTTACTTTCATCATCCGAACTATCAGAATCATTATTAATAATATGCACGTTGGAACGATGAGGTTTAGCAGATTCTCTTGAATTCTTTAACTTAAGCTCTAAACTCATGACCTTCATTTGTAAGTGATTAATAGAAAGAAAATCAAACCCTTCTATTTTTTCCTTCAAATGAGATCGCAAGCCGGTAAAAGCTAAATCTGCTAAATCTTTTTCAGAAATTGACAAATTAAAACATCTTTTGTATCTTGCATTTTTCCCATAGTGAAGGCAGCAATTCCTCAGCAGTCATATTCTTCTGTAGTTTTCTATACATTGCATTTATTGTCTTGTCGAGCTGTTAACCAGATAAAAAGAGAGCAAGAAAGGGGTAATGCTTTGCCATATTACTCATGAATGTTGATACGCAAAAGATGAATTAACTATCCACCCAGTCAAAGTTAATGAGAATAAACGAATGCGTAATGGTTCATAGAAACTTGCTTCTCCTAACTGTAAAATATATTGACTAACATGCTCCCAAGTAGTACGATTATCTTCACTATTGAATTTAACAAACTCAGGAACACACCAACCATTGGGATAAGGAACTAAATCAAACTCAGGAGGATATGGTTTTTGATACAAGCGTGAATTACTCAAATCAATCCCAAGTTTAGTTTTAATTGTATTAGCCAGATCCTCTTTGAACTTAGAGAAATCGGCTTGATAGCTTGCACTAGATGTAGAGGGCATATGGCATAAGATTCACGATAGCTCCACCATCAACCAACATACGTGAAATTGGCTTAACGTGCATGGGGACATGCACGGGAGGTGGGAGGGGGAATTTGCAAAATCACAGGGAAGGTGGGAGGGGGGATTGGCAAAATCAACATGCATGGCGACATGCATGGGAGGTGGGAGGCCCATTGGATCAACATCGTGTGGATCAGATTTGGTTTCCATAGTTTCCACGGGTGGGCTGGTTTCCACCTGATACGCTCCCATACAATTAAAACTAAACTTGGGATTGATTTGAGTAGTTCACGCTTATATCAAAAACCATATCCTCCTGAGTTTGATTTAGTTTCCTATCCTAATGGTTGGTGTTCCTGAGTTTGTTAAATTCAATGGTGAAGATAATCGTACTACTTGGGAGCATGTTAGTCAATATATTTTACAGTTAGGAGAAGCAAGTTTCTATGAACCATTGCGCATTCGTTTATTTTCATTAACTTTGACTGGAACTGCTTTCTCCTGGTTTTCTTCGCTTGCTCCTAATTCTATTCAAACTTGGACTCAATTGGAGCGTAAATTTCATGATCACTTCTTTAGCGGAGAAAATGAAACTAAATTGACAGATTTAACATCTATTAGACAAGGCCGAGAGGAATCGGCTATAGATTATTTCAGAAGATTTAAGATACAAAAAGATGTTTTAATTTGTCAATTTCTGAAAAAGATTTAGCAGATTTAGCTTTTGCGGCTTGCGATCTCATTTGAAGGAAAAATTAGAAGGGTTTGATTTTCTTTCTATTAATCACTTGCAAATGAAGGTCATGAGTTTAGAGCTTAAGTTAAAAATTCAAGAGAATCTGCTAAACCTCATCGTTCCAATGTGCATATTGTTGATAATGATTCTGATAGTTCGGATGATGAAAGTAAAGAGATTTATGCTGCTGAGTTTGTTTGGCCATCAAAAGCTAAGCCTTGTTCTTGTCCTTCATTGAAGCCGGTTCAGAAAAATCGGCGAGAGGAAATTAAATTTACTTTTGATGTTGCCAAATGTGATCGTGTTTTTGATGAATTGCTTAAGAATGGTTTCATTAAACTTTCTCATGCAATCCCACCAGCCGATCAATTGAAAAATCATGCATATTGTAAGTGGCATAATTCTTTTTCACATGCGACTAATGATTGCAATGTTTTTCGACGACAGGTACAATCGGCTATTAATGAAGGTCGATTAGTACTAGCTGAGATGCAAGTTGATAAGGCTCCTTTCCCTGTTCATACTCTGAATTTGAATACCAAGGTGCTGATTCGGCCGGAACAAGCCGATGGAGCTAAGGGTAAGAATGTGGTGATTGGAGATCCAAGGCCGGAAAAAGTTGATAATCAATCTCCGGTCAGAAAAGTGATGCTTGGAAAGACTCTGGATGGAAAAAGTCTCTGAGATTACTATTAACACATCAAGGCCGGGGGCAAGAAAGTTCCTCAGAAGAAAATCGGTCCGCTGATCAGGCGAAACCGGTCAGACCGGTTTCCCAAACCGACCTAGGACTTTCAAGCCCAAGCGTCCGGAAGTGGGTACTTGGAAGGTGAATGAACCTAAAGTGCAAGGTACGGTTCTGAAGCAAGGGCCTACTTTTTCTCAGCTCCTGAACAAGTACACAAAGGCCGTTCAAGGTGATCGGCCGGTAAAAAAGAGACCAAGGTCACCAATGCGTGGAGATGGTTATTCAGAGAACAATAGGCGCCGTGGTGATGTTATTACTATATATCCACCACAGAAGATTCCCGTGCATGTCCCCATGCACGTTGGTTTCCATAGTTTCCACGGGTGGGCTGGTTTCCACCTGATACGCTCCCTAATTGTATTAGCCATATCTTCTTTGAACTTAGAGAAATCGTCTTGATAGCTTGCACTAGTCATAAAACGAGATGTATTAAGTGTTGAACCTTGAGAAGCATTTGGAATCGGCCTAGAAGAGGTGCCAGATCCATTGGGTGAGCTTCCCACAACAGTAGTAATAGGAGGTGTAAAAACAGAACCAGAAGCAGCTGAATTAGCTAAAACCATCGCATTTGTTGCACCCACACCCATGGAACCGGTCTGACCAACTGAAGTGGCCAAACCGGTCTGACCGGTTGTGTAAACCGGTCTGACCGGTTCGTGGATCGAACCAGGGTGAGGTGGCTGTCCTGAATAATAATTCGCCGGCATACCCAAATTTGGATCTATAATGTTTTCTGGTATGCCTGACGTATTAGGATCTGTTTCTACAACACTTATATTTTTATCAAGATTACTAACCATACTAACAAGTAACTCACTAGTAGCAGCTTGTGCAGCATTCAAGTTTTCATCCATCATACGAGTTACTTGTTGCATGAAATCAAAGAGGATTCGCCAGTTACCTTTGGAAGTTCTTCAACTTGGTCGTTTGCCAGCTTGAAAGCCGGCATGACGAATTCCTCTACCCTCTTGACAAGGCCACCGCGATCTTTCTTGAAGCCCTTCAGGAATTGCGCCCTGAAGTGCTCCTCAGCAATCAGGTACCGCTTCCGCTCCTCGTCCGTGAGCTCTTCCATCGTCGCGGTGATGATATTGTTATTGTCAAGATCACTGATCGATCCCGTCATCTTTGGAGTAGATTAGATCGGTTTTACTACCAGATTAATCTTCCCCAGCGGAGTCGCCAAAAAGTATGTTGACACAGAAGCGCGCCAACAAACTCGAGATCTCGCAAAACATGCAGCAAGGCCGTCACCACGGCCAACACCCGGCCTCCCTCGGGAAACTGGTCTGACCGGTTTATGAAACCGGTCTGACCGCTTCTTGGCAGGAGGTCGCGAAGACCTAGAAACTCGAGCTCGGGAGGGACCCCGTCGGAGCTCAAGCAATCTAGGGTTTCTCTAGGGTCGGCAGGCCACCTAGAACGTCCTTGAACGCCATAGAGACGAGCAAAGAACAGCAAATATAGGGTTGAAAAAGGGCTAGGGTTTGAGAGGTAAAAATAGAGACAATTTATATTTGATTCGATTGGAATACCTCAATCGGCCTTCTAGCCTTTATATTTATAGGCCGGAAAAGTCTTACCCCTCATGAGTCGGTTACAATATGGGATTAAACTCGGAATCCTAAACCTACTCGAATTACAGATCAAAACCGGTCTGACCGGTTTGGCAAACCGGTCAGACCGGTTTGTCCGGGTGACTGCTAATTTTGGCTGTCAACATCCTCCTATGCACCGGCGACCAAGTGCCACCCTACTCGTTGCATAATAGACAATATGGAAAGGGAGAGGGTTCATCAATAATATCTGCAACGGCCAATGCTGATCGAAAATCTAGCACTAGATCAAAATTGATCGAAGACTTCTCAGGAGGTGGAGGTCTCACAACAATATCTTCAAGGAGAAATTTGATGCTAAAGGGTATCGATCATCTTTGTCGCACCGAACTGATCAACACCTTGCGAGAGCAGACACCAAGACAAACGTCCACGATGAGCCGACACTGGTCCCAAACCACCAATCCATAACTTGTCTTGTTGACCTTAACAATCGGGATCGGAACGTGGACCAATGTCATGTTTCTTGACTCGGCAACATCAACTAGAGACGTATATTTCTCGTTCCGAGAACGGTTATTTTCCCTTGACTTTTTCGATCCAAGAACATAAGTGCTAAGATCATGACTGTAGAACTTATTATTAGAGCAACTCCAATAGATCCGCTTTCTCTTTATTTTTTCTGTAGGAAATCTCCTTTCAGATTTTCAGGATACTGGGAGAGATGATCCGGCACTGTTATTTTCTCTTTCTTCCCCTCTTTTTTTTTTGCAGTCGTCTGTACAAATATTTGAACGACTTGAGCTGCTCCCTATTTCTTTGACATTCAATTCCTTTTGACCATGTGCAGTACTACTGCGAATATATCTGTTCTCATTGAAATGAATATATAACTGACATAAACACTTGATGGAAGCAGGAACTGTGACTCTTCTAGGTGTTTTTTTTTCTTTTTACAGTGTCTGGTGGTTCACTGATTAAAAAACATATAGATGATGCAAGGCTAATTAATCTAACTTTACTAAGACAGCAAATTGTCATGCACAAAATGATAGGCAGAATGGAACTGCCATCAACTCGATCTAGCAGCTTTATGTGAATGGAATATTTGACGCAATAATTCAAATCCATAATTTAAAATTTGTTGACACCAAAAAATGACACCAGGAAGAGGCTGACATGTGGGCCGGAATTGACGAAAAGATAAACATCGTTCAGTCAAAGAAAACTTATCTTCGAGAATGATTCGGCAAAGGCATTCTGCGGTCGGGAATTCGTCACCGATTCGGCAAGGGATTTACTCTATGGAAAGCATTCGGGACGCGTGATGACGTGGATTGAATAAAAGGAAAGAAGCCGATTTGGTAAAAAATGCAAGATGAATACGACATTTCGACGTATTTCTTTGGAAATAAACGTTTTGTAACCATGTCTTTCTGCAGAAAGGAGAAGATTTCTTTCAATTTTGCCTGGTTTTCTTCTGACAGAGCTTGACAAGAAGATGTTTCTTCTCCTTGTTCAACAATCAAATCATCCAAGGCAAATGAATAACTGGGTGTTGAAGCAGATTTCTCCTAGAAGGAAAATTTCTTGATGAATTAATAATGATTTGTTAGAGAATTGAAAAGATTGGATGACTTTATTTACCTCTATTCTGATTTCTTGAGTAGTGGTTAGATGTGTGCCTGGAAATGCATACATTT
>OAMR01000553.1:6306-46133 GCA_900205405.1 Echinochloa crus-galli
TGCGCTTATTCTGGAGATGGGAATAAGGTGGTAGAACAATCTGAAAGAAACATGCATACAAGTCAAAAATTGTTTCATAGCTCCGCATTTTATGATGAAATAGTGGAGAGTGCCAATTGTGTATTATTCAAAAGCATATTAAAACAATGTAGAAGGAAAAAGGATGTTAATCTTTAGCTTGATTATGATTCCTTGGTGCAATTCCAAAGGGTGTGACAATAGACAGAGGAGATATTAAAACAATAGACAGAGGACATATTAAAACGATAGATCAATAACTTCTGGTTTGTGAAATAAGAAAAAGGACTACTTCATGGCGCATCCTGCCGATTTCAAAGACGGTGTCTAACAATTCAAACAAAACGAAGTGTGATCTGAGACGTCATACATTCAGTTTGCTCTAGCATCTACCAACATTTTCATGGACATTTTCAGTATGCGACTGTAAGTTACATTCCACGCTAGATACCTACAAATTAGAATTAAGAAAATGTATACAAGCTATATATACAGATCATATTGCAGGATTATATTACTTTTAAGTAAAGGGCCAGCACAATATATACCTGGAGTGTAGAAGCTCATGAACGGGAAGATGTTAAAGTGTTTGTATAGTGGAGAAATGTACATAGCATGTTATGAGTCACGTACTCACATACCATTGCGTAAGTCACGTTTCTCTCTCATTTTTTTTCTAGGAGCAATGGTCACATAAGAAATTCTGCCATGATGACATGCATTACACTTGTTACAATGTTTTCAGCTGTGTATACCAATCTCAATTAAGTCAGGAAAGAAGAACTACAGGACGTACGCCCGTAACTGCAAAGCAGCAGGATTTGTCATGTCGCTCTGCAGCTTCTGAATCTCCACTCCAGGCATTATCATTTCTACAAATCTACCAGTCGACAGGCTGATTATCATATCCCTGTTGTAACTTTTCAGCTGCTCCAAAACACAACTAGTATGCAGAATGGATAGTTGAAGATAAAAAACAATAATATTTCATAATGAAACATGCAGATACACACATGGTTCAGCAATATCTTTTTTCAAAGAAAAAGGATTTATCATTGCCAACTCTCATGATAAAACTGAAGGAACAAGGGTTTCACATGAGTATGCCACGATAACCGGAAACATTGATGCAACTCATAATATTCAATCGATATCCTTGATCTCGCTAATTGAATATATTACCAAATCCCGACCTGTGTCAAACAATGGTCCTATTTGGAACAACGCATGTGAGAAGCGCTCTCAGATAAGCTGTATATGAAAATAGCGCTTATTTGAGAAGTAAGTCTGAACAAGCTTCTGTGTTTTAGTATAAATGGGGGCGGTGGGGATAAGCGTGGCCAAAAAAAGCTGCAAAAAATGTGCCGTTTGACTTATAGTTTCAGCTTATTTTGACCATAAGCTAAAGTTAAGCTGTTCCAAACAGGACCAATAGCTGTTTTGCAATTCACATTGCGTGTTAGTCAATTTAGATGGTATAACAAAGAATTTCACAATCAAGTCATCACTTTTTTTTTGTGGAAACCAAATCATCAGCTGAACCTTGCAGATTTCATGCTGTCAGGCTGCGGCGTGGAGGAGATGGAGGCGCAGGTGCGCAGCCCGCGGGCCATCGCTTCTGGGTTGGGCTGCCACGACCAAGCTGGTGGGACCCGGAGTCCAGACCCAAACCAAGCATGATCGCAAAAAAAGGCCCAAAGCAAGCAGTGGCCCAGTGGGCCGCTTCTTCTCGCGGCCAGCCCACTCCACAGCGTCGTCTTCCTCTCGCTTGCTCTTCCCCCACCCCAATCGATTCCGATCTGCCTCCCGGAGCACGGGCGCGCCATGGCGAGTCCGCGGGCGCCGCCGGAGCTGATGGACGACACCATCGCCGATATTCTCCTCCGCCTCCCGCCGGACGAGCCCGCGGTCCTCGTCCGCGCCTCCCTCGTCTGCAAGGCGTGGCGGCGAATCATCTCCGACCCGCCTTCCTCCGCCGTACCGCCGCTTCCACCCAACCCCTCCACTGCTCGGCTTCTTCAACGAGTTCTACGGCGCCACACCCGAGCCCGTTTCGTCCCTACTATAGAATAAAATATATCTTAAAAATATAACTTTCATATGCCATGTTTCTTTTTTGAGTCATGATATAATAAAAAGGGTCACATATGTCATGCCATGGTTTTTATTTGCATTGGAGAACATATAGTGGAGAAATGTACATAGCATGTTATGAGTCACGTACTCACATACCATTGCGTAAGTCACGTTTCTCTCTCATTTTTTTTCTAGGAGCAATGGTCACATAAGAAATTCTGCCATGATGACATGCATTACACTTGTTACAATGTTTTCAGCTGTGTATACCAATCTCAATTAAGTCAGGAAAGAAGAACTACAGGACGTACGCCCGTAACTGCAAAGCAGCAGGATTTGTCATGTCGCTCTGCAGCTTCTGAATCTCCACTCCAGGCATTATCATTTCTACAAATCTACCAGTCGACAGGCTGATTATCATATCCCTGTTGTAACTTTTCAGCTGCTCCAAAACACAACTAGTATGCAGAATGGATAGTTGAAGATAAAAAACAATAATATTTCATAATGAAACATGCAGATACACACATGGTTCAGCAATATCTTTTTTCAAAGAAAAAGGATTTATCATTGCCAACTCTCATGATAAAACTGAAGGAACAAGGGTTTCACATGAGTATGCCACGATAACCGGAAACATTGATGCAACTCATAATATTCAATCGATATCCTTGATCTCGCTAATTGAATATATTACCAAATCCCGACCTGTGTCAAACAATGGTCCTATTTGGAACAACGCATGTGAGAAGCGCTCTCAGATAAGCTGTATATGAAAATAGCGCTTATTTGAGAAGTAAGTCTGAACAAGCTTCTGTGTTTTAGTATAAATGGGGGCGGTGGGGATAAGCGTGGCCAAAAAAAGCTGCAAAAAATGTGCCGTTTGACTTATAGTTTCAGCTTATTTTGACCATAAGCTAAAGTTAAGCTGTTCCAAACAGGACCAATAGCTGTTTTGCAATTCACATTGCGTGTTAGTCAATTTAGATGGTATAACAAAGAATTTCACAATCAAGTCATCACTTTTTTTTTGTGGAAACCAAATCATCAGCTGAACCTTGCAGATTTCATGCTGTCAGGCTGCGGCGTGGAGGAGATGGAGGCGCAGGTGCGCAGCCCGCGGGCCATCGCTTCTGGGTTGGGCTGCCACGACCAAGCTGGTGGGACCCGGAGTCCAGACCCAAACCAAGCATGATCGCAAAAAAAGGCCCAAAGCAAGCAGTGGCCCAGTGGGCCGCTTCTTCTCGCGGCCAGCCCACTCCACAGCGTCGTCTTCCTCTCGCTTGCTCTTCCCCCACCCCAATCGATTCCGATCTGCCTCCCGGAGCACGGGCGCGCCATGGCGAGTCCGCGGGCGCCGCCGGAGCTGATGGACGACACCATCGCCGATATTCTCCTCCGCCTCCCGCCGGACGAGCCCGCGGTCCTCGTCCGCGCCTCCCTCGTCTGCAAGGCGTGGCGGCGAATCATCTCCGACCCCGCCTTCCTCCGCCGGTACCGCCGCTTCCACCCAACCCCTCCACTGCTCGGCTTCTTCAACGAGTTCTACGGCGCCACACCCGAGCCCCGTTTCGTCCCTGTAGCATTACTGTAGTAAATCATGAGTTAATTAGACTCATTAGATTCGTCGCGTAAAGTTACACTCATCTCTAAAAAGATTTTGTAAATAGATTTTATTTACTATTTGATTCATACAAAATTTCTTTTGAAATTTTTTTACCAAAAAGTAAAAAAACACGGCCTATATTGTGGGGGCTTTTGTAGATAATCCTTATTTCAGTTCAGTTCTGATGGTTAACAAAAGTTCTTTGTTACACAGGATTTTAAATCTGCTTTTATTGGCACGCTTCCACTGCTCCTGTTGCGGTAAAAAATATGCATAAACCCATCTCCGTGATTTTGAGATTGTGCTTGCTCTTGATGTTATATATGTGATGAAAGTGATACTGGTTTTCTCCTGTTTGTTAATGGCAATGCTATATTATGTTAAAACCCTTACATATATGTCCATGCTAATGATTTGGGCCTACAAACCTAACCATGGCATCCATCGTTGGCCCCACATGCAGAGTCTCACCGTCAAGCTGTTCCAACTGATACTAGTCTTTACAGAAACTCTATCAATAGGTATCAAAGTACTGGATGATGGATTTGTTGAATGTTCATAGAGGACAAAACTTTGGAAAGCATCAGCATCAGCACCTCAATTGGGTCGCAGAAGATCACTCAGTCGCCACTCGTCACTGGTGCAGGAAATCTTCCACTAGCAAATGATGAAAATAAACAAAGCATAAAGCTTATATATATATTATGGAGCAGAAATCAAACTTGCAAGAGTATGAGGAGCAATGTACTCAACTATGAAGGTTTACATCCTTGGTATTGGGTTCTGATATTCAGATTGGTCCAAATCCATCAAACAAAACAATGATTCAAAGTATCCTAGGTATATTTAATTTCTATACCATAAATAGTGCCTTTTATGTTCTCCTTACTTGTGTCTCGGAATATAAAGTTTGATCAAATATAATTATACAACTTATAGCATGAGTACCTAACCTTCTTTATGCCTTGTTGCTAAAAAACTAAAGTTAGTGTTAGAGTGCGCAGCGGAATCCGGCCCAACCCGCTATACCCACGGGTCGGCGGCCCATCATGCCCAGATCCACCGGAGCCACAACCAACCAAGGCCCAGGCCTAACTCAACCCAAAAGACTAGTCCGATAGGTGAGGGCTGCCCCCGCCTTATATGTTGTACTCCCCCACCATGAATTATCGATGGGGGACTAAACCTAACAGTTAGAACTGCTAATTAAATACTCACACGCCAGAATTAAATAAACATATGCCTTGTTTAGATGCCAATTTGGCACCCCAAATTTGGGAGTAGGGAAACCGAGGCGCACTGTAGCATTTCGTTTGTATGTGTGAAAAATTGTCCAAAAATTGATTAATTAGGCTCAAAATGTTTGTCTCGTAGAGTACAACAAAATTGTGCAATTAGTTTTTGTTTTGGTCGACTAGCATTCTTGAAATCAAATTATCTGCTAATGTGAATCAAAACTTGGTTTCAATTTCTCGAAGTCATGAGTTATTTTTTGGTCCATCTGTGCTTCAGCTACTAGGAACTGAGTATACATTATTTTTCTTGAAAACTGAATCACTGCTGTTCAATTTGGACAAGGTTCCGTTCATCTCTTCGATCATCAAGGCTATTCTGGTTCTTTCATAGATTCATCATGATCATCGTTTAAGAACTGGCTTTTATTTTTTAATTTCTGCTTGGTTGAGCTCCATGTTGAGTTGTGTTTGACACAGACAATTAGAACTGTGTTTCCCGTTCTGAAAGAAATATTCTATATTGTGTTTATGTTCATTTTATGTTCGGTTTGGCTTGTAAGCAAGGAGCAGTAATTTCAGCTTTTCAGAGCATAACCCTGAAATTATAAAATACTACTTCTTCCCCGTCCCAAATTATAGTTTGTTTTGACTTTTCTAGGCATGTTGGTTTTCTTATGCATCTAGATATAAGTTATGTCTAGAAGCATAGCAAAAATCATGAATTTAGAAAAGTCAAGAAGACCTTAATTTGAGGCGGAGGGGATAGTGTCTTTATGTTTTGCTTTCAGTACATAAGGCTGCACACGGAATGAAAAACTGAAGAACATGTGTCTTAAACTTCAACAAACATGGAACTCAAACCTTGAGCTAAAAGCCCATGAACAGTGATTGATTGCATTGTAATGAACTTCATCAAGGTTATTCGTAATATTCCTGTGTTGATGCATCAGATAAGAGTGAACGCTACAGTATATGGCCTTAATAAAATCGGTAACATCAGGGAAACAGCCAACATTAGAACTAGTAGTATTTTTTACATGAAGCCATCTATTGTGGGCGACGCACTCTACTGCATTGGAGACTTCAGCTATGAGATCTTGCGGTACGATCTGGTCGCACCAGGTCTATCGATGATTGAACTACCTGACATGGAGATTGGTTACGATGGCGTCATTATCTTTCCGAGGAGAACGGCTGGCTGGGATTCACCGTCTTGAAGTCTTACAGCCTCTATCTGTGGTCAATGGATACAAATATGGTCCCTGATACAGACGCCCAATGGACAAATCACAGGGTCATCGATCTGAAGATGCTGCTCCCAGTTTGCAATCTGGCACCATATTTGAGTGGCTTTGTTGATGGGACCAATGTAATTGTCGTGACAACAGTTGATGCCTTCTACACCGTCGAGCTCAAGTCATTACAGATAAGGAAGGTGTGCAAGAGGGAGAAGTCTTACTACGGCTTTCTCTACACTTGTTTCTACATTCCAGGTACAAGTTGTCTTGCTTTTCTATGGCCTTGTTTAGATCCCAAATTTGCACCCCCAAATTCACTATGCAAAAAAAGATTCACATCACATCAAAATGTCATAGCATGTATAGAGTACTAAATATAGATGAAATCAAAAACTAATTACACAGTTTTGTTGTACTCTACGAGACAAACATTTTGAGCCTAATTAATCAATTTTTAGATAATTTTTCACACATACAAACGAAATGCTACAGTGCGTACGCACCCCAAAAAGGCAAAGTTTGGCTCCCAAATTTGGGAAACATACACATATTCGACACAACTCTAACAAACCTCTCCGAAGATCTTCACATATGCGGACTTATTGTTAGGTTTAGTCCCCCATCGATAATTCATGGTGGGGGAGTACAACATATAAGGCGGGGGCAGCCCTCACCTATCGGACTAGTCTTTTGGGTTGAGTTAGGCCTGGGCCTTGGTTGGTTGTGGCTCCGGTGGAACCTGGGCTCGTTTACACAGTTTTGTTGTACTCTACGAGACAAACATTTTGAGCCTAATTAATCAATTTTTGGACAATTTTTCACACATACAAACGAAATGCTACAGTGCGCCTCGGTTTCCCTACTCCCAAATTTGGGGTGCCAAATTGGCATCTAAACAAGGCATATGTTTAGTTAATTCTGGCGTGTGAGTATTTAATTAGCAGTTCTAACTGTTAGGTTTAGTCCCCCATCGATAATTCATGGTGGGGAGTACAACATATAAGGCGGGGGCAGCCCTCACCTATCGGACTAGTCTTTTGGGTTGAGTTAGGCCTGGGCCTTGGTTGGTTGTGGCTCCGGTGGATCTGGGCATGATGGGCCGCCGACCCGTGGGTATAGCGGGTTGGGCCGGATTCCGCTGCGCACTCTAACACTAACTTTAGTTTTTTAGCAACAAGGCATAAAGAAGGTTAGGTACTCATGCTATAAGTTGTATAATTATATTTGATCAAACTTTATATTCCGAGACACAAGTAAGGAGAACATAAAAGGCACTATTTATGGTATAGAAATTAAATATACCTAGGATACTTTGAATCATTGTTTTGTTTGATGGATTTGGACCAATCTGAATATCAGAACCCAATACCAAGGATGTAAACCTTCATAGTTGAGTACATTGCTCCTCATACTCTTGCAAGTTTGATTTCTGCCATAATATATATATAAGCTTTATGCTTTGTTTATTTTCATCATTTGCTAGTGGAAGATTTCCTGCACCAGTGACGAGTGGCGACTGAGTGATCTTCTGCGACCCAATTGAGGTGCTGATGCTGATGCTTTCCAAAGTTTTGTCCTCTATGAACATTCAACAAATCCATCATCCAGTACTTTGATACCTATTGATAGAGTTTCTGTAAAGACTAGTATCAGTTGTTTTGGTCGACTAGCATTCTTGAAATCAAATTATCTGCTAATGTGAATCAAAACTTGGTTTCAATTTCTCGAAGTCATGAGTTATTTTTTGGTCCATCTGTGCTTCAGCTACTAGGAACTGAGTATACATTATTTTTCTTGAAAACTGAATCACTGCTGTTCAATTTGGACAAGGTTCCGTTCATCTCTTCGATCATCAAGGCTATTCTGGTTCTTTCATAGATTCATCATGATCATGGTTTAAGAACTGGCTTTTATTTTTTAATTTCTGCTTGGTTGAGCTCCATGTTGAGTTGTGTTTGACACAGACAATTAGAACTGTGTTTCCCGTTCTGAAAGAAATATTCTATATTGTGTTTATGTTCATTTTATGTTCGGTTTGGCTTGTAAGCAAGGAGCAGTAATTTCAGCTTTTCAGAGCATAACCCTGAAATTATAAAATACTACTTCTTCCCCGTCCCAAATTATAGTTTGTTTTGACTTTTCTAGGCATGTTGGTTTTCTTATGCATCTAGATATAAGTTATGTCTAGAAGCATAGCAAAAATCATGAATTTAGAAAAGTCAAGAAGACCTTAATTTGAGGCGGAGGGGATAGTGTCTTTATGTTTTGTTTCAGTACATAAGGCTGCACAGAATGAAAAACTGAAGAACATGTGTCTTAAACTTCAACAAACATGGAACTCAAACCTTGAGCTAAAAGCCCATGAACAGTGATTGATTGCATTGTAATGAACTTCATCAAGGTTATCGTAATATTCCTGTGTTGATGCATCAGATAAGAGTGAACGCTACAGTATATGGCCTTAATAAAATCGGTAACATCAGGGAAACAGCCAACATTAGAACTAGTAGTATTTTTTACATGAAGCCATCTATATTGCAGCTGCTAAGGTGAAATGGATTACAATTCGTTAAAAGAACCTTTTTTTCTTTAAACTTATATAGTTGGGAATCTTATTAAAGAGTAACGGTGGCATAATTAGCTGACTACCGCCACTTGTACTACTGCCTTATTATTATCTTCCTGTTTCATGACCAATTCCACTGTTTTGTGGAACATGGCTACACGAGTGTCTCTGTTATGCTATAGTTTGCTATGTTTCTGGAGGTTGGAGCAAATAATTTGCAGTGTCGGCATGTCCAGAACGTTACATTTTTAGGAAAAACTCACTATAAACTTACTACGTCATGGACACTACATTTTTCCATTGTTGAGATTTAACCGCCATAGATTAGGAACTTGCTGTACTTATGACATCTCAAGCCAGCGTCAACTTGTTTATGCATGCTACTGCCAAGCTGCTGCCTATGACAAAGGGCTTATTCCATCAGTAATCCGTTGATCCAATTAAATTAAATTTCAGCTGCCTGTTGGCATATTGCAGAAACCGATAGTTGCAGTTTGTTCCAGTTCGGTGGCGGAATTGAATTTGACGCTATGTTTCGGCACTAGAGTACAAATAATCTCATAGGTCACCTGATGAAGCATGTCTCAGCTCTAGACTTATATAGAGTACATCGTATGTCAGAGCGTAACCTGTCATCAGGAGGTCCACAACTGATCTACTCAAAAACCTTGATTGAAAGAGCTTGTCATCTTCTAAGAGCGCAAGTTTTCCACGTGGCTCGCACATTTATAAGAAGAGCGTGGCGTAGATGCCTAGGACTTCTAATAAGAACCCCCCCCCCCTACACGCACTGCTCCTGCCACGCAGGGGGGGGGGCAGTACGCCACCACTGACGCGTCGTCTGTGTTTTGACTGATCCCACACATTTTGAATCTTCTAACCTCATAGATGGTTTGTGTTTTCTTCGTAGAATCTTATAATCAACATGTATGCTGCTGCATGCGAGTTGTTCAAGTATGTTATAACACCGAGAGGAAGGCAAATGCGGCTTCATCAAATACCATTCATAAGCCCATAGTTTTACTAAATCACATAGACCAACAGCCTAAAAAATTTGAAGAGTTATTGGATAAAGCTCTGAAATACTAGTTTCTACTACACATGAAAATGCTATCTACGACTGTGAAATACAGAATCCAGTAAAATATTCTTATAACCATGGATATCTGTGATAATATTTCTACAACGTATTTCATAATCCTAATCAATGCTTTTTATGACATATTTGCATACATTCTATGTCACCTATAACGTTTTCCCGCAGCTACCATGCGGGGGGCGGTTACTTTTATTTTTGAAATTCCAGCACCATTGAACTTTTTTTATCTTTTAGGTGGTTTTCGTTCTTTTCGCCATTTACTCTATGGCTGATTCCACCAACCCACCCCAGTTTTTTTTCCACTGTTCATCGGTGACGATCCCGTGTGAATGCAAGAATCCGGCGGCGACGATGGTGGTGGGGGTGGAGATGACCGCCTCGGTGGCGTCCTGAATCGCGGTGGACGCGGGCATTCACCCAGCCGAGCCAATGGGTGCCGTGGCCGCGAACCGACGGCAGCGACGGTGTGATGACTTCGACGGAGGCCACAAGGCCAGCGGCGACCGTAACCCGGTACGCAGCCCCGGTATGGGCGATCCCTGTCGCGGTGGTGACCAAGCTTCAGGCGGACGAGGACCCAACCCAATTTTTGAAGAATCACTCACCTGCGTTGGGGGGATGCACCGATGGCGGTCAGAAGAGTACCGCTTCCAAGATTCGACCCGTCGGAGTCGACTCTGCGGCCGGTGTAGGTGCCAAGAAGCGTCGGCCGGAGTGCGGCCTGGAGGCCCAACCCTGCACGATCAAACCCACAATGCTTCAGCCCCTGCTCGGATCCTATACCAAACGCCGCACGCCTATACCACTGGCTGCTTCAGGTCCTCCCACACCTTCATCTGAAGATTCCATGCACGACTTCATGCCTCTTAAGAAGCGTAGGCTATCTTCGGCAAGCAAGGATTCGGTACCACGCCCAACAAGATCATCACCTCGTTTCAAGTCATAGTGCGTGCCCGTGGCCGTGGAGCACGACCAAGTTGGTGTCTCTGGCGCTGGCAATCGCAGACGACGTGCTGTTCAATTAGATGTAATAGAAAGCTATCTTTTTCTCAGTAGATCTGTGATTCACAAGCATGTTCACAATATTTGGCGCAATACATATGTGGGAAGCTTATCTCTGCAAGTTTTGGCATCTTGTAGGACACGTCCGGGGCCATGCTCATGACCGAAAGGGAAAGTCAACACTTGGAAAGCAGCCTTCGAGTGTCAGTTTCGTTGTAGGTAATTATGCAATCTATTACAAAGTTTGTGGTCTTTCTATGACATGTTTGCGCATCCCAGGCTCACTACGTATAGGCAGGGTTAGATGTAATTTGTGCAATCTATGATAAATCTCATAGATTTTTCCACTTTATATGTTGTTCCGTGCCTTGTGTAGTCATCATAGCCCATTTTACTTGGGTTGCCCCGCAATCTATGACAAATCGATATTGTTTCTATTATATTCTTGCATCGCGGACAACTTTCATGAATTTATGCTATTATTCTATTCTTGCATCGCAGTTTGAAGCGGAAAGTTGAACGGAAGCCAAATTTAAGTATGTAGGAGAAACTCAGCATACACAAGATTATCTGAATTTATGTTACACTCTGCCACCATGCAGTGGAGTCGGTTGTAGTGCTCTGCATGCAGTCATGCAGTTGGAATCGAGAAAGTCAAACCCAGATCTAAATCTTGTTTTATTAGGCTTGAAGCAAAATCCGGTGTAGATTTATCCCACCGTATGAATATCTTTGAAAAATAAAAATACTATACATATCTTTCTAAATGATTATCACATACATAGTACTATAGAATAAAATATATCTTAAAAATATAACTTTCATATGCCATGTTTCTTTTTTGAGTCATGCTATAATAAAAAGGGTCACATACATGGCATGCCATGGTTTTTATTTGCATTGGAGAACATATAGTGGAGAAATGTACATAGCATGTTATGAGTCACGTACTCACTATAGAATAAAATATATCTTAAAAATATAACTTTCATATGCCATGTTTCTTTTTTGAGTCATGATATAATAAAAAGGGTCACATACATGACATGCCATGGTTTTTATTTGCATTGGAGAACATATAGTGGAGAAATGTACATAGCATGTTATGAGTCACGTACTCACATACCATTGCGTAAGTCACGTTTCTCTCTCATTTTTTTTTCTAGGAGCAATGGTCACATAAGAAATTCTGCCATGATGACATGCATTACACTTGTTACAATGTTTTCAGCTGTGTATACCAATCTCAATTAAGTCAGGAAAGAAGAACTACAGGACGTACGCCCGTAACTGCAAAGCAGCAGGATTTGTCTAGGAGCAATGGTCACATAAGAAATTCTGCCATGATGACATGCATTACACTTGTTACAATGTTTTCAGCTTTGTATACCAATCTCAATTAAGTCAGGAAAGAAGAACTACAGGACGTACGCCCGTAACTGCAAAGCAGCAGGATTTGTCATGTCGCTCTGCAGCTTCTGAATCTCCACTCCAGGCATTATCATTTCTACAAATCTACCAGTCGACAGGCTGATTATCATATCCCTGTTGTAACTTTTCAGCTGCTCCAAAACACAACTAGTATGCAGAATGGATAGTTGAAGATAAAAAACAATAATATTTCATAATGAAACATGCAGATACACACATGGTTCAGCAATATCTTTTTTCAAAGAAAAAGGATCAGGCTGATTATCATATCCCTGTTGTAACTTTTCAGCTGCTCCAAAACACAACTAGTATGCAGAATGGATAGTTGAAGATAAAAACAATAATATTTCATAATGAAACATGCAGATACACACATGGTTCAGCAATATCTTTTTTCAAAGAAAAAGGATTTATCATTGCCAACTCTCATGATAAAACTGAAGGAACAAGGGTTTCACATGAGTATGCCACGATAACCGGAAACATTGATGCAACTCATAATATTCAATCGATATCCTTGATCTCGCTAATTGAATATATTACCAAATCCCGACCTGTGTCAAACAATGGTCCTATTTGGAACAACGCATCAAGGAACAAGGGTTTCACATGAGTATGCCACGATAACCGGAAGCAACTCATAATATTCAATCGATATCCTTGATCTCGCTAATTGAATATATTACCAAATCCCGACCTGTGTCAAACAATGGTCCTATTTGGAACAACGCATGTGAGAAGCGCTCTCAGATAAGCTGTATATGAAAATAGCGCTTATTTGAGAAGTAAGTCTGAACAAGCTTCTGTGTTTTAGTATAAATGGGGGCGGTGGGGATAAGCGTGGCCAAAAAAAGCTGCAAAAAATGTGCCGTTTGACTTATAGTTTCAGCTTATTTTGACCATAAGCTAAAGTTAAGCTGTTCCAAACAGGACCAATAGCTGTTTTGCAATTCACATTGCGTGTTAGTCAATTTAGATGGTATAACAAAGAATTTCACAATCAAGTCATCACTTTTTTTTTGTGGAAACCAAATCATCAGCTGAACCTTGCAGATTTCATGCTGTCAGGCTGCGGCGTGGAGGAGATGATGTGTCGTTTGACTTATAGTTTCAGCTTATTTTGACCATAAGCTAAAGTTAAGCTGTTCCAAATAGGACCAATAGCTGTTTTGCAATTCACATTGCGTGTTAGTCAATTTAGATGGTATAACAAAGAATTTCACAATCAAGTCATCACTTTTTTTTTTGTGGAAACCAAATCATCAGCTGAACCTTGCAGATTTCATGCTGTCAGGCTGCGGCGTGGAGGAGATGGAGGCGCAGGTGCGCAGCCCGCGGGCCATCGCTTCTGGGTTGGGCTGCCACGACCAAGCTGGTGGGACCCGGAGTCCAGACCCAAACCAAGCATGATCGCAAAAAAAGGCCCAAAGCAAGCAGTGGCCCAGTGGGCCGCTTCTTCTCGCGGCCAGCCCACTCCACAGCGTCGTCTTCCTCTCGCTTGCTCTTCCCCCACCCCAATCGATTCCGATCTGCCTCCCGGAGCACGGGCGCGCCATGGCGAGTCCGCGGGCGCCGCCGGAGCTGATGGACGACACCATCGCCGATATTCTCCTCCGCCTCCCGCCGGACGAGCCCGCGGTCCTCGTCCGCGCCTCCCTCGTCTGCAAGGCGTGGCGGCGAATCATCTCCGACCCCGCCTTCCTCCGCCGGTACCGCCGCTTCCACCCAACCCCTCCACTGCTCGGATTCTTCAACGAGTTCTACGGCGCCACACCCGAGCCCCGTTTCGTCCCCACCACGGCGGCCTCCCCCTTCTCCAGAGCGGCGTTCGACTGCCGCAGTCGGGCCGCCCTCGACTGCCGCCACGGCCGCGTTCTCCTCCAAAAGGAGATGTTGGGCAACTTCGTTGTCTGGGATCCGATCACCGGTGACCGGGAGGAGCTGCCCAGGCCCCGCATCTCATGCATGTCCTACTCCGCCTTGGTGCTCTGCGCCACAGCCAGATGTGACCACCGCGATTGTCACGGTGGCCCCTTCATCGTTGTATGCTTGGGCAGCGATGAGACGGACAACCCCCTCATGCATGCGTGCGTCGTGTACTCATCAGAGTCTCATGCTTGGGTCACGCAGGTGTCTGCTGACTTAGGCTCCGATTACTGTCTCAGTGCATATTGTGGCACCCTTGTCAATGATGGAATTTACCATGTACTCGGGTTAGGTGACGGAATTCTGAAGTATGATATGGGCAAGCAAAACTTATCTGTGATTGACCTACCGGACTCGTACGACAAGGGGATTGTTCTCATGCCTACTGAGGACGGTTTGCTTGGGCTTGCCAGCATAAGTGCCTCCTGCCTTCATCTGTGGTCGAGGAATGTGAATGAGGATGCAATTGCAGGATGGGTACAATGTAGGGTGATTGAGCTGCAGACACTGCTACCAATTGACAGCCCTTGTAAGGAAGCTTCTGTGATTGGTTTCGCTGAGGGTGTCGGTGTCATCTTCGTGAGCACGGATGTGGGCGCCTTCACTGTGGAGCTCAAGTCAGGGCAGGCAAGGAAGGTAGGCGAGCCTGGGTGCTACATGTTCGCTGTACCCTTCATGACCTTCGGCACTCCAGGTATTGTTCCAGATGTTTGGTTGTTTGTAATTCTGCACTGACATCTAATCTCCTATATGTTGTTGTGATGCTGATTTGTAGATATTTAGCGGAATGGAATAAATGATACATGGAATGCAGTAAAGTGAATATATGGCATTGCAACATAAAGTGTCACATCATAACATTGTTAACCTTTGGAATTGCACTGATTAGCATTAGCTAATTTTAGGTTGCCTTTTAGCTTGTGCATTATTTTACTATCCTCTTAGGTATTAGGTGTGAACGTTCCCTACTGTTTCATCCTGAAAAACTATATACGTATATATAGATCTATGGGACACTTCAAACTTTGTATGCCTGGTACTCTTTACTCTTCAGATTTACTAGCAGCAAAACGCCATTGCTAGCAGAGACAGATTATTCCTTTGAGACGGTTCTGTTGTTCTTTATTACAAGAGTTACATTTGGTTTTTGAGAGCTGAATATAACAATGCAACACCACACGTGTGATGAGTGTGGACCATTCTTATTATTGGAAAGATGTGCATGAAGTTGTTAGTTTTTTTTTGGTAACCGCAATTTGCTGATCAAACATTTTGGTTTACTTTACTCTTTTGTAAATATTAAGCAATAGGCATCCCAACTTGTTTTATCTTAAAAATATATATACTGGGCTTTGAAACAGCATTAACTTGTATGTTTGGTACTTCTCAGATTGTGCCCGCATGTGCTATTGCTAGAGCAGAGAAATTAATCACTGCAGAGCTTGGTAGAATCTGTCCCATTTAGAAATCCATCAAGCTGAGTCTGCTGATGTTGGCATCTTCCATGCGTTGATGATTCAAAATGTTTAATATTGTGTTGGGTAGTTTAGTTTAAGGAATCGTAACACACAATGGCCAGTTATGGACCCTATTGTCTTGCCTCTCTAGTTGGCTATGATCATGACTATGAAGACTAAGTTTCAGGTTCAATATTACTTTGGTTTGTGTTATTTTGATTATTGACATTTTTGGGCGGAATTGAAAATACATTGGGGTCCTTTTCAGTTATACAAGGTTGGTGGTCGTCAGATGTGTCGGCCAACCAACCAGACTTGTTGAATTCTTCCAGAGCTTGCAAAACGGACAGAATTGTTATCATGTCTCCTGTTGTTGGCTTCTTGAAGGGCTACTACCAGGTTTCTTTTCTGTTAGTTGTATTGTCCAATCCATCCGAACTGATCGTTGAAAGCTAGCTTACATTACTGCTTGGTTAATTCTCAATTCTACTGATCTCTAATGTGTTGCCCAACCAACCAGCCTTGTTGAATTCTTCCAGAGCTTGCAAAATGGACAGAATTGTTATCATGTCTCCTGTTGTTGGCTTCTTGATGAAGGGCTACTATCAGGTTTCTTTCCTGTTGTATTGTCCAATCCATCCTGATCGTTGAAAAAGCTTACATTACTGCTTGGCTAATGCTCATTTCACCTAGCTACATGGAACTAAAATTTTGTTTTGAGTCTAATTTTGCAGCTTCTGCTTTTGTTAAGCCCTTCCCTTCCCAAACACATTGCTTTTCAACCTGCCTGTGCCAGGACCTCCGGCTCCTCCGCATTCGAGCTCCGTGTTGCTGCGACGCTCCCACGCTTTGCGCTGCGAGATGCATGGTCACGAGCTTCTCCGCTCGCTGCGCCAGGAGCCACATACTTTCCTTGTTCAATGACAATCAGGTCCACGGGATATATCATCCAAAAAAAAACTAGGTTGCCAAACATCCAACTTTTCATCTCCTGAGCTTCTCCATATCTGCTTTCTGGGCAGCTAGCAAGAAATCTAACTAAAACTAATTTTAGGCTGTGCCAAACAGACCCTATACTGGGATTGGGAGTGTCAGCGAGGGAGCATGTCAACTGGTTTATGCATGCTACTGCTAAGCTGCCACTCAATACAAAGGGCTCGTCCCATCAGTCATCTGTTGATTGTTTCATTACATTGAGATTTCTGTTACCTGTTTGCATATGGCAGAAGCAGAACCGATGCTTGTTTTTTTTTTAGCTAGACATACGGGCAAAATCGAATTTAATGATATCTCTCGATCCCTTTTAGAAGCTAATTCTTGGACAAGCTGGAACGTTTAGCTTCCTTTCGGATGAAAGCAAGCAACAGTTGCAGATGCATTCTAGAATTCCACAAACAGAAAAGGGTGCAACATGGCTCCAACAGTAGTTCGGTTAAAACGGTATGCGAGTGATCTGACAAGCAGCCTTCTGTACAGAAAGTGAACCAAAACATGAACACTTTCAGTTCCTCATTCCAGAAAAGAAAATTAAACCAAAGCACGTACTAATATTCATATTTCAGAAAGAGCCATAAGATATCATCAGCTTAAGCCTTTAAGTGGACCTGGCAATCATAGATATCACACTAACAAAAGTAGAGATTGATTTTAAACCTGAAACAAGATTTGCAGTAAATCTAAAACATAGTCTTCATAGTCATGATCATAGCCAACTAGAGAGGCAAAAAACATAGGGTCCATAACTGGCCATTGTGTGTTACGATTCCTTAAACTAAACTACCCAACACAATATTAAACATTTGAATCATCAACGCATGGAAGATGCCACAGCAGACTCAGCTTGATGCCATGGTATTAATATACTTCAGCTCCCTCTCAATAATGATTAGTGTGCTTCTGTGCGCTTATTCTGGAGATGGGAATAAGGTGGTAGAACAATCTGAAAGAAACATGCATACAAGTCAAAAATTGTTTCATAGCTCCGCATTTTATGATGAAATAGTGGAGAGTGCCAATTGTGTATTATTCAAAAGCATATTAAAACAATGTAGAAGGAAAAAGGATGTTAATCTTTAGCTTGATTATGATTCCTTGGTGCAATTCCAAAGGGTGTGACAATAGACAGAGGAGATATTAAAACAATAGACAGAGGACATATTAAAACGATAGATCAATAACTTCTGGTTTGTGAAATAAGAAAAAGGACTACTTCATGGCGCATCCTGCCGATTTCAAAGACGGTGTCTAACAATTCAAACAAAACGAAGTGTGATCTGAGACGTCATACATTCAGTTTGCTCTAGCATCTACCAACATTTTCATGGACATTTTCAGTATGCGACTGTAAGTTACATTCCACGCTAGATACCTACAAATTAGAATTAAGAAAATGTATACAAGCTATATATACAGATCATATTGCAGGATTATATTACTTTTAAGTAAAGGGCCAGCACAATATATACCTGGAGTGTAGAAGCTCATGAACGGGAAGATGTTAAAGCATTGGAGAGGCCGCTCGCCTACCTTCCTCACCTGGCCTGACTTGAGCTCTATTGTGAAGATACCCGCATCTGTGTCCATAAAGACAATACCAAAGCCTTCTGCGGAACCAACCACTCTTATCCAAGACCCACACCTAAAGGGGATCAGTGTCTGAAGGTGAATGACCCTAAATCGTACCCATCCTGCAACTATCTCAGCATTCATGGACCACAGGCAAAGCTTTGAACATAGAACACTGGCAAGCCCCAGCGAGCCATCCTCCATTGGCATGAGGGCAATGCCCCCATGGCTATCGTGCTCCTCCGGAGGGTGGGTGATGGATAAGCAATTCTTGTCCAAGTTGTACTTCAGAATTGTGTCACTTGGGACAAGTACAAAGTAGAGATTATCTCCGATAAGCACGCTATTCCTACGATGTGCAAGATAATACTGATCGGGACCTAGACCAGCAGATGCAGTCCAAGCACCAGCCTCTGATGAGTAAAACTGTAACTTCAGTCCATGGTTGTAATTGAAACCCACCAAGACCACAAAGAATGGGCCGCAGCGGCAGTCGAGGTGGTCGCAGCCGCGCACGGCACAGAGCACCGCCGCGTTGTAGGCCCCAAGTTGGACAGGGGCCTCCGGCAGCCGCCGCCGTCTGCCGGTAATGGGGTCCCAGACGACAAGTTTGGCGCCTGGGCAGGAGGCGGTATCAAAGAAGGCGCGACCATGGCGGCAGTCGAGGGCGCACCAGCCGCGGCAATCGTCTAGCGCCCGCTGGGGGAACGGGGAGGGTGTTATAGTGGGGACGAAGCAGGGCACGACGCCGACGCCGATGGCGTACTGGTCCTGGAGGAAGCCGAGCATGGGCGGCGCTCGGTGGAAGGCGCGGTAGCGGCGGCAGAACGCGGGGCGGAGAGGAGGCGGCGCCAGATCTTGCAGACGAGGGCGGCGCGCGCGAGGAACGCGGGGCCATCCGGCGGGAGGCGGAGGAGGATCTCCTCGACGATCTCGGCCATCAGCTCCGGCGGCTGGCGCGGCCGCGGCGGCGCCATGGCGCGCGCGCTGGATCCAGCTGCTGGGAGGCGAGGGTTTTGGTGGGCAAGTGGGTGATATATATATATATATAATATACATACATATGTATATATACATACAGGCAAGGTATACTCTGTGGCCGGCCATAGAATAGTTATTCTGTAGCCACCTCTTTTTATTGTAGTTTTACGTAGTAATTTACTATAATTTCAATACATATTTATGGTAATTGGGTTACTATAACACACTGGATGATATATCCCGTGGACCTGATTGTCATTGAACAAGGAAAGTATGTGGCTCCTGGCGGCAGCGAGCGGAGAAGCTCGTGACCATGCATCTCGCAGCGCAAAGCGTGGGAGCGTCGCAGCAACACGGAGCTCGAATGCGGAGGAGCCGGAGGTCCTGGCACAGGCAGGTTGAAAAGCAATGTGTTTGGGAAGGGAAGGGCTTAACAAAAGCAGAAGCTGCAAAATTAGACTCAAAACAAAATTTTAGTTCCATGTAGCTAGGTGAAATTGAGCATTAGCCAAGCAGTAATGTAAGCTTTTTCAACGATCAGGATGGATTGGACAATACAACAGGAAAGAAACCTGATAGTAGCCCTTCATCAAGAAGCCAACAACAGGAGACATGATAACAATTCTGTCCATTTTGCAAGCTCTGGAAGAATTCAACAAGGCTGGTTGGTTGGGCAACACATTAGAGATCAGTGAGATTGAGAATTAACCAAGCAGTAATGTAAGCTAGCTTTCAACGATCAGTTCGGGATGGATTGGACAATACAACTAACAGAAAAGAAACCTGGTAGTAGCCCTTCAAGAAGCCAACAACAGGAGACATGATAACAATTCTGTCCATTTTGCAAGCTCTGGAAGAATTCAACAAGGCTGGTTGGTTGGGCAACACATTAGAGATCAGTGAGATTGAGAATTAACCAAGCAGTAATGTAAGCTAGCTTTCAACGATCAGTTCGGGATGGATTGGACAATACAACTAACAGAAAAGAAACCTGGTAGTAGCCCTTCAAGAAGCCAACAACAGGAGACATGATAACAATTCTGTCCATTTTGCAAGCTCTGGAAGAATTCAACAAGGCTGGTTGGTTGGGCAACACATTAGAGATCAGTGAGATTGAGAATTAACCAAGCAGTAATGTAAGCTAGCTTTCAACGATCAGTTCGGGATGGATTGGACAATACAACTAACAGAAAAGAAACCTGGTAGTAGCCCTTCAAGAAGCCAACAACAGGAGACATGATAACAATTCTGTCCATTTTGCAAGCTCTGGAAGAATTCAACAAGGCTGGTTGGTTGGGCAACACATTAGAGATCAGTGAGATTGAGAATTAACCAAGCAGTAATGTAAGCTAGCTTTCAACGATCAGTTCGGGATGGATTGGACAATACAACTAACAGAAAAGAAACCTGGTAGTAGCCCTTCAAGAAGCCAACAACAGGAGACATGATAACAATTCTGTCCATTTTGCAAGCTCTGGAAGAATTCAACAAGGCTGGTTGGTTGGGCAACACATTAGAGATCAGTGAGATTGAGAATTAACCAAGCAGTAATGTAAGCTAGCTTTCAACGATCAGTTCGGGATGGATTGGACAATACAACTAACAGAAAAGAAACCTGGTAGTAGCCCTTCAAGAAGCCAACAACAGGAGACATGATAACAATTCTGTCCATTTTGCAAGCTCTGGAAGAATTCAACAAGGCTGGTTGGTTGGGCAACACATTAGAGATCAGTGAGATTGAGAATTAACCAAGCAGTAATGTAAGCTAGCTTTCAACGATCAGTTCGGGATGGATTGGACAATACAACTAACAGAAAAGAAACCTGGTAGTAGCCCTTCAAGAAGCCAACAACAGGAGACATGATAACAATTCTGTCCATTTTGCAAGCTCTGGAAGAATTCAACAAGGCTGGTTGGTTGGGCAACACATTAGAGATCAGTGAGATTGAGAATTAACCAAGCAGTAATGTAAGCTAGCTTTCAACGATCAGTTCGGGATGGATTGGACAATACAACTAACAGAAAAGAAACCTGGTAGTAGCCCTTCAAGAAGCCAACAACAGGAGACATGATAACAATTCTGTCCATTTTGCAAGCTCTGGAAGAATTCAACAAGGCTGGTTGGTTGGGCAACACATTAGAGATCAGTGAGATTGAGAATTAACCAAGCAGTAATGTAAGCTAGCTTTCAACGATCAGTTCGGGATGGATTGGACAATACAACTAACAGAAAAGAAACCTGGTAGTAGCCCTTCAAGAAGCCAACAACAGGAGACATGATAACAATTCTGTCCATTTTGCAAGCTCTGGAAGAATTCAACAAGGCTGGTTGGTTGGGCAACACATTAGAGATCAGTGAGATTGAGAATTAACCAAGCAGTAATGTAAGCTAGCTTTCAACGATCAGTTCGGGATGGATTGGACAATACAACTAACAGAAAAGAAACCTGGTAGTAGCCCTTCAAGAAGCCAACAACAGGAGACATGATAACAATTCTGTCCATTTTGCAAGCTCTGGAAGAATTCAACAAGGCTGGTTGGTTGGGCAACACATTAGAGATCAGTGAGATTGAGAATTAACCAAGCAGTAATGTAAGCTAGCTTTCAACGATCAGTTCGGGATGGATTGGACAATACAACTAACAGAAAAGAAACCTGGTAGTAGCCCTTCAAGAAGCCAACAACAGGAGACATGATAACAATTCTGTCCATTTTGCAAGCTCTGGAAGAATTCAACAAGGCTGGTTGGTTGGGCAACACATTAGAGATCAGTGAGATTGAGAATTAACCAAGCAGTAATGTAAGCTAGCTTTCAACGATCAGTTCGGGATGGATTGGACAATACAACTAACAGAAAAGAAACCTGGTAGTAGCCCTTCAAGAAGCCAACAACAGGAGACATGATAACAATTCTGTCCATTTTGCAAGCTCTGGAAGAATTCAACAAGGCTGGTTGGTTGGGCAACACATTAGAGATCAGTGAGATTGAGAATTAACCAAGCAGTAATGTAAGCTAGCTTTCAACGATCAGTTCGGGATGGATTGGACAATACAACTAACAGAAAAGAAACCTGGTAGTAGCCCTTCAAGAAGCCAACAACAGGAGACATGATAACAATTCTGTCCATTTTGCAAGCTCTGGAAGAATTCAACAAGGCTGGTTGGTTGGGCAACACATTAGAGATCAGTGAGATTGAGAATTAACCAAGCAGTAATGTAAGCTAGCTTTCAACGATCAGTTCGGGATGGATTGGACAATACAACTAACAGAAAAGAAACCTGGTAGTAGCCCTTCAAGAAGCCAACAACAGGAGACATGATAACAATTCTGTCCATTTTGCAAGCTCTGGAAGAATTCAACAAGGCTGGTTGGTTGGGCAACACATTAGAGATCAGTGAGATTGAGAATTAACCAAGCAGTAATGTAAGCTAGCTTTCAACGATCAGTTCGGGATGGATTGGACAATACAACTAACAGAAAAGAAACCTGGTAGTAGCCCTTCAAGAAGCCAACAACAGGAGACATGATAACAATTCTGTCCATTTTGCAAGCTCTGGAAGAATTCAACAAGGCTGGTTGGTTGGGCAACACATTAGAGATCAGTGAGATTGAGAATTAACCAAGCAGTAATGTAAGCTAGCTTTCAACGATCAGTTCGGGATGGATTGGACAATACAACTAACAGAAAAGAAACCTGGTAGTAGCCCTTCAAGAAGCCAACAACAGGAGACATGATAACAATTCTGTCCATTTTGCAAGCTCTGGAAGAATTCAACAAGGCTGGTTGGTTGGGCAACACATTAGAGATCAGTGAGATTGAGAATTAACCAAGCAGTAATGTAAGCTAGCTTTCAACGATCAGTTCGGGATGGATCGGCATCGGCATCGAGGGGGTCATCATGGTGCAGCCCTACTTCTGGGGAGCCGAGCGGCTTCCGTCCGAGGAGGTCTGGGATGGCGCGGCGGTGTTCCCGGCGTACGGCGTGGACTGGCTCTGGCCGTTGGTGACGGCGAGGCAGGCCGGCAACGATGACCCCCGGCTCAACCCTCCCGACGAGGAGATCGCGACGCTGACATGCCGGCGTGTCCTGGTCGCCGTCGCCGAGAAGGACACCCTTCGGAAGCGCGGGGTCCGGCTATTCGTCCGCGTCCACGACTGCTACGCACGGGCCGCCGGCGCCGGCGAGGTGACGCTGGTGGAGTCGGAGGGTGAGGACCATGGCTTCCACCTCTACAGCCCGCTGCGTGCTACCAGCAAGAAGCTCATGGAAAGCATAGTGCACTTCATCAACAACAACCAGCTGCCGCCGACGACAGAGGTGATGACTCCCCAGCGCCGTATCATACTAGGGGTACCTCGCAGGCCATTTAGGGACGAATTTGGCTATGGGATGAGAATGTGCATGGCATATGGTGGTGGTACATCAAAAATTGGAGGACGTGGCAAAGCTGCTTCTGCGTCTAAGGCGGCAGGCTATGGGCTTTTTACGGGCCCAGTGAGGCCTAATAAGGCCCACAAGGGCCCATCAGCACCAGCACTTGCCGTCACTCATGTTATCAAGAACTTAAAAAAAAATAAACAACAACTTCTAGCGCATATATGAGAGAGCCGTGTGTGTCGTGATAATTAAGGATCATCTTCCAGGCCGGAATGTGGGTCTAGTTGTGTTTGTTGTAATCTTTCACTATTAATAAATGTGTTATCAAGATAGTGTACTTGCTCGCTCTATTGTATACCGAGTATTATATGGTAATAAATAAAAGTGAAGAATGACATTTTTATTACTAGCTCCACCATTTTGGAATGTGGATCATGTTTGTATTTTTCTGAAAGGGAAAAAGATTTTCCTAACTGAATCTTCATGCTTTGTACCAGAAATTATTTTGATGGTCACCCAAAAAAAAATTCTCTGCCCAGCCCAGGCGGGCTCATCAGGTGGAAGAAGTGTCTGAACCCTCCTGCCTCTCCTCTGACTCCGTCACACACACACACACACATATATATATATATATATAGGAAAAATTCATTCTACACGCGCGAATAACTATATATAGAACCTATAATGTATGGCTGGCCATAGAATAACTATTCTATAGCCACTTTGAGTTACTATAATTACTATAGTAATTCACGAGATTTTAGTAACTTCTTACTAAGTAATTTACTATAATATAATGGTAAATATCTCCATAAAAAAAACTAGGTTGCCAAACATCCAACTTTTCATCTCCTGAGCTTCTCCAATAATCTGCTTTCTGGGCAGCTAGCAAGAAATCTAACTAAAACTAATTTTAGGCTGTGCCAAACAGACCCTATACTGGGATTGGGAGTGTCAGCGAGGGAGCATGTCAACTGGTTTATGCATGCTACTGCTAAGCTGCCACTCAATACAAAGGGCTCGTCCCATCAGTCATCTGTTGATTGTTTCATTACATTGAGATTTCTGTTACCTGTTTGCATATGGCAGAAGCAGAACCGATGCTTGCTATTTTTTTTTAGCTAGACATACGGCAAAATCGAATTTAATGATATCATAGGCCACCTGCTGATTATACAGGTCAAAACTTCACAAGTTCGTCAAATGCAGTAAAATTGATAGATTATTCAGTGCATTGGTTATCTGCTCATTTCGCCAGTTGCAACAGTTAGCTCTCGATCCCTTTTAGAAGCTAATTCTTGGACAAGCTGGAACGTTTAGCTTCCTTTCGGATGAAAGCAAGCAACAGTTGCAGATGCATTCTAGAATTCCACAAACAGAAAAGGGTGCAACATGGCTCCAACAGTAGTTCGGTTAAAACGGTATGCGAGTGATCTGACAAGCAGCCTTCTGTACAGAAAGTGAACCAAAACATGAACACTTTCAGTTCCTCATTCCAGAAAAGAAAATTAAACCAAAGCACGTACTAATATTCATATTTCAGAAAGAGCCATAAGATATCATCAGCTTAAGCCTTTAAGTGGACCTGGCAATCATAGATATCACACTAACAAAAGTAGAGATTGATTTTAAACCTGAAACAAGATTTGCAGTAAATCTAAAACATAGTCTTCATAGACATGACCATAACCAACTAGAGAAAAATAACATAAGCTCCCATTACCCCATAACTGGCCATGGTGGCTTACATTTTCAAGATTTAAAATAGCCAACAGAATAAACATTCGAAGCATCTATCATGCCAGCAGCAAACTCAGCTTGATGCCATGGTATTAATATACTTCAGCTCCCTCTCAATAATGATTAGTGTGCTTCTGCTGGAGATGGTAATAAGCTGCTAGCACAATCTGAAAGAAACATGCATACAAGTCAAAATTGTTTCATAGCTCCACATTTTATGATGAAATAGTGGAGAGTGCCAATTGTGTATTATTCAAAAGCATATTAAAACAATGTAGAAGGAAAAAGGATGTTAATCTTTAGCTTGATTATGATTCCTTGGTGCAATTCCAAAGGGTGTGACAATAGCCAGAGGAGATATTAAAATGATAGATCAATAACTTCTGGTTTGTGAAATAAGAAAAATTAAAGTACTACTACTTCATGGCGTATCCTGCCGATTTGAAAGACGGTGTCTAACAATTCAAACAAAACAGAAGTTATTGATCTATCATTTTAATATCTCCTCTGGCTATTGTCACACCCTTTGGAATTGCACCAAGGAATCATAATCAAGCTAAAGATTAACATCCTTTTTCCTTCTACATTGTTTTAATATGCTTTTGAATAATACACAATTGGCACTCTCCACTATTTCATCATAAAATGCGGAGCTATGAAACAATTTTTGACTTGTATGCATGTTTCTTTCAGATTGTTCTACCACCTTATTCCCATCTCCAGAATAAGCGCATGTGTGTGTGTGTGTGTGTGTGTGTGTGTGTGTGTGTGTGTGTGTGTGTGTGTGTGTGTGTGTGTGTGTGTGTGTGTGTGTGTGTGTGTGTGTGTGTGTGTGTGTGTGTGTGTGTGTGTGTGTGTGTGTGTGTGTGTGTGTGTGTGTGTGTGTGTGTGTGTGTGTGTGTGTGTGTGTGTGTGTGTGTGTGTGTGTGTGTGTCGGAGTCAGAGGAGAGGCAGGAGGGTTAGACACTTCTTCCACCTGATGAGCCCGCCTGGGCTGGGCAGAGAATTTTTTTTTGGGTGACCATCAAAATAATTTCTGGTACAAAGCATGAAGATTCAGTTAGGAAAATCTTTTTCCCTTTCAGAAAAATACAAACATGATCCACATTCCAAAATGGTGGAGCTAGTAATAAAAATGTCATTCTTCACTTTTATTTATTACCATATAATACTCGGTATACAATAGAGCGAGCAAGTACACTATCTTGATAACACATTTATTAATAGTGAAAGATTACTACAAACACAACTAGACCCACATTCCGGCCTGGAAGATGATCCTTAATTATCACGACATGTCTACACACACGGCTCTCTCATATATGCGCTAGAAGTTGTTGTTTATTTTTTTTTAAGTTCTTGATAACATGAGTGACGGCAAGTGCTGGTGCTGATGGGCCCTTGTGGGCCTTATTAGGCCTCACTGGGCCCGTAAAAAGCCCATAGCCTGCCGCCTTAGATGCAGAAGCAGCTTTGCCACGTCCTCCAATTTTTGATGTACCACCACCATATGCCATGCACATTCTCATCCCATAGCCAAATTCGTCCCTAAATGGCCTGCGAGGTACCCCTAGTATGATACGGCGCTGGGGAGTCATCACCTCTGTCGTCGGCGGCAGCTGGTTGTTGTTGATGAAGTGCACTATGCTTTCCATGAGCTTCTTGCTGGTAGCACGCAGCGGGCTGTAGAGGTGGAAGCCATGGTCCTCACCCTCCGACTCCACCAGCGTCACCTCGCCGGCGCCGGCGGCCCGTGCGTAGCAGTCGTGGACGCGGACGAATAGCCGGACCCCGCGCTTCCGAAGGGTGTCCTTCTCGGCGACGGCGACCAGGACACGCCGGCATGTCAGCGTCGCGATCTCCTCGTCGGGAGGGTTGAGCCGGGGGTCATCGTTGCCGGCCTGCCTCGCCGTCACCAACGGCCAGAGCCAGTCCACGCCGTACGCCGGGAACACCGCCGCGCCATCCCAGACCTCCTCGGACGGAAGCCGCTCGGCTCCCCAGAAGTAGGGCTGCACCATGATGACCCCCTCGATGCCGATGCCGGCAAGTACACTATCTTGATAACACATTTATTAATAGTGAAAGATTACAACAAACACAACTAGACCCACATTCCGGCCTGGAAGATGATCCTTAATTATCACGACACACACGGCTCTCTCATATATGCGCTAGAAGTTGTTGTTTATTTTTTTTAAGTTCTTGATAACATGAGTGACGGCAAGTGCTGGTGCTGATGGGCCCTTGTGGGCCTTATTAGGCCTCACTGGGCCCGTAAAAAGCCCATAGCCTGCCGCCTTAGACGCAGAAGCAGCTTTGCCACGTCCTCCAATTTTTGATGTACCACCACCATATGCCATGCACATTCTCATCCCATAGCCAAATTCGTCCCTAAATGGCCTGCGAGGTACCCCTAGTATGATACGGCGCTGGGGAGTCATCACCTCTGTCGTCGGCGGCAGCTGGTTGTTGTTGATGAAGTGCACTATGCTTTCCATGAGCTTCTTGCTGGTAGCACGCAGCGGGCTGTAGAGGTGGAAGCCATGGTCCTCACCCTCCGACTCCACCAGCGTCACCTCGCCGGCGCCGGCGGCCCGTGCGTAGCAGTCGTGGACGCGGACGAATAGCCGGACCCCGCGCTTCCGAAGGGTGTCCTTCTCGGCGACGGCGACCAGGACACGCCGGCATGTCAGCGTCGCGATCTCCTCGTCGGGAGGGTTGAGCCGGGGGTCATCGTTGCCGGCCTGCCTCGCCGTCACCAACGGCCAGAGCCAGTCCACGCCGTACGCCGGGAACACCGCCGCGCCATCCCAGACCTCCTCGGACGGAAGCCGCTCGGCTCCCCAGAAGTAGGGCTGCACCTACCCATGATGACCCCCTCGATGCCGATGCCGCCGCCTCTCGGCCGGCCCGCACCGCCGTGTGGAAGGCGATGTTCCCGCCGGCGCTGTCGCCGGCGAGGAACGTGCGGCAGGGGTCGGCGTGGCCGGCGAGCCACGGGTCGGAGCGACACGCCACCCACCGGAGCGCGGACCACGCGTCGTCGTAGGCGGCGGGTATGGGGTGCTCCGGCGCGAGGCGGTACTCCACGGACACGACGAGCGCGCCGGCGGCCGCGGCGAGGGAGGTGGCGTGGCGGTGGTACGTGCGGCAGAAGGCGCTCTCCGTGCAGAAGGAGCCGCCGTGGATGTACACGACGAGGGGGAGCTTCTGCTTCCTGCCGTCACCGGTCATGGCGGCGCGGGTGGGGAGGAACAGGCGCGCCGACACGCCGGTGCCGTGGTCGATGACGACGTCCCTCGTTGCCACGCCGCGGTTGGCTGCCGGTTCTCGGACGCGGGGACGAAAGGGCTTTTCAGCAACCGCTCGACACGGCCGTCCTTGTATAGTTTTAGGAACGGGGTGAAGTTGAGCAAGATGTCATCAACAACATTGTTCACAGATTTCTTGTTTGCATGCATGGTGGTGACCTAGCTAGCTACTTCTCTTTCTCTAACTTTTAATTCATGTCTATATATATATATGTTTGCAACCAGAAGTTGAGAAGCTTGATCATTGTTCACAGAAGTTGAGAAGCTTGATCATTGTTGTGTGTTGGGCTTCCGCCATGTAATGGAATTGTGAGGGGATTTTGTAGTTTTTTAGAACGTGTATATAGCACGTTTTTCATTAAAAAAAGAGATGTCCACTTCAATCCCTTAGGTACCATCATATTACTAATTGGATCCTTTTGAAATAGTGATACACTTTTAGTTGCGAACAAAATTCTGCTCACGTTTGGGCTTGTAGTCCAATAGTGTAGTACGGCCCAGTGGGACGCTACCCACCAGGGTTGTGCTTGCACCTTTTTTTGGGATTTTCTCAGGATTTATCGGTGAGCTAGAAACGTGCGGCCAAGGGTCCGCGTACTTGGAGAGCTTTTACGCATATTTTTTTAGCTAGCGTCCACCTAAAAGGGTTTCCAACCGATACAAAAGCTGATTTTTCTACTTAGTGGATCTTCCCGCCGGCGTTGTTGCTGGCGAGCTAGGAACGACCGGTACAAATGCTGCTTTTTTTTACCAGTGGATCTTCCCGCCGGCGATGTCGCCAGCGAGCTAGGAACATGCGGCCAGGGGTCCGCATACTTGGCCAGGGCGACGGTGCGCTCAGCGAGGGAGGCGGCGTAGCGGTGGTATATGTCCGGCAGAAGGTGGCTCTCCGTGCAGAAGGTGCGGAAGGCGCCGCCGTGGATGTACACGACGTTGGGGAGCTTCCTGTCGCCGGCCATGGCAGCGGCCCGGACGGGGAGGACGAACAGACGTGCTGACACGCTAGTGGCATAGTCGATGACGACATCTCTAGTTGCTACTACCCCATGGGCCACGGCTGGCAGCTGGGTTTTCAGACGCAGCCACGAATGGGCCCTTTAGCTACAGCTCAATATGCCCATCCTTGTAGGAACGGGGCGAGGTCAACGTCAATGTCGCCGACAACATTGTTCACAGAGGATTCATGGTGTGGTCAACTATGGTGGCAGCTGCATTATGGCCGTGTTTATTTGGTGGAGAAATTTTTTACAGACACGTTTGATCAATAATTAAGGATATTAAATAAAGTCAGTTTACAAAACTATATTCACAACCTTGGACTAATTCACGAGACAAATCTAACGAGGCCTTTGACCGCACGATTAGAAGATGGTTACTGTAGCATTACTGTAGTAAATCATGAGTTAATTAGACTCATTAGATTCGTCGCGTAAAGTTACACTCATCTCTAAAAAGATTTTGTAAATAGATTTTATTTACTACTTCATTCATACAAAATTTCTTTTGAATTTTTTTTACCAAAAAGTAAAAAAACACGGCCTATATTGTGGGGGCTTTTGTAGATAATCCTTATTTCAGTTCAGTCCTACTATCATATTACAAATTGGATCCATTTTGAAATGGTATACCCTTGGATAGAGGTGGACCCCGAGGCATCTGGGCTCTTTAAAAAAACGGAAGCACTACTATATCATATAAGAAGGGCAGAATAAATAGTCTTACATAAATGCTATTACATAAATAATGAAAAGTTATTCGACGGGCTCTAAAAGAGCAGGACAACTTATCTGCCAAGAAAGGAGCTCGTTAACCGCTCGAGCTGGCTCATTAGGCTCACAAGCTAAAGGTATAAATTTAAAATTACCATCATAATATATGTGAAATAAAAATATATATTAATTATATGATCTTAATGCTTCCAAAATTTACTCTACCATACTATAATAATAAAATATAACCACAACATAGAGTATATACAAGTCATAACAAATTAGTAATTTACTCATTAATTTACTAGGCCATCTAGCTTGTTTGGCTTACGAGTTGCCACGAGCCAGCTCATTAGCGAAATGAGCAAAAACAGCTAATTGGCTCGTTAAAAAAATCCATCGAGCCAAGGTAGGACCAAGCCAAGCCAACTCGCGAGCTTCGAGCTTTTAGTCCAGCCCTACCCTTGAGTATGTTTTCATAAACCACATGTTATACCTTGCCTTCTGCATCACTGTAAATCTGTAATCCCAACTTTTGCTTTATTTTAGAGGTCATGTTATACTTAATCTCGAGCAGGGGAGCAGGGGAGGGCCCGGTCAGTTATAAAAAGTCTGGATCCAAATGCAAAAAATTTCGGACTTCATCAAAATAGGTGAACTTTAGAAAATTCAAAAAATTTGGGCTGGATTTTAATTATTTGACCGGTCAATGAATTTATTTTTTAAATAAAATTTGTCTAGAACTTAATATAAATTTGTCTAAGCAGAAATTGGGTACATGTCGAGGAAAGCTAAGAAGGAAGATAATAAAAATGCTCTGTCCACGAGATGGTCTGCATCAACAAGTAGGCGCCAATTCATCTACAAGATGGACATCTCGCGTCCTCAGACAAGCAATTGTTCAAGACGCTTTATCGACGACGGCAACGACCGCGTCATCTACAACGGCAATAGACTGCATCAACGTATCGTCCTCTGACGTATGCAAGACGCAACCGTCCTCTGACATACGTAAGACCCGATCGTCATCTGACATACGTAAGACTCAATCGTCCTCTGACATATGCAAGACACTCACGACGGCCTCCTCTGACATATGCAAGACACAATCATACTTTGACATATGCAAGAAGCCTCCAATGGCATCCTCTGATAATGCAAGGTGTCTAATATATGCAAGGTGTCTAATATATGATTGCAGCTATGTCTTTACAACATACGTAGATTCTTTGCGCTTTCAGCTATGTGCGGCTACGTCGACCACTACATCGACCACAACTATTATAATGACGAAGCGAAGAAGACGATGGAAGTACAAGACTTCAAATTCAGTCGTTATCATTCGCTTCACTCCTGAGGGGGAATGTTAGTGTATAAGTTGTAATAGGATAAGACTATGATATGTAGTTTGAGTAGAACTCCATATGTAATCACACATTCACACGCTAAACCGTGATTGATCCATCGTTGAATGCATGCACAATTTTTTTTTAAAAAAAGAGGAAAACTCAACATGATTGTGTCGTTAAAAATGGTGTACTTGTGAACCTTTGGATGGTTTAGTGACTTTTATGTGTTTGTCGAACTGTTTGTGATGTTTATTGCGGATTTATGTTTGTGGAAGGTTGATGTATATATATGAACTGCCTGTGATGCTTATTATCACATATATTTTCTGCCTGTGTTGTTTGTTTTGAGGAGGATCCTTTATACGCGATCGAGCAATAAAAATAGGGGGTTATGGGTTTATCGAGTGTTTTGGCCTGTTTGTCGAGTGTTTTGGCCTTAAAACTCAACAGGGCAATATAAAGGCCCTGTTTGTCGAGTGTTTTGGCCTTAAAACTCGGTAAATATGTTGTTTCTGCCATTTCTGCACAGACCTTTGCCGAGTGTTAAAGGTTTGCCGAGTGTTTTTGCCTTGCCGAGTGTTAAGGCCAAAACACTCGGCAAACGTTGGTCCTTCGCCAAGTGTTTTAGCTCTCACACTCGGCAAGCAAGTGGGCCAGCCCGTGGCAAAAACCCTAAACCCTAAACTCATTTGCCGACTGTGCGACCCTGACACTCGGTAAGCTACGTTAAAATCTCGCAGACGACCGCGGACGTCGTCGCGCCGTCTGTCAGTGCTTTATTTTGCCGAGTGTCAGGTCTGGCTCTCAGCAAAAACTTTACCGAGTGCCCGACAAAAAACACTCGACAAAGGAGGCATTTACCGTCACCCGATATGCCGTGAGGCCTACCTTCGATAAAGGGTTTGTCGGGTGTTTTTTAGGTTTTGCTTAGTGGCTCAGGCACTCAGCAAATGCTCGGTTTCCCGTGCTGCTAGCTTTGATTACGTACGTGAATGAATGATCTGGCAGTTGCTTACGTTTAGCTTTAACCATCCTGTGATATGTTTCGCTCGGTGGCCACGAAACTTGCGTGCTCAAGATTAAGACTGAACTCTATGGATAGCTACCCGTTTGAGTTACGTACATGCATTTGCACAAGCAAAGAGGCAAATCCCGTATCCCGTGTGCACGTACGAACAATCGAATGATACCACAGGTACGTGCAGCAAACTAGAGGAAGATTAAATGTTGGAAGAGTTCAAGTATACATTCGTCGCCAAAAAAAAGAAGTATATATAATACGTCTGTTAAGTTTATGTAGTTGCCCGCATAAGCACGATTTTGGGTCCCTTTCACTGGTCAATCTACAATGCAAACGAGAAGGTTTGTGAATAAATCTAAATCTCGTGATGGTTACGATTGACACGTGGACATGCAGAAAGCTCGATTGCACGCCTCATGTGAAGGGGACATGCTTGTTTTTTTCCTTCGTAGATCTCTCCACTTTCTCCCACTCTCAATTAATATATAGTGCCACGGAAGCTAAAAGTTTTATAATAATGTAATTAATATCACAAAAAGTATTCTAGTTGGAGGGTTAGGCAGTCCCAACCCTCCAATAAAGATAGTTTTCATAGCAGGGGCGGAGCTGCCTTAGCTCGTTGGGGTCACCAAACCCCGACGGAATCTGTAAAATCTCCATATAAACATTGTTTATCTCTATATTTGACCCCCGTTGTATCAATGGAGCCGACCCCGATGGCATGCTTGGCTGGCTTCGCCCCTATTTCATAGCATTAAATAAGCTGTCATATAGAACTATTTGCTTGCATGACACTACATTAAATATGATAGAGAAAGAAAAGGGAAGAAACAGTTTCAACATGAGAACATATACATAGGACACTACCAAGTTAGGGTTGGGACATGATGGTGTCTTCATGATGGATAAAAGCAAACATGATTGGTGGAGCGAAGAGATGATGGATTTATTGAGGACCCATGCTAAGAAATCATAGGTTGGAGTTTCTAAAGTGACGTCTTGCTAACATAGCACTATAGACACTACTTATAGACTCTGTGGGTTGGAACTGCTCTAACAAGCCCGATTACTACTACAATAGTTAATAGTAACACCCACGTCTCCCCGTAAATATTGTAAGAGTAACTCATCTCTAACGAATCAGCATAAGCCATCAGCCAACACTATTTTCCTCTCACAACGAATCAGCATAAGCCATCAGCCAACACTATTTTTCTCTCACAACGAATCAGCATAAGCCATCAGCATAAGTCAAGAGAACAGGACCAATTAAATCCTCTTTCTAGAAAAATAATAAGTTAAAGTCCTCTTAACGATATATATAGTCCCGTCCCTTATCGTCTCTGCACACAATATATTCATTCGTCGCCTTCAACTCCCCGACTCACGACAACTACTAATCTATACTATACTACTTCTCTAGTCCCAAAGATGATGATGGCAACCACACTGGCCGCGGTTCAGGAGATCCGGCGTTCCCAGCGTGCCGATGGCCCGGCGGCCGTGCTCGGTATCGGTACTGCAAACCCAGCATACTCTGTGCTTCAGGACGAGTACCCCGACTACTATTTTCGTATCACAAAGAAAGAGCACCTCACCGGCCTCAAAGACACATTCAGTAAACTATGTACGTATATAAGCCTATAGATAGAAAGAAAAATGCATGTTACTCCCTTGTTCTGAATTATTGTAGATTGTTTTAGTTTAATTTTGTTCTAAGTTAAACCTCTATATGCATTATCATCTATATATAGCATCCAACTAGTAGGTTTATGAAATCCATGACAGTCAAAGATCTTGATAGTGCATTATTTGGTACTATATATATTGCAAAGATTAATGTATTTGTTATAATTAATATGTTAAAATAATTTAGAGAAGTTCCTTCCAATTGAATTTGAATTATTAATTAGGTCGGATATCTGGGTTGAGGAGACGTTTCTTTCACCACACGGAGCAAGTCCTCAACGCCCACCCGGGTTTGCTCCAGTCCCTGGACGCGCGGCTCGACATCGTCGCCAAGGCCGCTCCCGAGCTCGCCGCCTCCGCCGCCGCCAAGGCCATCGCGGAGTGGGGCCGCCCGGCCGCCGACATCACCCACCTCATCGTCGCCACCAACTCCGAGGCCCGCTCCCCCGGCGCCGACCTCGCGCTCGCCTCGCTCCTCGGCCTCCGCCCCGGCGTCCGGCGCACCGCGCTCCAGCTCAACGGCTGCTCCGCCGGCTGCGCCGCCCTGCGCCTGGCCAGGACCTCGCCGAGAACAGCCGCGGCGCGCGCGTGCTCGTGGCCTGCGTCGAGCTCACCGTCACCTCCTTCCGTGGCCCTCACCAAGGTGACACCTTCGACACCCTCATCCCGCAGGCGCTCTTCGGCGACGGCGCCGGCGCCGTCGTCGTCGGCGCCGACGCCGACTCCGCCGGCGAGCGCCCGCTCTTCGAGATGGTCTCTTACAATTATTTTCTAGGGCTATTAGGAATTCTACTCCAAAACTCCAACTTTGATCTATGACTACATGTTCACTCTTTTTGTTCGACTTTGTGCCGTTGCCCATGTTTCTAACCATGTTAATTAACTCGTCCTTGCCTTGCCTCTGGTTTGGCCACTTTTTGCTGCCAAAGTTACCAAATTAGGACAAAGATGTCACATGGACTTCACCAAAGTAGTAAAAAGGTGCAAAGTTGGAAAAAGAAAAGGATAAACATGCATCTAAGTGTCCAAATAAGGAACGTATTCAATTGTCTTTTTTCCTCCTCATAAACTAAACAAAACTTCGCGCATTGCATAGACCGTGTTTCTTTTCCTTTAAAATTATTTTTTAAAGGAAATCTTGCATGCGTGGAGTATTAAATAAAGTCTATTTGTAAAAATTTTTTAGGGATGAGTGTAACTTTGATCACATCAATCTGATCAGTCAATCGTTTCAGACTTCAAAAGGATTATTTTCTTCAGTTGAATGGTCAAACTGACTTGCACGCCCGAACCTTAAGAAGCTAAGGACCTACACCGGAGTAAAGCAAATCTCTCAGGGCTGTGCGGCGCACGAGGAATAGTTGCCGTGGCAATTTTCACGTCAACACAAAGTTTATTTATTTTTCTCACCAATTTCTTTTTTTTCACATGCGCTGCTCTTGACTCTACATGAATGTGATAGATATGCCACCAAATTCTTTATTTTTCACCTTTTTATTTTTTTCTACCCTTTATTTTATTTACCTTCTTATTTTATTTTCCAGTTATCTTTTTTATTTCTAGTCCTCCTGTGGATATGCTCTTGTATAAATTTTGTGTTTAATCCTCTTCTAGATGTGCTCATCGGTATAGATTTTGTATTTATTTTTTCACCTTGTTTTATTTTTATTTCTCTTATTGTTTCTTATTCAAGTTCTTTTTTCACTTTTTATAACCTTGTAGTAAGTTTTTTCCTTGTGCTTGTACATGATGGTAGTAGAGAAAGTTATTGTTGGGTATTATATTTCAAATTATTTGACCAGATAAATTTATTTGTGGCCTAGTATATTAGATGTTCTAGGTATGTGAACTTATTTTGCTATCTAAAGGTTTTCTTTTATCCTTTTATTTCTTATTCCATTCTTTCGTATCCGTTATTCCTTTAGCTATCCTTGGATTTCATTATTTGTAGTTTTCAATCCTCCTTTACTTAAATTTATCCATTTAGATTTTTATGGATTATAATAGTTGTTTTATGTACACCATGTGTTTGTCCAGATGTATAAATCTTTGTCCCGTGAATTAGTATAGTTTGTTTCAAGTGTATAAATTTTGTTTTGTGGGTTCATACAAATATATGTTCCATGATATTTTGTTCTAGTTATACAAATATTTGTTATGTGACTCGTATGATTGTTCCAAATGTATTATTTTTGTTTCATGAGTTCGTGTAATTTGTTTCAGATGCATTCAACTTTGTTATATGATTTTATAGAATTTGTTCGAGATATATACTTGTTATGTTCTGTGAATTTGTATAATTTATTTTAGTTGTACATATCTCAAAAATTCTAAGTTGGAGGAGGACACAACAAGTATTCTAAAACAAACTTATATAGGCAGAATCAGATTAAACATAGAACAAAGTTAAAATAGCATAGAAGCAAAGCAATCAATCTGGAACTAACAATTAATTGATCGATGAACTAATAATAAGCATGATGCATTTTTCAGTATCTGCGGGCTTACATAGTTTCCTGAATGTGTCCTTGAGCTCGATGAGGTGTTCCTTGTTGGTGAGACGGAAATAATAGTCAGGGAAGTCATCCTGAAGCACGCAGTAGGCCGGATTGGCCGTGCCGATACCGAGCATGGCAGCCGGGCCATCGGCACGCCGGATCTCACGGACTGAGCCTGCCATCGTCTCGGACTACGGGAGCACAGCACACAGACAGTATCTAGTTGTTGTGAAGGCAAAGATATATATGTGAGCATATATACTAAGCGTGGTGCAGACCGGGGACTTTATATATTGTTGTTTCAAGAGGCGGATTCAAATTGTTATTGTTTTGAGAGGAGGATTTGCATTGGATTGTCGAAACAATGCAACATCTGCCAGCCTAATTATTGCCATCCCATTTCGGTTGGAGCTGAATTGTTATTGCCACATTCATTGGGGGGTGGCAACGGGTCCTGCCCGATGACTTTAAACAATAATACTAAATAAAAGAAATAATGTATGTACTGTTTGGGTGCTTGAGGTGATATCCTGCTGTTCCGCGAGCAATGCAACATACTGTTTTAATGTGTTTCTCTTGGAGTCTTTTACCCATATGTTATTATAAAAGTTGACAGTTATCTATGTGCCCCTAAAAAGTTCGTAGACACCTATATGCCATCGACCGAATTTTATTTAACCTACACGTCATTCCGTCCATGTTTTGTTAGATTGTTGCACCTTACATGTGGGCCCCATATAGTAAAATGACCATTTTACCACTAAGCTCTATCGTCTCTCTCCCTCAGTTCTCTCTTCTCTCTCCCTCAGCTCTCGTCTCTCGCCAGGCGCGGGCAGGTGGCGGCCAGGCCGGGCGGTGGACGGGCGGGGCGCAGCCACCGCCATTCACTTTCATCAGGTTGGAGCAGGAGAAAAGGAAATAAAAGGCACGTGCATGCCGCATTTCATTGTCTTGTAGGGGCCAGAGGCTATGTCTGCGACAATGAAATTCCGTTGCTATCTTGAGCAACATGTACATCAACGAGCGTATTTTTCCATGAGGGATAAAAATTCACAAGCGCTAATTTTTTAGAAGGTGAGGTGCCAAAATGAAAAATTTACATTCCTAAAGAGCAACTCCAGCTGGCTAAATGTATTCTTCTCTGTAAAAAGAAAAAACGCCGATAAAAAAATGATCTGATAGCCTCTCCTTCTTCCTCGCCATCTCCTCTTCTTCCCTTGGCATTCTTGCCGAGTGCGTCCGACTCGCCATCTCCTTCCTCCCCGCGCCCCCGGGGATTTTCCACGTGGATTTGTCCTCCCACTACCAATTTAGAATTAATATGGACAGTGTTATGGTGAGTCCGTTGGTTACTCCATAGTTTTAGGAGGTTTTTTAATTTTTTTAGAATCCTCTAAAACTCTTTTTTTCGAACAAATGAATCCTCTAAAACTCTAGATTTAGCTAGGATTATACCTAGACTGTTGGAATTGCTCTAAGCTCTTCGCTAAGCCGCCACCCAATCCCTAACATTGACATTCCAAATCTGCCACCATGTAGTTAGTCATGGGCAAACCTTGACATTCACATAACATTGACATGGCCTTGGGAGCTCTGAAAATCTCAATGTGATCCTCATCCAACAGATACACGATGTATGCATTGTCAGCTACCCGAAATCCATGATTACGATGGCTTCAACAACATCCAAATTGATTATGATGTTCTAGAATTATGTAATGTGACATTTACATCGAATCCACAATATAATATTTGATACAGGATTTTCTTCGCTTTTGTAGAATCGCATTCGCATCACATGATCCCTACCAGTACGTACCACCAAGGCACCAACACCCGTGTTCGATCAGACTCCAGAGCTCCCCAGGTGTTCAGGGATGATCCTCTGCTCGGCGGCCATGGCTTGTAGCAGCGGCCGGCCGGCGGGGCTCGTGTTCACTCCCGGCGTGTGGCAGCGGCTCAGCACCATGGTTTCCACAGTGAACCCCGGCCCAAACCCTACCATCATCCCCAACTCAGCCTCATCTCCTTCCTCCTCCATCCGCCGCCGCAGCTCTTCCAGCACAAATATCACCGTCGCCGACAGCATGTTCCCGTATTGTCTCACCACAGCCCTGCTCGCCGCCAGCTTCTTAGGCTCCAGCCGGAGCGCCGTGTCGATGTGGTCCAAGATCCCGAGGCTGCCCGGATGAATCGCCCAGAACAGGTCGTTCCATTTCCAGTCGGCGCCATTAATGGCGGCGAGCTGCCCCTGCCCTAACGCATCGAGCAGGCAGGGCTCGAGATTCTCCGCGGCGAACTTCACCACGTCGTAGGAGATGTTGCCCTTGATCCCGCCTTCTCCGAGGTGCAGGTTGAGGAGGTGCTCCGAGCCGGGTACCAGGGTCTGGGAGACGGAGACCATCTCGAAGAGCGGGCGCTCGCCGGCGGCGTGCACGGGGTCGGCGCCGACGACGACGGCGCCGGCGCCGTCGCCGAAGAGCGCCTGCGGGATGAGGGTGTCGAAGCCGTCGCCTTGGCGGGGGCCACGGAAGGAGGTGATGGTGAGCTCGACGCAGGCGACGAGGACGCGCGCGCCGCGGTTGTTCTCGGCGAAGTCCTTGGCGAGGCGCAGCGCGGCGGAGCCGGCGGAGCAGCCGTTGAGCTGGAGCGCGGTGCGGAGGACGCCGGGGCGGAGGCCGAGGAGCGAGGCGAGCGCGAGGTCGGCGCCGGGGGAGCGGGCCTCGGAGCTCGTGGCCACGACGAGGTGGGTGATGTCGGTGGCCGGGCGGCCCCACCGCGCGATGGCCTTGGCGGCGGCGGAGGCGGCGAGCGCCGGAGCGGCCTTGGCGACGATGTCGAGGCGCGCGTCGAGGGACGACGGCGTCCCGTCGAGGAAGGCCGGGTTGGCGTTGAGCAGTTGCTCCGTGTGGTGAAAGAAACGTCTC
>OAMR01000553.1:59280-73373 GCA_900205405.1 Echinochloa crus-galli
AACTTCTTGTATTTGTGTGTCAAATACACATCTTGGAGTGCATTTTCCATTCTAGTATTGAAGCCTACCCTAAATCAACATGCTTGTATGTTGCAGCATTGCGACAATTCTGTATGATGGTCGTCCTGATGAGCGGAGGGCTCTAAGGGACATCATCTATTTTGTCACCATATCTATTTATACTACCACGTATGAATTCCACATGTCTATTGTTAGAAGTATAGCATCAGCAGTGATTTGTCATATCAATCCTTACTGATTATTCACATACTTGTGCAGTTGTTAGACTTACAGAAGAAAGTGCGGTCCGATATCAGCGCAGAATATTGGCTACACAAGAAATGTGCATATCCTGAGAGGCAACTGTTTGACTGGGGGATGATGCGGATTCGATATCCTTTTGCCATGTATGGGATAGGAGATAGCTTTTTGATGGATGCTGATGATGTTCACCGCAGAAAGAGATTCACAGAGGTTTGTGTCATATATCTTTTGGTAATTAGGCTTGGCTGTTTATATACAGCTCAAATCATGATTACAATGTTGATTCTTTCAAACTTTAGAGGATGTCAAGACTTGAAGAGGAAGAAAAGATTCAGGCAGATATAAGAAAGAGGAAGTTTTTTGCAGAAATTCTCAATGCTTCTAGGGAACACCAGGTGCAATTAGCAACTACATTCAAACAAAGAAAGCAGCGGAATGATGGAGTTCAGGTACGGTTTAGGACCCTATCTGTTCATCTATCTGAAATGGTTGGCACAGTAAACTACGGTTGCATCTCAACAATAATTTTTATGCTCCTTCTGATTACTAAAGATGAAGATTTCAATGCAACGTATATCCAAATTCTGAGAGAAGTGAAGTATTTAGAAAAGATGTGTACCATATTACTTTCTACTTTGTTAGAACATGATTGCATTTCCTTTCAGAGTAAATGATGTTACTATGTTGTAATATGATTTTATCCTAGAGATATTCATGTTCTTGTTGTGCAACTTTAGTGCTTGATAGCCTTTTTACTTGCTACATGTAGGCATGGCATCTTCGGGCACGTCAGCGTATCTCACGTCAAGAGAAAAATAGATTGAATCTTCTCAAAATTGGTGATCAAGAAGCGTATATGAGGATGGTTGAGGAGAGCAAGAATGAACGCCTAAAAATGCTCCTTGACAAAACAAATGAACTTCTTGAAGGAATTGGTAAAGCTGTACAGCGACAAAAAGATGCTGAGCATGTTAGTCAGCCAGAAGGAATTGAAGTGCCAAAAGGGTCAGAATCTGAGGATTATTCGCAAATCTCAGACGCCAAGAATGAATCACCAGTTGCTGGCAACTAACTAGGAGAATCCAACTAACGGTAGTAGAATCAACGTATGATCTGAGCCATCCATGTTCAATCTAATGGATCAGTGGTAGATGGCACAAAACCAGGAGTCCAGGACGTAACCTAGTGCTAAAGAAGTAATTGGCGCTTGGGAAGTGCAGTGTCTGCAAAACAATTTGTGGGGAGTGATATACAAGCAATTTGTCCAGCACCTCTGGTCTTATGGATGTCTTTGGTCTGGCATTGGTCCCAGGGCTTCTTTCAGTTATTTGTCCTTGCCTGACCTTGAGCGGGTTTTCTTTTCTCTCTGCTGCTCAGTTTGATTTATGGTGAAAAATATTTAATGTATAATTTAACTTTGACAAGGTGGAAAAACAGCAAATTTGGAATGATTTTTTGTGTTTGTGCAATAGACGCTATCCACTTGTTTGCACGTGCTTGCATTTAATTTCCTGGCTGCTGCCATTAGAGCTCCATTACTGGTTGACTTATTTGAAGAGTTGCTTAGTTGTTTGACCATCGTTTCCTTTACCTGGTAAAAGTGTCATCACTTATTTGTTTTTTTTGTCAGGGTTACCTTCTACTAGGGGTGAAGACTTGCAAATGAAGTGCTTGCTTGAATTGTACGGGCTAAAGGTAACCGGACTATCTAGAAGACTAACCATTGACTAATTTGCAGTAATTACTTTCTCCTCGTGGCTGCTCATTTGATATGGTTTCCTTTTAGCCTCTTGGAGTCTTGGTGCAGATATTGGTTATTTATCACTGTGCTTGCATTGTTTATTTTCTATCAAACAATTTTAGGCATGTTTGTCTGGCAGCCACAGCCTGCCGTGCCAAGCTGCGGCACCGCCTAAGCTTGGGCACCAAAAATCGGTGCCACAGTGGTGGGATTCTGTGCTGGGGAGGCCTGTGGCTGCTGCAGCCAAAAGCTGAACTTGCAGCAGCAAAAATTTGGTGGCACGCCGCACGTTAGGCGGCGGCGAAGCATGGCGGGGAGCCAAACATCCCCTTTATAACATATTAAATTTGCATGTTCATGGATTGGACCTACATGCATGCGAAATCTTAGTGTTTTATGTGGTGAACATGCAAGTTATACGGGATGGTGATTTGGCCAGCAATGTTCCATGTTGCGAAATGCTGGCTACTTAGCAGTTAGGTGTTGCTGAGACGTGTGTGTTGGAGGTCAAGATAAGATAGTGTTCAAAATGACGATATATGTGGTAGAGTAGGGGACTAGGGGTGACAAATTGTAGAAAAGCTTGTCTTGCAGCAGTTGAGATGGTTCGGACTTCGGACATATCTACTACTCTCTGTACTAGCTATCATCTATTTTGTCACCATATCTATTTATACTACGATTCAATGCATCTATCCAGCATCGGCTAGCTGAACTTGAAGGTCTTTAGAGGGACTCATTTTTTTGTACTCTGTTTGCTAACCGATTCTCTGGTTTGCATAGTTTTGAACATTTTTTTGAACTTTCCATTCCCGGTTTAGTTTTCATGGTCTTACACAAACCTGGTTGTGTTGTCTGCATATTTTTGTTGGCCAAATTGCCTGTATAACACTCCCACGAACCGGATCTGCAAACGTACCACTCCCAAAGCCTGAATTACTAATTTAGCAAGCACTCATTTCTTCCCCATTTTTGCGCCGTGTAGCATTCTGTCATATCCAGTGAACTTCTCGTTTCTTTCTAATAATAGCAGCAGTGGCCATCTCCAGCCACTGATGGCCTCTGGACATGCCCTGCAGGCCACCTTATCATGGTCACCGCCATGCCCTTCCATCACCGAGCAGCATTGATAAGATGGAGACAGCAAGGGCGCTCTTACGTGGGGGCCTCAAGCTGCAGGGAGGGAGGGAGGGAGGGAGAGGGAGACGCACACACACACAGAGAACATGATCAGTGCTTGCAGACTAGCCGAGCAATTTGCCTCCTAGAATCGCTTTCTAGGGCTGCAAGTGAGGAAAAGGTTGTTGTCTTGTTGAGCTCGTTAAGGCGAGGAGAATAAATAGGTGGTGGATCCTATTTGAATTGAGGATATTCTCTGAGGTCCACATGTCAAGTCCCTTAGTCTGCTACAGTTGAGGATGTCTATTTGAATTACAACTAATATACCATGATATATGTCTATAATCTATTCAATCTATTACTTTTTTTGCGGGTTGTCCAATCTATTACTTGATGTGAGGCTCACTCCATTGGGTGTCGTTCTCCACACATGCAGGGGCGAAGCTACGTTTGTTTTGCCTGGTGCACATGCACCAGGGTAAAACAAAAATTTACTACTTATGAACTCAATTTTACTATGTAAATTTTACTACATTTTTTATATAATAGAGTGTGCATCAGGGTTATTTCTAACCTAGCTTCGCTACTGCACACATGAATCATAGTCTGGACCCATGTGTAGGCCTCCGAGACTCCATGCCGTAGGTATACCCAGGGAACTTGTATATCCTATAGTCTCGTGTTACACTTGAAGTGCTATCGCGTGATTGCTCGTGCTAGGACAACAGGGATAATGGATGTTTTTTGGTATCTCTCTAGGCCGAAGAATATGTTTTGGATTAGGATCTATGTTTGCTTGATGAGCACCAACAGGAATCCTATTCATCTTCTGTAAGATTTTACATACCATACATGTTTTAGATTTGTGGTATAATAGATAGATAGTTGAGATAAGGTGGAAAGAAGGCAACCAGCTATGAGCATGACATATGCCATGATTTGATTAGAGGTGAATGGGTGGGTGATTAGTCATTTTGGGTTTCAAACTTGAAATGGCTTTTTCTCTCTAACCGTGTTTCGATCATAGATCGCTACTCTTCTACTAATATTACGTGTCTAGTGGTAACGATCTATATATAACATACATAGAAAGTACATAACATTAAAGATAGAGATGATATTCATTAATTTACTTAAGTCTTAATCAATTGCCTTTTCAGCTATGCCCCCGTATTTATAGGAAGAAGAACAGCCAAAAGGCAAAATTAAACTTTGATGCATCTCAGCCAATGCATCCGGATAATAGGGTAATTACATCATTGTGTTCACACCACTTTACAACTTGTCTTTGGCTGAATCTAAAGCCTAACTCCTTCATTTGGGGCTTCATGCTTGACCCATGAGAATGAACACTTTCGCAATGCGTGGGTTACTTTGGAGTTCAACCAATAGCAGCCATTGGAAAGGCGACTGAATGTTAAATCTCCAACATGAATCTATCCAAATTCAAACGTCGCTAGACTTATGGAATCTCAACAATAAAGCATTGCCATCCATTTATCGACCAATGGAGAATTCATTTGTTCAATTGTGCTATGGACCTTTTTGGTAGAGATCCACCTGGTTATGATCGGGAGCTAATTTTTCGAGAGAAGTGACTTTTCATGATTCTCCATGATAAAATGTGTGGAGAAAGGGATTTTGCACGAGAAGTGAATCAGGAAAAGCTACTTTTTCCCGCTCCTAATTCATTTAAGATAATCACTCTATAGAATCAGCATAGAATCAGTTCTATCTAAAAAACTATTTGGCAGAGCTACTTCTGGATTTAGCATAGAAGCTGCTCTTGGAGCTCTATTCAAACATACCCTAACTTTGGATGTAGAACAGTTGCTTTCACTCTAGGTTTTCCTTCACCATTTCAAAAATCCATGGTAGAGAAGACCGTACCTATCATAGCGTTAGATAAGAGAATGGAGTTGTTTGGCTAATATGTTAGCTTCACATGTAGGAATAGGAGGTTTTTTTAGAGTGGCTTGTTCTGCCTTTGTGATGCTGTACATTTGTATTTTTTTTCTTTGACTTACCTAAGCATGTATTAGTGATTGGTTCGACTAATTTTCGTATCTAGTTGTTGTGAAGGCAAAGATATATATGTGAGCATATATACTAAGCGTGGTGCAGACCGGGGACTTTATATATTGTTGTTTCAAGAGGCGGATTCAAATTGTTATTGTTTTGAGAGGAGGATTTGCATTGGATTGTCGAAACAATGCAACATCTGCCAGCCTAATTATTGCCATCCCATTTCGGTTGGAGCTGAATTGTTATTGCCACATTCATTGGGGGGTGGCAACGGGTCCTGCCCGATGACTTTAAACAATAATACTAAATAAAAGAAATAATGTATGTACTGTTTGGGTGCTTGAGGTGATATCCTGCTGTTCCGCGAGCAATGCAACATACTGTTTTAACGTGTTTCTCTTGGAGTCTTTTACCCATATGTCATTATAAAAGTTGACAGTTATCTATGTGCCCCTAAAAAGTTCGTAGACACCTATATGCCATCGACCGAACTTTATTTTACCTACACGTCATTCCGTCCATGTTTTGTTAGATTGTTGCACCTTACATGTGGGACCCATATAGTAAAATGACCATTTTACCACTAAGCTCTATCGTCTCTCTCCCTCAGTTCTCTCTTCTCTCTCCCTCAGCTCTCGTCTCTCGCCAGGCGCGGGTAGGTGGCGGCCAGGCCGGGCGGTGGACGGGCGGGGCGTCCAGTGCGGCCCCGACGCGGGCGGCGGCGCGGGAGGTCGGGTGGCGGCGCGTATGACTCTTACTTGCATGGTTTCCTAATTGAAGTTATAGGGAACATTTAGTTTTATTCTGGTGTAGCATATACTCATTCCTTACAGTGACAAGATTCATGATCACGAGGCTTCAACAAAATTTATCCTCTCAAAATTATAGGCAAAACTGACCACAGCCTCAGCAGGTTAGAAGTTTCTAAGGTTCCTTGTGGTGGAACCTGCCCACCAGGGTTTGAGTATTCGACTCGTCACTAGAGTCACATTTTTCTGGATTTATTCCAGCAATTAAACGGCGCTATTCTTTCAATGGTAGGCGACATCCTCATAAAAAATGAGGCGTCCGTGGTGACTTCGTAAATCTGAAGATCGGAATTGCCGGCACGGTCTCTCAGAGATGCTCATAGGGATAGGAGTATGTGTGCCTGTGAACGTCTATGATCTTTCCCAAAAGAAAAGTAAATAAACAAGAATTCTTTATGTGTATTCTTATATGGGGAAAATCATCCCAGAATTACACCACATCATTAGAAAGTAAAACTGGTAGAAAATTTGGCTCGGAAAAGCAACAAAATGGAGATGTACATATGTCCCAACAACATTTTTTTAGTCCCAACATACGTCCCAACATATCTACATATGCACATATATATTATTGCATTACACAATTATTTTTGAAACGACGCAGGACGCACTATAGATAGACAGACTAGCAATTACAAATAGACAGACTATCTAGTCATCGAGGCACTGTAGAGTTTCACTCACATTATGCTGCATTTGGCACTTGATTATATTTCTTAATAATTATTCGTTCTTGATCGATTTTGTTGAAGTCTTTGCTATAGCGGCCTTCATAAGCTTAAGGGACTCGGTAAAGTCATCCAAAAGTTGGTGACAATCTGGAAACTGGGCCTCATCAACTGCTAGAATGACTTTGATGATGTTGTTGTAACTTTGAAAGTGCACCGTAAGAGCCTACAAAGAGCAAAAAAAAAACAAGTAAATAATTTATGAGAGAAACATAAGGTTTTCTTACACTTCTTTTGTTTTCCCCAAGATGTCTCAACCCAAAAGCACAATATATGTAACATTTGAGCAAAGAACATTAACTTTGTAGCACAGCTATTCTTGTTGACAAAGCCGCATTACCGATGTTTCATGTAGTTTGAAATTAAAGTAACTCGAACTTGAGGTTTTGTATATGGAAGATATATGGCTGGGTAGCTTACTTGTTGAAGCCCGTAGACGCTAGGTGCAATGTAGGCAACTGAATGCCCACATAACGCTATCTGTTCAGGCGGCCCAACCAGGTTTGAGAAAGTTACGGTTGTATTTCTGAGCAGTTTAGTGAAGATATAACCTCCCGCCTGCTTCAAGGGACAAGCAAGAAGTTGCAGTGTGATCATTAGAAACATGTAAACTAGCTAATAACAAGGTAAGTAATGTGGTACTTTAATTACAAATTGGAGAGCTGACTTATTTAAGGCCTTTTGCAATAATTTGATGTTTTAGAACTTAGAAGATCATAAAAGTAAGTAAAATGGCAGTAAATATACCTTTGGGCCAAATATCTTGAAGGTAAATGTATGCCAAAGTAAATTTAGGCAGAATCAGATTAAACATAGAACAAAGTTAAAATAGCATAGAAGCAAAGCAATCAATCTGGAACTAACAATTAATTGATCGATGAAGTAATAATAAGCATGATGCATTTTTCAGTATCTGCGGGCTTACATAGTACACACAGGTGTCTACGAACTTTTTAGGGGCACATAGGTAAACGCCAACTTTTATAATGGCATATAGGTAAATGACTCTTTATCTTGAACACGCACCGTTGGCACTGATTAGGATAAACATTGTGAATAAATATGCTTAATTCCTAACCTATCCAAAACTACATACTTAATCTTCTCATGCCGCAGCTATGGACCTATCTAGGTTTTTTTTCTCGAACATAAACACCCCCACTCTCTGAGCTTTACATGAAACAAGGTATTTAGCCCCTAAACTATTCAAAACAGCTAAATAACTCATTGTGGTGATTTTGGAAGAGGTTTTGCCTACATGACAATACACATGAAGTCGTGGATGGCGATGGTACGATTATTCCTTTGTAGCTTGGATCATTGGATGGAAAACGAGTTTTCACTCTCTAGACACATGGTTGAGGTTCATTTTGACATGGTTGGAATAAGACTGAAACCAAAGCGGAAATTAGGAAGCTAAAAATGAGATACATAGAAAGTACATAACATTAAAGATAGAGATGATATTCATTAATTTACTTAAGTCTTAATCAATTGCCTTTTCAGCTATGCCCCCGTATTTATAGGAAGAAGAACAGCCAAAAGGCAAAATTAAACTTTGATGCATCTCAGCCAATGCATCCGGATAATAGGGTAATTACATCATTGTGTTCACACCACTTTACAACTTGTCTTTGGCTGAATCTAAAGCCTAACTCCTTCATTTGGGGCTTCATGCTTGACCCATGAGAATGATTCTTTTCTTGTTGCCTTCTACTTAATGCTCTTCAAGATTCTATAGATCTAAGCGTTGTTGCTCCTCACCACAACCATCACCTAGTGTTTCTTCGGCGCGCTTGCTTCCCTAGTACTTCCTTTCCCCCTCTTTTGTGGATCGAGGTCTTTAGTTCAAGACCTCAAACTTCTCTTGAGAACAAATAGAAACGTGTGAACACTTTCGCAATGCGTGGGTTACTTTGGAGTTCAACCAATAGCAGCCATTGGAAAGGCGACTGAATGTTAAATCTCCAACATGAATCTATCCAAATTCAAACGTCGCTAGACTTATGGAATCTCAACAATAAAGCATTGCCATCCATTTATCGACCAATGGAGAATTCATTTGTTCAATTGTGCTATGGACCTTTTTGGTAGAGATCCACCTGGTTATGATCGGGAGCTAATTTTTCGAGAGAAGTGACTTTTCATGATTCTCCATGATAAAATGTGTGGAGAAAGGGATTTTGCACGAGAAGTGAATCAGGAAAAGCTACTTTTTCCCGCTCCTAATTCATTTAAGATAATCACTCTATAGAATCAGCATAGAATCAGTTCTATCTAAAAAACTATTTGGCAGAGCTACTTCTGGATTTAGCATAGAAGCTGCTCTTGGAGCTCTATTCAAACATACCCTAACTTTGGATGTAGAACAGTTGCTTTCACTCTAGGTTTTCCTTCACCATTTCAAAAATCCATGGTAGAGAAGACCGTACCTATCATAGAGTTAGATAATAGAATGGAGTTGTTTGGCTAATATGTTAGCTTCACATGTAGGAATAGGAGGTTTTTTTAGAGTGGCTTGTTCTGCCTTTGTGATGCTGTACATTTGTATTTTTTTTTCTTTGACTTACCTAAGCATGTATTAGTGATTGGTTCGACTAATTTTCGTACATTTTGTTTCAAGATTTGGTTATTAAAAAATGTTTTTGCAACAAACCACAAAAAATTACACAATATCAGTGGAATAAATATATATTCTATAAAACATAATATCACATATATAGCATAATCATGATTTAATCCTTTTTATTAACAAAAAAGCTAATTTAAATCAGCATGGGCTTTTTTCTAAGAGAACAGAAAAAGCTAATTTAAATCAGCATGCATTATGCACAAAATTTTCTAAGAGAAAAAATACCTAATTAACTTTTTGATGAATTTTAGTTCTAAATAAGCATATATAATGTCAGATAGGAAAACATCTTACTTGTAGGCCGGTGGGTGGCCTTGTGTTCACAGGGATTTATGGATCGCATTACTGTTGCCCCCGTCTTTGTGTCACCTGACACGTACTTGAGTATAGTATAAGCAATAAAAGAGTTGGATGGAAAACGAGTTTTCACTCTCTAAACACATGGTTGAGGTTCATTTTGACATGGTTGGAATAAGACTGAAACCAAAGCAGAAATTAGGAAGCTAAAAATGAGATACATAGAAAGTACATAACATTAAAGATAGAGATGATATTCATTAATTTACTTAAGTCTTAATCAATTGCCTTTTCAGCTATGCCCCCGTATTTATAGGAAGAAGAACAGCCAAAAGGCAAAATTAAACTTTGATGCATCTCAGCCAATGCATCCGGATAATAGGGTAATTACATCATTGTGTTCACACCACTTTACAACTTGTCTTTGGCTGAATCTAAAGCCTAACTCCTTCATTTGGGGCTTCATGCTTGACCCATGAGAATGATTCTTTTCTTGTTGCCTTCTACTTAATGCTCTTCAAGATTCTATAGATCTAAGCGTTGTTGCTCCTCACCACAACCATCACCTAGTGTTTCTTCGGCGCGCTTGCTTCCCTAGTACTTCCTTTCCCCCTCTTTTGTGGATCGAGGTCTTTAGTTCAAGACCTCAAACTTCTCTTGAGAACAAATAGAAACGTGTGAACACTTTCGCAATGCGTGGGTTACTTTGGAGTTCAACCAATAGCAGCCATTGGAAAGGCGACTGAATGTTAAATCTCCAACATGAATCTATCCAAATTCAAACGTCGCTAGACTTATGGAATCTCAACAATAAAGCATTGCCATCCATTTATCGACCAATGGAGAATTCATTTGTTCAATTGTGCTATGGACCTTTTTGGTAGAGATCCACCTGGTTATGATCGGGAGCTAATTTTTCGAGAGAAGTGACTTTTCATGATTCTCCATGATAAAATGTGTGGAGAAAGGGATTTTGCACGAGAAGTGAATCAGGAAAAGCTACTTTTTCCCGCTCCTAATTCATTTAAGATAATCACTCTATAGAATCAGCATAGAATCAGTTCTATCTAAAAAACTATTTGGCAGAGCTACTTCTGGATTTAGCATAGAAGCTGCTCTTGGAGCTCTATTCAAACATACCCTAACTTTGGATGTAGAACAGTTGCTTTCACTCTAGGTTTTCCTTCACCATTTCAAAAATCCATGGTAGAGAAGACCGTACCTATCATAGAGTTAGATAATAGAATGGAGTTGTTTGGCTAATATGTTAGCTTCACATGTAGGAATAGGAGGTTTTTTTAGAGTGGCTTGTTCTGCCTTTGTGATGCTGTACATTTGTATTTTTTTTCTTTGACTTACCTAAGCATGTATTAGTGATTGGTTTGACTAATTTTCGTACATTTTGTTTCAAGATTTGGTTATTAAAAAATGTTTTTGCAACAAACCCGCCATTCACTTTCATCAGGTTGGAGCAGGAGAAAAGGAAATAAAAGGCACGTGCATGCCGCATTTCATTGTCTTGTAGGGTCATGCCCGGCCTCCACATAACATGGTAGGTAATGTAATTTGTGGTACTTTAGTCACCGGAGACATGTGCAGTGTATCGAACCGAAACCATACAATAACTATTGTATGGTAGATGTAGTTTACTCTTTTAATATCATATCGGTGGCATATGGATGGAGCAATCCCCTTTTTCAAGCTAACAAGTGCCAGCACTCCTTCCTTCCCCTCATGCCCAACCCTAAGATAGGGCTTTTTTTCATCTTGAGATCCTACAGCTTTTTTCGTATAACCAATCATATTTTTTTAGGACTATAATGGAATGTGTTCTATTTGGTGATTATTTGGATATTGTCTTGAATATGTGTTGAAATAAGGAGTGTGAAATATATATCAACTTGGGTTTGGGGGTAAAATGATAGAATTATTTTAGATGGTAGGGTCTACGAATTTAATCAAACTTTGTGTTGTTAGAATATGGGTTGATTTATTACAATTTGTAAAGGGGAGGGGCATGGAGGACTTGTGTGGGGATTTTGTCCGCGTGCGCAACGATGGCACTGTTCACTGGGGACCCCTGCCTAGCACTTTATGTGGTCTAGCATTAATCTAGTCATGCAGCGATTAATTAGCTTGGGTTTCTACAAAACAACACTACTACTACTAATGTATTAATGTGACTTGTATGTGGCAACCCTGGAGAGAGTGATACGGTACAATTCACAAGGAATAGTCTAATTAAGCAAAACTTATTATTTAAAGTCTTCTACCAGCCAGCAATACTTTTCTCTCAGAACAAATCATCACCAGCCACCTGCCAGTAAACCAGCAGTATTTTTCTCTCAGCACAAACCAGCACCAGTCACCTACCACCAGCCAGCCGAGCAGGGCGGGTTTGACAGTCTTCCAAACTTCCAGCTAAAAAAACACGCATGCAGCACTCAGTAGGGTAGCGCCTCACAAAAAGTTACTTAGAGCAAGTATCATGGAGCCAGCAAGGCGGGCGGTAAGCACAGCCATGTTGGAGAAATCACCGCTGGTAGAAACAGAATAGGAAAAAGAGTGGAGCACCGCCTGCTCGAGCGGGCGAATACTCGCTTGTGCGGTTGTGATTGGCTGCACCGCTGCTGCGCTTGTTGTGCTCGTTGGTGCATTAAATATTGTTGTGCTCTCAAGGTATGTTTGGATTCATCTTGCTAATCATTAAAAATTATTTGAGAATTTATTTGAATCATCAGCTATTAGCTAGGTCAGCTATTGTCTTACCTACCATCCGGCTAAAAATTACTAGTTGTTAACTATGTGCAAAAAGGGGTTACCTAGTACTAGTAAAATCAAAATTACAATAACTAGTTCATGTAGTAATTCAAGGCTTTCAAAGCCTTGTCCTTTGCTATTAGGTGCCCATCTTTATCACCTGTAGGATCATGTCAAAGTGTCCATACCATGTCCGCTGGGTACATGAGCAAAGAACATTAACTTTGTAGCACAGCTATTCTTGTTGACAAAGCCGCATTACCGATGTTTCGTGTAGTTTGAAATTAAAGTAACTCGAACTTGAGGTTTTGTATATGGAAGATATATGGCTGGGTAGCTTACTTGTTGAAGCCCGTAGACGCTAGGTGCAATGTAGGCAACTGAATGCCCACATAACGCTATCTGTTCAGGCGGCCCAACCAGGTTTGAGAAAGTTACGGTTGTATTTCTGAGCAGTTTAGTGAAGATATAACCTCCCGCCTGCTTCAAGGGACAAGCAAGAAGTTGCAGTGTGATCATTAGAAACATGTAAACTAGCTAATAACAAGGTAAGTAATGTGGTACTTTAATTAAAAATTGGAGAGCTGACTTATTTAAGGCCTTTTGCAATAATTTGATGTTTTAGAACTTAGAAGATCATAAAAGTAAGTAAAATGGCAGTAAATATACCTTTGGGCCAAATATCTTGAAGGTAAATGTATGCCAAAGTAAATTTAGGCAGAATCAGATTAAACATAGAACAAAGTTAAAATAGCATAGAAGCAAAGCAATCAATCTGGAACTAACAATTAATTGATCGATGAAGTAATAATAAGCATGATGCATTTTTCAGTATCTGCGGGCTTACATAGTTTCCTGAATGTGTCCTTGAGCTCGATGAGGTGTTCCTTGTTGGTGAGACGGAAATAATAGTCAGGGAAGTCATCCTGAAGCACGCAGTAGGCCGGATTGGCCGTGCCGATACCGAGCATGGCAGCCGGGCCATCGGCACGCCGGATCTCACGGACTGAGCCTGCCATCGTCTCGGACTACGGGAGCACAGCACACAGACAGTATCTAGTCGGTAATGCTTTCTCTAGGGCGTCCAATCCATCGGACGTCCAGCACCGTTCCATCATTTTTCTATTATTTATATACGCCGTGGCCGCCTCCCGGTTCGACTCCTGCATCGACGTTTCTCAAAAAAAAAACTCCCGTGATGTTGCCGTCATCGCCGTCCCGTCCTGTCCCTCCTTCGTGCCCCCCCTGATGAGGACATCTTCCTCCACTATTACCCGCTGGCAAAGACGCAACAAAATGGGCCAAGTGGTCCAGGTTTAGTCGGGCGGCGACCGTGTGAGCCTCTGAATAATCCCACCTTGCTTAGCTAGAGAGGAGGAAGCCACCTTAAAAGGGGAAGACACCCTTCCCCTATCAGACTAGTCTTTTAGGGTGAATGGGCCTTTCCTCGAGTAGGTGTGCCAGGGTGTGGTGCTAAGATTGCTGGGGGCTAGGTAGTACGTATCTGAAGTCGGAGTCACGGGGGCCAGGTCATGTGTACCTGAAGCTGGTTTTTGCGAGGGCCAGATCGGGCTATCTGTAGCCGGATCGGTGTGTCGTGCTGCTGGAGTTGTGGTGCCAAGACTGTCGAGGCGCAACAAGGGGCCCTACGGGTGTTGCAGCCGGGTTGGTGTGTCACACTTTTCCTTCCCAACCTGGGCTGGACTCATAACCCCCCC
>OAMR01000553.1:73396-83457 GCA_900205405.1 Echinochloa crus-galli
AATTATATTATCTTTGTTCCATACTATGTAGATATATTATATAGGTTGTCTGATAAGTCGTCTCAAGATTACGTGTCACTGCATGAGACCGCCTATTAGACGACACCAATGTACCTGCCCTTATCTCTCGAACCAAACAAAAAAAATAGGATGAACTCATCCTATCTAGCTCGACTAAACATGGAGATGGATTATCCCATCCAAAAATCAGGCACAGGACCGTCCCATTCTAATTCTTCCCACAACCAAGCACTACCTAAAAGGCATGTATGAGACTCGATATGAGCTCCCTATCGGAATTCTTGCCTCGGGAAACCTTCAAAAAAGTGCACAAGTGAAGAGCTAGAGATTGAGGTAGAAGAGGGACATGAGAGAAACTTCAAGATCCAATTGAAGGAAAATTAAATCTTGCTGATACATCTAATACCATGAAAATCTTGTGCATCGTCTTTATTTTGCAAGAAAAAATATAAAGCGCATGCTTTACCATGAATGGCAGGCATCTAATAAGAGAACTAACAAGACCAACACTACTGCATACAATACAAGAGGCCCGAGCAGATTTTTCTTCCCTAAGAGTAGTGTATCACCACTAATTTTAAAATGGATCAATTTGCAATATGATGGTACCTAACGGACTGAAATGAAATAAGCTTCTCGATCGGGTCCAGCTATAAAAACCCCACAGGGGCAGCTACAACCGTCAGTGCCACAAAAGCGCCCACAACACAACAAAGAGCATCTGCAAAACATATATTGATAGACTGAATTAAAAGTAGGAGGAGCTCAGCACCATGCATGCAAACAAGAACTCCGTACTAGTGAATAATGTTGTCAGCGACATCGACGTTGACCTCTACCCGTTCCTTCTAGGGTACAAGGACGGCCGTATCCAGCGGTTGCTGAGCAGCCGCTTCGTCCCTGCGTCCGAGAACCCGGCAGCCAACCGCGGCGTCGCGACGAGGGACGTCGTCATCGACCACGGCACCGGCGTGTCGGCGCGCCTGTTCCTCCCCACCCGGGCCGCCGCCGGCAGGAAGCAGAAGCTCCCCATCGTCGTGTACATCCACGGCGGCGCCTTCTGCACGGAGAGCGCCTTCTGCCGGACGTACCACCGCTACGCCACCTCCCTCGCCGAGAGCGCCGCCGCGCTCGTCGTGTCCGTGGAGTACCGCCTGGCGCCGGAGCACCCCATACCCACCGCCTACGACGACGCCTCGGCGGCGCTCCGGTGGGTGGCGTCCCTCTCCGACCCGTGGCTCGCCGACCACGCCGACCCCGCCCGCACGTTCCTCGCCGGCGACAGCGCCGGCGGGAACATCGTCTACCACACGGCGGTGCGGGCCGGCCGCGACGGCGGCGCTGGCATGGGCATCGAGGGGGTCATCATCGTGCAGCCCTACTTCTGGGGAGCCGAGCGGCTGCCGTCCGAGGCGGCATGGCGGGACGGCGCGGCGGTGCTGCAGCTCAAGGTCGTGGATAGTCTATGGCCGTTCGTGACGGCGGGGCAGGCCGGCAACGAAGACCCCCGGGTGAACCCGACGGACGAGGAGATCGCGGAGCTGACATGCCGGCGTGTCATGGTGGCCGTCGCCGGGAAGGACACCCTCCGGGAGCGCGGCGTCCGGCTGTGCGACCGCATCCGCGACTACTACGCGCGGGCCGGCGGCGGCTACGGCGAGGTGACGCTGGTGGAGTCGGAGGGCGAGGACCATGGATTCCACCTCTACAGCCCGCTGCGCGCCACGAGCAGGAAGCTCATGGAGAGCATAGTGAACTTCATCAACCAGCCGCCGGAGATGAGCGGCGGCGTGCGTTTCCACGCGCGGGAAGCTGCCGGTAAGATCAACAAGAAGGCATCAACGACGACGATGACTCCCGAATTTGTCATGCTAGGCGTGCCCAGCAGGCCGTTCAGGGACATATTTGGCTATGGAATGGACATGAAACATGATGGTTGCAGCAGTAGCTTGACGACGACCTGCATGGCGTATGGAACAAGAAAAATCGGAGGACGTGGCAAAGCTGCTATTGCTGGTGCATTCAAGAAGGCAAACTATGGGCTTTTTATGGGCTCAGTGAGGCCTAATAAGGCCTACATGGGCCCATCAGCAGCAGCGGCAGCACTTCCCAGCACTCGTCTTATCAAGAACTTCTTCTAGCGCAGCGTAAAAGAGCCGCGTCTTCCACAAATGCGGGTCTGGAGTTGTGGTTTTAATAATTTTTCAGCACGCCACGGTAGCGGCGGCCTCGGAGGTCGCGACGTCGAGGAAGTGGAATTCCCATTGCGGGCGCGTGTGGTCCATGGGGAGCGTGGACAGGGAGGAGAGGTAGTCCTCCACGGCGCGGTCGGCTGCGCCATCGCCGGCGGCAGCGGCGGCGGCCAGCTCCAGCCGCGGGACGACGACGATGTGGTCGTCGACGTTCACCGTGACAACATCTCCAACAGCGCAAACTGATACCAAATGATTGGCCATTAATTATAATATCTCTTTTGCATACTATGTAGCTATTTTAGTGTATTACAGCGCACCCACCGCGGCGCGCCGTCCTTGCCCGTAACCTGGATGCTGCGGAAGTAGGGGTGCCGGGCAAGGTTAGCCTCGATGCCGGCGCGAAAGACGTCTAGGTTCAATGGCGTGGCGAGCCCGATGGCCACGACCACGTACAGGTCCTTCATGAGTCTCTCTACAGGGGTGTTCGGCTGACGGGTGGCAGGTGGCTGGTGCTGGTTTGTGCTGAGAGAAAAATACCGCTGGCTGACTGGTGGCTGGTGCTGGTTTGTGCAGAATGAAAAATACTACTGGCTGGCTGCTGATAAGCCAGGCGAACAAGAACCACGAAGCCGACGATAGGACAAGAACCACGAAGCAGATACACAATGCATATCTATGCCGGCATGGAAAGCGAGTATCCGTTGCAACCATGTTATGAGCCAGAACTGATAGTTGGAACATGAATTTGCAAATAAAAATAATAAAAAGAAAATGTTTATTTCTAGGCATGAATGGTCGCCAGGCCAAAAGCTAACCCTCATGGCCGCAAGTTACCTTGTCTCCTGGGTGCATTACCAATCTTTACGAGCCACATCCATACCTAGAAAATCCCTTATCAATACCGGTCGAGGGGCACGGGGCTGGTCGGTACTAAATGGTGCAGGTTAGGTACTAAACGGTCTCGTACCAAAAAAAAGTATTTTGGACCGTCGGAGGCTACACACCGCGCAACGTCACAAGTCACAAGTCACGCAAAAATAAGCATGCACGACCGCGAGGATTTAAACCCATAACCTCCAGCCTCGCACGTTGCTTCCTTACCAACCCACCTACACATCACATGTGACTAAGTGGGAGATGTTTTCCTTTTGAAGTAACCCGTGGAGACACTTTAGTATCGGCTGGTAACTAAAGGGCACACGTTAGTACCGGCTGGTACTAAAATGCCACTTTTATTACCGGCTGGTACTAAAGTGCCTCCAGGGGATCCGTGGCACTTTAGTAGCACTTTAGTACCGGTTCTTTCATGCCCGGTACTAAATGTCGTAGACGAATGTGACTTTTTCCAGTAGTGAATATAATTATGAATGTAGTTGTCTCTATTAGTTCAAAATTCGCACCATCCATATCAAAAATTTTGTCATCGTTGACTTTTGATCATGATGTTTGACCATTCATCTTATTCAAAAAATTATACTAATATTACTTATTTTATTCCTGACTTACTTGGTCGTGAAATGTACTTCAAATATAACCTATCTTTTTATAAATTTGCAATAAATTCTTGAATAAAATGAGTGGTAATAAATTATGAGGAAAAGTGACAAATATCTCGATATGGAGGGAGTAGTTCATACCAATTATAATATATATCATGCTACCTACTCTCTCCGTTCAGAAAAGAATGCAACTCTCGCTTACCGAGGAGTCAAACAATTTTAACTTTGTTCAAGTTTATACAAAACAGTACTAATATTTATATTTTATAATAAATTTAGTATAAAAATATATTCTATAACTAATCTAATAATAATTATTTTATATTATATATGTTAGTAATTTTTTATATAAATTTTGTCAAACTTTATAGTGTTTGACTTCTTGGTATGCGAGAATCGTTACATTTTTTCATGGACGGAGGTAGTACAGTTTTATAGTCCGTATGCTGCCTATAGTTCTACATCTTTATCTTAGACCTACTTTTCTTTTTTGAAAGGATCTTAAACCTAATTCTAGATACGCATCAATTGTATACGGATTGGATAAACGTTCAGGTCGGCGCGAGACATGCTTGTTATCGTTGATGCACCTAGCTAGTAGGGCACACGGCTGTACCGTGTGACCACTCGCTCGTGTGCATGAGTGCATCAATGGTGAGAGCTGTGCATAACCAAGAGAGTCCAATATATCTTTGTTTCCACACAAATTATGGCTTTATCAAGGTATATATCCAGATATAATCATTTTAGGTAATACTATATTGACTAGAAAACATATCGCGCCAAACACCAACACCTTGTATACCATCTTCCACGGCACGCATACGGTGGCCGGCACTAGAAGATAACCGTCGCTTTATCGATCATCATGTTGAACGGCTAGATTCGGAGCAAGCTAGTGAAAAATAACTAGTACTGCGCCAATGTGATTTTCGTGTGTGTGTGTGTTAGGAGACAGTATAGTGGCAACGGAATGTGGCCCAACCGCTTATGGCCTCGCAAAGCCCACGGGGTACGTGCACGAGCTAGCTAACTTCGCTAGCTTCGCTCGCGTTCTTGGCTCCACTTGCAACACCTCCTAGATAATTTTTCATTCATTCTTCATCTGCTCTGTGCTGGGCTGGGGTTACGTTACGTACCGTGGCACATGTGCATGTGATCCCAGTTCAGCCACGTACGTCGCCTCTCTGCATGCGGTCTCCGTTAACATTTTGATGAAGGCCGGCGGTGGAGCCGTTGAGGGTCGCTCAGGTGTCGTTTCAGTCGCATCTCATCTGTCTATCCATGGATTGGAGGATATCATCGTTATATTTATTTATTTATATATATAACGATGAAGCTCTGTTCAAGGGCTTGCTAGCAGTCCTTGAAGCTAAGGCTTAGTTATAGTTTCTGTGCATTATTGAACGACTTTAATTGTTTGGGATTTTTGCCAACTACCGTATAGCATCGTGTTTCAGAGATATGCATATATATATAGAAATGTCCTTGTGTGGATTAGATTTTGTACGAGGTCACGTTCTTAGAAAAGCCCCTCCACTTGAAGCGTCCACTGTCGCTTGCCCCCTGCTCGCTCCATCAGCATTTGTTGGATTGGATCTGTAATCAGTACTGACACGGCACTTTACAAATGTTTCCTCCTTTTCTTGGATTTTATATAGTCGCATGCTACTTGGATTTTATATGTACTGACACGGCACTTTACAATATATGATTGATTGGGTTCCAAATGAATCTTCTGATGTACAAACGGGACATCAACAATAGGCCAAATCCTCATGTGACTAACATAGAATCAGGTACCAATGTCCTTGGTGCGGCTCCGCCCGAGCTCTGTTTGACTCCTCGGTAAGCGAGAGTTGCATTCTTTTCTGAACGGAGAGAGTAGGTAGCATGATATATATTATAATTGGTATGAACTACTCCCTCCATATCGAGATATTTGTCACTTTTCCTCATAATTTATTACCACTCATTTTATTCAAGAATTTATTGCAAATTTATAAAAAGATAGGTTATATTTGAAGTACATTTCACGACCAAGTAAGTCAGGAATAAAATAAGTAATATTAGTATAATTTTTTGAATAAGATGAATGGTCAAACATCATGATCAAAAGTCAACGATGACAAAATTTTTGATATGGATGGTGCGAATTTTGAACTAATAGAGACAACTACATTCATAATTATATTCACTACTGGAAAAAGTCACATTCGTCTACGACATTTAGTACCGGGCATGAAAGAACCGGTACTAAAGTGCTACTAAAGTGCCACGGATCCCCTGGAGGCACTTTAGTACCAGCCGGTAATAAAAGTGGCATTTTAGTACCAGCCGGTACTAACGTGTGCCCTTTAGTTACCAGCCGATACTAAAGTGTCTCCACGGGTTACTTCAAAAGGAAAACATCTCCCACTTAGTCACATGTGATGTGTAGGTGGGTTGGTAAGGAAGCAACGTGCGAGGCTGGAGGTTATGGGTTTAAATCCTCGCGGTCGTGCATGCTTATTTTTGCGTGACTTGTGACTTGTGACGTTGCGCGGTGTGTAGCCTCCGACGGTCCAAAATACTTTTTTTTTTGGTACGAGACCGTTTAGTACCTAACCTGCACCATTTAGTACCGACCAGCCCCGTGCCCCTCGACCGGTATTGATAAGGGATTTTCTAGGTATGGATGTGGCTCGTAAAGATTGGTAATGCACCCAGGAGACAAGGTAACTTGCGGCCATGAGGGTTAGCTTTTGGCCTGGCGACCATTCATGCCTAGAAATAAACATTTTCTTTTTACTATTTTTATTTGCAAATTCATGTTCCAACTATCAGTTCTGGCTCATAACATGGTTGCAACGGATACTCGCTTTCCATGCCGGCATAGATATGCATTGTGTATCTGCATTGGCTTCGTGGTTCTTGTCCTATCATCGGCTTCGTGGTTCTTGTTCGCCTGGCTTATCAGCAGCCAGCCAGTAGTATTTTTCATTCTGCACAAACCAGCACCAGCCACCAGTCAGCCAGCGGTATTTTTCTCTCAGCACAAACCAGCACCAGCCACCTGCCACCCGTCAGCCGAACAGGGCATAGCCGGCATGGATGAGGTGCTCTGGAGTAGTGATTGTTGTAATACACTAAAATAGCTACATAGTATGCAAAAGAGATATTATAATTAATGGCCAATCATTTGGTATCAGTTTGCGCTGTTGGAAGCTCCGCAATGCAGTAAATCATTTTAAATTCGACGAACATCACATTAGAAATAGTAACATCTCCAACAGCACAAACTGATACCAAATGATTGGCCATTAATTATAATATCTCTTTTGCATACTATGTAGCTATTTTAGTGTATTACAACAATCACTACTCCAGAGCACCTCATCCATGCCGGCTATGCCCTATTCGGCTGTCGGGTGGCAGGTGGCTGGTGCTGGTTTGTGCTGAGAGAAAAATACTGCTGGCTGACTGGTGGCTGGTGATGGTTTGTGCAGAATGAAAAATACTACTGGCTGGCTGCTGATAAGCCAGGCGAACAAGAACCACGAAGCCGATGATAGGACAAGAACCACGAAGCCAATGCAGATACACAATGCATATCTATGCCGGCATGGAAAGCGAGTATCCGTTGCAACCATGTTATGAGCCAGAACTGATAGTTGGAACATGAATTTGCAAATAAAAATAATAAAAAGAAAATGTTTATTTCTAGGCATGAATGGTCGCCAGGCCAAAAGCTAACCCTCATGGCCGCAAGTTACCTTGTCTCCTGGGTGCATTACCAATCTTTACGAGCCACATCCATACCTAGAAAATCCCTTATCAATACCGGTCAAGAGGCACGGGGCTGGTCGGTACTAAATGGTGCAGGTTAGGTACTAAACGGTCTCGTACCAAAAAAAAAAGTATTTTGGACCGTCGGAGGCTACACACCGCGCAACGTCACAAGTCACAAGTCACGCAAAAATAAGCATGTACGACCGCGAGGATTTAAACCCATAACCTCCAGCCTCGCACGTTGCTTCCTTACCAACCCACCTACACATCACATGTGACTAAGTGGGAGATGTTTTCCTTTTGAAGTAACCCGTGGAGACACTTTAGTACCGGCTGGTAACTAAAGGGCACACGTTAGTACCGGCTGGTACTAAAATGCCACTTTTATTACCGGCTGGTACTAAAGTGCCTCCAGGGATCCGTGGCACTTTAGTGGCACTTTAGTACCGGTTCTTTCATGCCCGGTACTAAATGTCATAGACGAATGTGACTTTTTCCAGTAGTGAATATAATTATGAATGTAGTTGTCTCTATTAGTTCAAAATTCGCACCATCCATATCAAAAATTTTGTCGTCGTTGACTTTTGATTATGATGTTTGACCATTCATCTTATTCAAAAAATTATACTAATATTACTTATTTTATTCCTGACTTACTTGGTCGTGAAATGTACTTCAAATATAACCTATCTTTTCATAAATTTGTAGTAAATTCTTGAATAAAATGAGTGGTAATAAATTATGGAAGAAGCTGCTCAAAGTCGAAAGCTCCTAATAGTAAGAAGTTATGTGTTTATTGCAAGCTCAAAAATCATACAATTGAGGATTGCAGGAAACATCAGTATGAGGAGAAGAAGAAGAACAATTCTGATGGTAAGGTCTCTGTTGTCTCTGTTGCTGGTGATTCTGATTCAGAAGATTGTCTGGTAACTTTTGCTGGCTATGTTTCTCGTCGTGATGAATGGATTCCGCATGTTCGTTTCATATCTGCATTAACAGAGATTGGTTTAGTTCCTTTAAGTCTGTGCAGAACAGAGATATTGTGCGGATGGGAGATGATAACCCACGTGAGATCATGGGTGTCGGCTCAGTTCAGTTCAAGAAGCATGATGGTGTGACACATACGTTGCTGAACGTGAGGTATATACCAGCAATGAAACGAAATATAATTTTGTTAAGCACACTTGCCAGAGAATGATTCAGATACACCAGTTTGGATGAACTTTTAAAGGTATCAAAAGGTTCTCTTGTCTGTTTTTTTGGGTGATCTCAATTATTCGAATCTATATGTTCTCAGAGGTACTACTTTACATGGTTCTGTTTCTGTTGTTACTAATACTGAACCTAGTACAACTAACCTCGGCATATGCGTCTGGGACATATGAGTCACCTTGGTATGGCAGAATTGATGAAGAGAAACTTGCTAGATTGATGCACTTCGAGTAGCATGAAGTTTTGTGAGCATTGTATTTTCAGGAAGCGTAAAAGGGTAAAATTTAACACCTCAATTCATACCACCAAAGGTACTCTTGATTATGTATATGCTGACTTATGAGGTTTTTCTCGTAAGCCTTCTCTCGGTGGTCCTCGTTACATACTTACTATTATGTACCAATAGTATTTTTTCTCGTATATCCGATTTAAGTAATTCTTATGGTCATGTGTTCGTAACGATGAGCTTTATCTTTTAAAGTCATGGACATATTATTTTCTAACCATTTGTTTTACTTTTCTTATATTTGTATTTTTACACAACAATATAGAAATAATATATTAAATAGTGATAAAATAGTATAAAGACTATTTTAAAAGATAAAGCTCACTGTTATGAACGTGTGACCCGAAGAATCAACTAAATTAGAGGTACGAGCAAAAAGTACTAATCATTTTAAGATCTAAGGACTAAATTGTAAATAAAAAATAAAACCGCCCCTAGGGCCAAATTTGAACTGTTTTGATAGTTGGATTGCCAAAGATACCCGGTTTTGCAGTTTGATGGTCAAACCAAACTGAGGCAAGAGTTGGATAGATAGATAGATAGATTAGATAGATAGATAGATAGATAGATAGATAGATAGATAGATGTGTTGCAATAATTCCATTGTGTACGTCAGGAATAGATATTTTATCTATTTTAATTTAGTGTTGGTACCTATCCTTGCCAGCAAACTAATTAAATTGAATGTTTTTTTCTAGGGCCGTTAAGAAGTTTCTCTGCTCCTGTTCTTCGTGGGCTCCACTATGGTCTCTGGCCTGCCCCTGGTAATTGATTTCTAGGGAATGGATCCGGCAGGGGCGATGGACACAGAAGCCAACTCCTACAAATCGAGGTTCACTGGGGCAGGCCATGATTATGTCCGCCCGAAATCTTGCTATTTCCAGGGGCGGCCCTCCCCGCAACGCGTTCTGGCTGAGGGATTTCCAGGGGTGGTTCATAGGGTGGTCTACTCCTAATAATCATGTAAATATATAACCACCTTGTAACACCCTAAAATTCATTACAATTAAATTGTAGCAACCATTTTAATTTTTTTAGGATTTATTAAGGCTTAAATAAATTTTCTAGGATTTAATT
>OAMR01000553.1:95742-111845 GCA_900205405.1 Echinochloa crus-galli
TACATAGCACTGGTCGTACTCTACTCGTATATATGTACTCCCTCCATACTCATATTAGATGATGTTTAGGACAAGGTTTGGGTCAAACCTTGGGAATATAAATCATAAATAACTTTTAAATCGTTGAGTTTAGAAATGTGAAAATCATATTAATAGATTTGTCTTGAAAATTACTTTCATAAAATTATGCATCTACAACTTTTTAATAAATATTTTTTTTATAAAAAATAGTAGTCAAAGTTGTGCTTTGGAGACCGTGTCACGTCGGAGGGAGTACTACACCAACCGGCGACTGACGACGCGGGCCACGGCCGAAGCTGGGACCACACGTCAGTCTTAGAGAAGGTTCGGCGTCGGGTGGCGTCCCGTGCAACAGAGGCGCCGCGAAAGGGCGAGATTTGTTCGTTGGGCCACCGTTTTCGGCCGCTGCCTTTTGGGAAAGAGAGGCGAGGTCGCCCGCACGGGCCCCACCGCTCGATGGAGCCGCACCGGCACCGCGCAGCCGTCCAACGCACGCAACGCAAACGCCAAAGCTCCACGGGCTCCGTCCGCCAGCCCCATGCAGAGACGCCGCGCGGCGGGCAATGCCGCAATGGAGTGGGAGTGCCCCGGGCTCGTCGTCTTCTGGCGCCCCGCCGTCGCAGGGCAGGGTCGCCGTCGCCGGCGATAACCGTCCCTACCCACCGGACCCGGGCGGGCCCGAACTCTGAGCAAGCGTACCTGTCCGGGAAAATCGATTTGCGTGGTTCTCTGTTCACCGGCCGGTTATACGCGCACCTGGAGTTAATTAATTTGGAGCCCGGGAAAATGTGTTATCGGCCTGCTGCAGCGATCAAGGATGGTCGGTCAGGAGCAGCGATCAAGGATGGCCGGTGAAGCGCGTGAAGCGATATCGATCCGGAGCGAGCACAACGGCAACTGATACGTGCAAGGCAGCCGCGGCAGTACAGCACGTCCCTAGCTCTTAATTTGCACCAATCTGTCTCGTGCCCGTCCATCCGTCCGTCTCGCATCTATCGTTAGCGCCCTGGAAAACCATGCGTGGCGTCGCCGCCGATACTAACTAAACTCGCGTCCGTACCTGCGGTTGCATCGCACGCACAGCACGGCGCGCAGCGTCGCTGGCAACGTGCTATTTTTTTTTATACGGAGTACTGTGCTATTGCCTGTTGAATTGTCGAGGAGGAAAGGGAGGGGACGTGCGCGAGCGGACTCGATCTGGCCGTTCGCTCCGTCGGTAGCAGCGGGAAGCGGAGGGGTGGATATCCCCATGCCATGCATCTCCCTTCACTCCACGCACACCAAAGTTGACGCAGTTACAGTGGCTGTGTTTAGTTCCACAAATTTTTCAAAAATTCTTTCTCCAAACTTCACTGTTCACCTATCACATCAAATCTCTCTTTCCGCGCATGAACACTAAACGTGGGTAAATAAAAAAAACTAATTACATGGTTTTGATGTACACGACAAGACAAATCTTTTGACCCTAGTTAGGTCATGGTAGGACAATGTTTACCACAAACAAACGAAAAGCGCTACAGTGTCGGATGTGACATTTTCACCTAACTTTTCCTACTTCTTTTTAGAACTAAACACACTACATTCAGAAAAACATTCACCAGTACAGACTACAGAGACGAAGCCAAAGAAGAAAACTACAATCACCGTACCTCATTTGCAATAGAGCGAGCTCGTGCAACTAAAATATTCTCGGTTAGCTTTTGAGGTTAGACCAATCCAGCCTCAAAAATACATGCCCTTGTAATCATCAAGAGGCGTCGGCACGCAGCGAATCGCGAGTGATATGGCCGCAGCGGCAGAAGCGAAGGGCAGGGATGGAGAGGCGAAGAAAATCGCCGAGAGCGAAGGCGGCGACGCAGGGAAGAAGGTGTCGTTCGCCGGGCTCTTCCGGTATGCCGACGGCACGGACGTGCTTCTCATCCTCGTCGGAACGGCGGCGGCGCTGGCCAACGGCATGGCGCAGCCGCTCATGACGGTCATCTTCGGCCAGGTCATCAACGCCTTCGGCGGCGCCACCACCGATGACGTCCTCTTCCTCAGACAGATGGTCAGACAGAGAGGACTAACCAGATTTTGGAGGACATGTTGAGAGCTTATGCTTTGAAGCATGGAGGTAGTTGGGACAAGAGTCTTCCGTATGCAGAGTTCTCATATAACAACAGTTATCAGGCAAGTTTGAAGATGGCACCATTCGAAGCACTTTATGGTAGAAGGTGCAGAACGCCGTTGTATTGGAGTGAAACTGGTGAGAGTCAGTTGTTTGGTCCAGAGATACTACAGGAAGCAGAAAGACAAGTTCAGATTATCAAAGAGAATTTAAGAACGGCTCAGTCCAGGCAGAAGAGCTATGTAGATACAAGGAGAGAATTAACTTTCGAAGTAGGTGATTATGTGTATCTGAAAGTATCTCCTATTAGAGGCTTGAGAAGGTTTAAGGTGAAAGGAAAATTATCTCCTCGTTTCATTGGACCTTTCAAGATTGTTGATAGAAAAGGTGAGGTTGCTTATCAATTGGAGTTGCCAGCCAGACTGTCAGACGTGCATGATGTGTTCCATATCTCTCAGTTGAAAAAGTGTCTTAGAGTTCCTGAGGAAGAATTACCCTTGGATGAGTTGGATGTGCAAGATGATTTGACTTATAAGGAATACCCAGCTAAGATTTTGGAAACTGCTGAAAGAGTTACTAGGAGTAAAGTGATTAAGATGTGTAAAGTTCAGTGGAGTCATCATGCGGAAAGTGAGGCAACTTGGGAAAGAGAGGATGAGTTGATGGCAGAATTCCCTCAGATATTCTCTAATCCATCTGTTTTTCTGAATGTAGTGTGTTTAGTTCTAAAAAGAAGTAGGAAAAGTTAGGTGAAAATGTCACATCCGACACTGTAGCGCTTTTCGTTTGTTTGTGGTAAACATTGTCCTACCATGACCTAACTAGGGTCAAAAGATTTGTCTTGTCGTGTACATCAAAACCATGTAATTAGTTTTTTTATTTACCCACGTTAGTGTTCATGCGCGGAAAGAGAGATTTGATGTGATAGGTGAATAGTGAAGTTTGGGAGAGAATTTTGGGAAGTTTGGTGATTGATGGGGAACTAAACACAGATGCCCTATGCTGTCTTTTGTCAAAAATGGGAAAATAATCTTAATATATGGGTAGGTTTTCAAAGGAAAGGCTTAGGGTCTACGTGCCTGAGTTATTGATAAAGTTTTAAGCTCCAAATAAGTACTGTTCAGAAGTCGAGGTTTTCAATTCTGGTAGAAAAAAAAATTTCGGGACCAGTGAAAAAATCAAAATTCCGGAAATTTCGGGTGAATTTGGGTATTGTAGCATTTTTTTTAAAAAATAATTAAATTTGCACTAAAAACAAAATTTCAGAGGATTTTACCCAGCCGGTAAGTTAGAACTGAAATCGGGATTAATGATTCTCATAAGCATGATGATGCCAAGCCATAAATAATGCAGACAAAAATCTACAAGCCATGGTTTGCAGAATTTGGTATATGAACTTAACTGAAGAGGACAAATTAGCTGCATACTGAATAGTTCGTTCCAAAAGTACAATATAATAATGAGAACATGGATGACTAAGGATGCAAAAACTAAAAGGCTGGTCAGAGATCAGACTACAAGTAGCAGCAGATGTCTTGCACCATCTTCTTAAGCCATCAGAAAGACGGTCCCATCTGACGCAGCTCGATCATAACACTTTCAAAATACCTGACCAATATGTCGAAATAGAAGACTAATGGTAGTGTTAGGATAACCATGAGGAACAATAATAGAAAATTAATAGGTCATGCTGAGTGTTTAATTTCTGGAACGGCAACGCATATAGTAGGGACGTGAAATAAAATAAAATAAAATAAATGTACGTTCTTACCATTATTTCATACTATGCTTGGCGGTGAAAACGGAGGCGGGAAGCTTGCATAGAGAAACTTGGGGCAAGTATCAAAGTTTGACACACACAGCAGCCTCTCAACTTTCAGTGTCTTGCTGTCCACCGTGAAGTAGTGTGCTTCTAGCTTCTTCCTGGCCCACGGATCGACCTGATCTCTTGGGAGCCCTCCTAGGACGACATAGCCCTCGGCTCCTCCAGCAAGCATCCAACGATAATTTTCAGACATTGGGATTGTATCGTCGTGCCGCCACGTACTCTTCTGTGACGACGGCACCATTTTTGCCCGGCCAAGCTCTACTATATAGGTTCAACTCGTAATCGCCAAGAACTAATAAATCAAGCCTCCCTTCCCCTGCTGCCTCCACAACAACTTTCGATTGGCAACTGCTTTCAGGCAGTAGGTCAACAAAGGAGAATTTCATCTCGGACGTATCAAGCACGAGCATAACTTTGTGATGATAGCTCGTCCAGTAGAAGCAGCAGCTGTTGGCGTAATATTGGCGAACCCATAACGAAGGAAAGTTTCTCCAAAAACACTTTGTAGAATTGCTAGAACACGTGGCACCAAGCTGCCATTGTCCGCTGACCGAGGAGAAGACGAAGGTCGCCCCATTGGTGTAGGACGACACGTTGCACATCACCCGGAATGATAGTTCATCGTCTTCGTCGGCGGCGGCTGCCGGAGCGAGGAAGGGCTCGATTGTCTGCCACATGCCGGCGAAATAATACTCATCTCTGGAGGCCTCGAGAAGGTCGCCGGGGATGGCCGGAATCTTGACGTGGCGCCGGTGCAAGGGGTCGTAGACGACGAGGTCCTTCCATATGGTGCATGGGTTGGCGGCGCGAGGGGCGAGGAGGACGCGGCGGTCACGGACGTCGAGGACGCGCCAGCTGCTGGGGTCCGGGAGGGAGGGGAAGGCGAAGTAGTCGGCGGCGAGGGCGGCGGCGGCCGGCGCGGAGCTGTGCGGCGGCTCGGCAGGGTAGAATGCTATGCCTCCGTGACGATCGGTACTGAGTAACCCTAGGACGGGGCGGCGGTGGAGGGACCTGAAGCGGCGGAGGAAGCGGCCGTCGGAGACGACGCGGCGGAAGGAGGCGCAGGCGGCGGAGGCGCGGGCGAGGTCGGCCGCGTCGTCGAGGTGGAGGAAGATCTCCTCCAGGAGATCATCGGGAAGGCCCGACGCCATCGATTGCGTGGTCGATCCGGCGCGTGGCTGGTCGGTGATGCTGCGTACACGAGATGGAGTCGCCTAAACGTCAGACAAATCGTGGGAACTTCTGAATCGGAAAGAAATAGGGACAAACACGTGGAGTACAATATATATATCTGTATATATACATCGCTAGATGTATGTATACTCCGTTTTGAGTACGTACGTTGTTCTCTCGAACTAAATAATTGTTTTCATGTGACCGCCTTTCCTACACCGAGTTCAATAGAGTAGCAATGATGGAACCAAAGAAAAGAAAGCAATGTAAGCCCAACGTTTTGTGCTCCAAAGGTCGCGATTGCCGGAGTTCTTTCCACCTTTATAAACACAAAATGAACTCCAAACTATTTGATCTCGACTTCTGAACAGTACTTATTTGGAGCTTAAAACTTTAGCAACAACTCAGGCACGTATGTAGACCCTAAGCCTTACCTTTGAAAACAAAACCTACCCATATACTCCCTCTGGTTTGATAAACAAGTCGTTTTGGAAAAAGGTTTGAGTCAAATATTGGGAATATAAATCATGAATAACATTTAAGTTGTTGAGTTTGGAAATGTGAAAATCATAAATAGGTTGGTCTTGAAAATTACTTTCATAAAAATATACATATATAACTTTTCAAGAAATATTTTTATAGAAAAGAGAAGTCAAAGTTGTGTTTTGGTGACCGTATCACTGTTCTAAACGACTTCCTTTACCAAACCGGAGGAAGTATTAAAGATTCTTTTTTTTCATTTTTGAGAAAAGACAGCATAGGACATCTTATACCTCATTTACATTCAGAAAAACGTTCACCAGTACAGACTACAGAGACGAAGCCAAAAAGAAAACTACAACCACCGTACCTCATTTGCAATAGAGCGAGCTGGTGCAACTAGAATATTCCCGGTTCGCTCGCAACCATCTTAGCTTTTGAGTTTAGACCAATCCAGCCTCATAAATGCGTGCCCTTGCAATCATCAAGAGGCGTCGGCATGCAGCGAATCATGAGCGATATGGCCGCAGCAGCAGAAGCGAATGGGAGGGATAATGGAGAGGCGAAGAAAAACGCCAAGAGGGAAGGCGGCGACGCAGGGAAGAAGGTGTCGTTCGCCGGGCTCTTCCGGTATGCCGACGGCACGGACGTGCTTCTCATGCTCGTCGGAACGGCAGCGGCGCTGGCCAACGGCACGGCGCAGCCGCTCATGACGGTCATCTTCGGCCAGGTCATCAACGCCTTCGGCGGCGCCACCACCGATGACGTCCTCAGCCGCGTCAACAAGGTGAGACGGATGATGTCGCCGTTAATTAACTTCGCCTCCATATTGCCTCTCTTTTTTTCGGAAGATATATTGCCTCTCGTTAACTTCTCGTTGTCTTTCAATTTGTCTGAACTTGAAATCAGAATAACTCTGATCAACTGATGCATAGAAACTCAATCAGTGTACCAAAGATGCCTTTTGCTTCAATTAGAATATTTTTGTTTCCAAGGGTAAGGGACTATTTTTGTTTATATCAGTTCAATGATGTGATACTAGTACTGGAGTCCAATAATAGTGAATATAATGGATAATTAACCACCCATGGATAGTTGCTGGAATCATTTCCTGGTTAAAGATGCAAAACCAAAAACATGTGACCTGGATCATCTGTATGTACTTGGACGTCCACCCATTATAAATTACCAGTACATTTATACACATCAAAAGTCTGCATATATAATGTACTGTGCGAAAAAAGAAGAGGTAAGGCTCACCTTTTGCCCTTTCTGAGAGAAGTGATTCTATGGCTGAAAGTGATTTTTTTTATTCTCTATCATAAACTCTCAAAATCAGAATGGAGAATCACTTTACAGAATCAGGATAATCTACTTTTTTCAGCTCACAGCCCCTTAGTTCATTTCAGATAATAACTTTATAGAATCAGCAGAGAATCACTTCTCTCTGAAAAACTGTTTGCCAGAGCTCCTCCTGGATTCACTAGAGAATCAGCTCTGGGAGCTCTGCCAAACAGGGCCATAGTGTGGTATACGCATATCTTTTTTTTTCAAAAGTAGTATACACATATCTACGATAGTTCTGTTTATATGTTGCCAAGTTGTACATGCACAATTAATCTTTAGGTTCTTTTGGAATCTACAAATATAGATCAACACTGATAATGCGTAAGAGATCCACACTCCTTACTGTTGCAGTTTCTAGACACAAGTAGAAAAACGATTTTCCATCTCTTACATTTGTTCTGGATGGATTTAGGCCCGTGATAGATTTAGCATTAGTCCCGGTTATTTCCCGAGGTCCTAGAGGAGCTTTAGTCCGGGTTGATAACACCAACCAGGGCTAATAGTAACCCTTTAATCCAGGTTGGAGGCTCAAACCGGGACTAAAGGGAGTGATTTTTAGTCCCGGTTGGAGCCACCAATTCGGACTAAAGGGTCTTTAGTCCCGGTTGGAACTACCAACCCGGACTAAAGGGTCCTCTACGACTTACTATAAAAGAAAAACATCCCACCAAGAATCGCATGTGTTGCACAGGTGGGTGGTTAATAGGCTGTATGCGAGGCAAGGCGAGATATTGTGGGTTCAAATCCCACGGGCTGCAATATTTTTTGGATTTTGGAAGGTCCGGAGTGCTAGTCCCGGTTCCCAAAACCGGGATTAAAGGCTCTTTTCCACTAGTGATAACAAGAGTTTGCCATAAGGATCATTGATAAAATGCGATAAGATTTCCATCAAACTTGTCCCCACTGATTTCACCTTGAAGATGACTAAGAACTCATTTGCTTGAGTTTTTTACATTTTTTGGATATGGATATGATACATTTTTATCTTATCCCTGTTGTTTCTCCACCTTTCCAGGCCGTTCTAAACTTTGTCTACCTGGGCATTGCAACAGGGCTTGTTTCCTTTCTTCGTAAGTATGGATAGACTTTGTTACCTTTAATTTCAGTCTTTGTATACATTTCGCAACACAAGACTCATACTACTCTGCTGTTAGCTATTGACCTGTGACAATCACTGGTAATTATTTTTCTCTTTGGTTTTATCTTGGTAGACATGAACTTTAGGAAATGAAGCTTCCTCATATACCAGATTCTGCTGATACCAGTGTGTCAACCTTGCAAGTTGTCATCACGGAGACCTGCCTTTCCCACTTTTATGTTTGATCAATGAACTATACTAAATATTGAAACAGAACACTACAGGGATCAGGCATACGGTACTCCTATAAGCATAGATAACTGATGCTATTTTGTTGCTTGTGCAGAGGTTTCATGCTGGACAATAACAGGAGAAAGGCAGGCAACACGTATTCGATCACTTTACCTCAAATCTGTCCTGAAGCAAGATATAGCATTCTTTGATGTAGAAATGACCACAGGACAGGTAGTTTCAAGAATGTCTGGTGATACTGTGCTAGTTCAGGATGCTATCGGCGAGAAGGTAATAACTTCCCAAAAATAAATTGAGGAGCGGAAGTTTCCATCAATTATCGCCGGTTTGAATAAAAATTCTGCATATTTTAACTACACAAAATTCTACAGGTAGGAAAGTTTCTACAACTAATGGCTAACTTCATTGGTGGTTTCGTCATAGCGTTTTTGAAAGGTTGGCTTCTCTCTCTTGTCATGTTGGCATGCATACCTCCAGTTGTGCTGGCCGGCGGAGCTGTCTCCAAGATGCTATCTAAAATCTCTAGCAAGGGCCAAGCATCATATAGTGATGCGGGGAATGTTGTCGAACAGACAATTGGGGGCATAAAAACAGTGAGTTTGGTGTGCTCAGAAATTTAAATAAGGGCTAGTAAAATTGTGCGATGAACTCAATACTTTTCTTGTTGCTACATTTGTACGTGAAGCAGGTAGTCTCGTTCAATGGTGAGAAGCAGGCTATTTCTTTGTATAATAAACTCATACACAAAGCATACAAGGCTGCAGCCGAGGAAGGAATCATAAATGGTTTTGGCATGGGCTCTGTTTTCTTCATATCTTACTCTAGCTATGGTTTAGCCATATGGTATGGCGGCAAATGGATTCTCAAGAAGGGATACTTAGGAGGAGACATCATCAATATTTTGCTCGCTATTATGACTGGTGCAATGTTAGTTTCAGTTCATTGAGATAAAAAATGGTTTTTCTTCGTTTGATGATTCGTGTGGCATGATATCGGTGTGAATTTTTCATTGTTTATGGCAGGTCATTAGGAAATGCAACACCCTGCATTGCAGCCTTTACCGACGGACAATCTGCAGCATCCAGATTGTTTAAAACAATCAGGACGAAACCAGAGATTGATCCTGACGACCCAATTTGTACACAATTAGAAGAAATCAAGGGTGATGTTGACCTAAAGGACGTGTACTTCAGATACCCAGCAAGGCCTGAGCAACTGATATTTGATGGATTCTCATTACATGTGTCTAGAGGCACTACGATGGCTATAGTTGGTGAGAGTGGAAGCCGCAAGTCGACAGTTATTAGTCTTGTACAGAGATTCTATGATCCACAGGCTGGTGAGGTTTTGATTGATGGGATTAACCTTCTTCCAACCTGATAATTAGCAAAACGCTACAGAAATTTAAAAAAAGAAAGGAAGAATATATTTGTAAAGGCCTCGTAGTAACCATAGTCACTTACCTTGGATGCATTAGCAACAGTGACGACACTCCAGATATCCTGGGAGAATTAGCTACTTATTAGTTTCCGACCACAAAGATCCTGACAACTGTAGTAGCGTGACTGCACCAACCGCTTTGTGCAGACAGCTACGCTTTCTCAGGTTTCCATGTGGCTTATTTGAGTCCGTCTGCGTGAGATGGGATAGAAACGTGTCACATGTTCGTGCTGCAAATTCGATTTAGCTGCAAAGTGCCCAGTAACTTATTTCTATAACATACATTGGGATGAAGCACGTTATTTATATAAACATTATTTATCTCGATCATTATTGGACATGTTCTGACTTGTCCAATGTTATTCATCGCCAAATCTAATAATTTGGATACTGACAAGCACAAAATCGTAACGAACTTGATTTTTCTGATTATATTTGATTTGATGCCCATGAGATGGGATATTGGGATTAGACCGTGCGATCATGTGATGACCGCCTTTCCTACACCGAGTTCAATAGAGTAGCAATGATGGAACCAGGAGAAAGAAAGCAATGTAAACCCAACGTTTTGTGCTCTAAAGGTCGGATTGCCGGAGTTCTTTCCACCTTTATAAACACAAAATGAACTGCAATCTAATTGATCTCGACCATGGTTCACAATTCCGGCCGGAATTTCGCGGAAAACCCGAAATTTCGGTTTTTTCGCTGGGTAAAATCCTCTGAAATTTTGTTTTTAGTGCAAATTTAATTATTTTTTAAAAAAAATGCTACAATACCCAAAATTCACCCGAAATTTCCGGAATTTTGATTTTTTCACTGGGTCCCGAAATTTTTTTTTCTACCAGAATTGAAAACCTCGACTTCTGAACAGTACTTATTTGGAGCTTAAAACTTTATCAATAACTCAGGCACGTAGACCCTAAGCCTTTCCTTTGAAAACCTACCCATATATTAAGATTATTTTCCCATTTTTGACAAAAGACAGCATAGGGCATCTGTGTTTAGTTCCCCATCAAATCACCAAACTTCCCAAAATTCTCTCTCCAAACTTCACTATTCACCTATCACATGTTTTCAGAGAGAAGTGATTCTCTGCTGATTCTATAAAGTTATTATCTGAAATGAACTAAGGGCTGTGAGCTGAAAAAAGTAGATTATCCTGATTCTGTAAAGTGATTCTCCATTCTGATTTTGAGAGTTTATGATAGAGAATAAAAAAAATCACTTTCAGCCATAGAATCACTTCTCTCAGAAAGGGCAAAAGGTGAGCCTTACCTCTTCTTTTTTCGCACAGTACATTATATATGCAGACTTTTGATGTGTATAAATGTACTGGTAATTTATAATGGGTGGACGTCCAAGTACATACAGATGATCCAGTCACATGTTTTGGTTTTGCATCTTTAACCAGGAAATGATTCCAGCAACTATCCATGGGTGGTTAATTATCCATTATATTCACTATTATTGGACTCCAGTACTAGTATCACATCATTGAACTGATATAAACAAAAATAGTCCCTTACCCTTGGAAACAAAAATATTCTAATTGAAGCAAAAGCATCTTGGTACACTGATTTGAGTTTCTATGCATCAGTTGATCAGAGTTATTCTGATTCAAGTTCAGACAAATTGAAAGACAACGAGAAGTTAACGAGAGGCAATATATCTTCCGAAAAAAAGAGAGGCAATATGGAGGCGAAAGTTAATTAACGGCGACATCATCCGTCTCACCTTGTTGACGCGGCTGAGGACGTCATCGGTGGTGGCGCCGCCGAAGGCGTTGATGACCTGGCCGAAGATGACCGTCATGAGCGGCTGCGCCATGCCGTTGGCCAGCGCCGCTGCCGTTCCGACGAGATGAGAAGCACGTCCGTGCCGTCGGCATACCGGAAGAGCCCGGCGAACGACACCTTCTTCCCTGCGTCGCCGCCTTCGCTCTCGGCGATTTTTCTTCGCCTCTCCATCCCTGCCCTTCGCTTCTGCCGCTGCGGCCATATCACTCGCGATTCGCTGCGTGCCGACGCCTCTTGATGATTACAAGGGCATGTATTTTTGAGGCTGGATTGGTCTAACCTCAAAGCTAACCGAGAATATTTTAGTTGCACGAGCTCGCTCTATTGCAAATGAGGTACGGTGATTGTAGTTTTCTTCTTTGGCTTCGTCTCTGTAGTCTGTACTGGTGAATGTTTTTCTGAATGTAGTGTGTTTAGTTCTAAAAAAAGTAGGAAAAGTTAGGTGAAAATGTCACATCCGACACTGTAGCGCTTTTCGTTTGTTTGTGGTAAACATTGTCCTACCATGACCTAACTAGGGTCAAAAGATTTGTCTTGTCGTGTACATCAAAACCATGTAATTAGTTTTTTTATTTACCCACGTTAGTGTTCATGCGCGGAAAGAGAGATTTGGATGCGATAGATGAATAGTGAAGTTTGGAGAGAGAATTTTCTACACGAGTTCAATAGAGTAGCAATGATGGAACCAGGAGAAAGAAGCAATGTAAACCCAACGTTTTGTGCTCAAAGGTCGGATTGCCGGATTCTTTCCACCTTTATAAACACAAATGAACTGCAATCTAATTGATCTCGACCATGGTTCACAATTCGGCCGGAATTTCGCGGAAAACCGAAATTTCGGTTTTTTTCGCTGGGTAAAATCCTCTGAAATTTTGTTTTTAGTGCAAATTTAATTATTTTTTAAAAAAAATGCTACAATACCCAAAATTCACCCGAAATTTCCGGAATTTTGATTTTTTCACTGGTCCCGAAATTTTTTTTTCTACCAGAATTGAAAACCTCGACTTCTGAACAGTACTTATTTGGAGCTTAAAACTTTATCAATAACTCAGGCACGTAGACCCTAAGCCTTTCCTTTGAAAACCTACCCATATATTAAGATTATTTTCCCATTTTTGACAAAAGACAGCATAGGGCATCTGTGTTTAGTTCCCCATCAATCACCAAACTTCCCCAAAATTCTCTCTCCAAACTTCACTATTCACCTATCACATCAAATCTCTCTTTCCGCGCATGAACACTAAACGTGGGTAAATAAAAAAAACTAATTACATGGTTTTGATGTACACGACAAGACAAATCTTTTGACCCTAGTTAGGTCATGGTAGGACAATGTTTACCACAAACAAACGAAAAGCGCTACAGTGTCGGATGTGACATTTTCACCTAACTTTTCCTACTTCTTTTTAGAACTAAACACACTACATTCAGAAAAACATTCACCAAGCTACAATCCTTTCTTAGTTTGTCTGGCGGCTCGTAGAATGTTTTGATGGCGCTGGAGATCATTAGACCAAACAACGGGAAAAGCACTCCATGGACTGCAGCAGCTAGGGATCCTAACAAAATAATTGGTAGCTCTGGCTTGTTTAGGCTAGCTAACCGTCCCATAGGAGGTTTCTTTAGGATGTCACCATCACCAGCTTGCTCCGTCTGAATATTCCCATTTTTGCCATTGCATTCGAGTAACTCAACTGAACCAGGCGAGCCAGATGGGATGGTGAAAGAATGCGAACTACTCTTTCCTATAGATTCTCTGCTTATTGATCGCTTCAACGAGAGGCTTCTACTTTTAGAGCATTGATCAGATGTACGACAATCTAGTTTCTCTTCCTCTTCTCGGCATTCTTGTAGTCGAATAAGTTGAGAGTAAGCACCATCAGGGTTCACTACCAATTCATCATGGGGACCTATGGAATATCCAGTAACACAAATAATTGGTATATAAATTACAATATTTTTGAAGTATCTAAACAATGCACAAAAAATGAAGGCAAAAGGTCATACCTTGTTCAACTATTTTCCCTTGTTGAACAACTGATATGCAATCAGCATTCCTCACAGTACTCAGACGATGGGCAACTACTAGTGTTGTTCTGTCCACCATAATCCTATTCAGTGCCTCCTGAACAATATGCTCTGACTCCACATCCAAAGCACTTGTAGCCTCATCTAACAAAAGGATTTTGGGGTTTTTAATGATTGCTCTTGCAATAGCTATCCTTTGCTTTTGGCCTCCTGAGAGCTGTGCACCACGTTGCCCAACCATTGTGTCATAGCCCTGGTACGAGCAAATAAAAATGTTTGCAGTCAGATCAGGCAGATGATGTAAGGTTTATAGAATTTCATTTATTGATCGTTTTGACATACATTGGGCAATTTCTCAATAAAATTAGCTGCATTAGCTAGCTTAGCTGCTCTTCTGATCTCTTCCATTGTTGCATCTTCTTTTCTATATGTTATGTTATCTTTGATAGATGTCATAAAGAGCAACGGCTCTTGGCTAACAAGACCAATCTTCCCTCTTAGCCAATTAAGCCGCAAAGTCTTAATGTTAATCCCATCAATCAAAACCTCACCAGCCTGTGGATCATAGAATCTCTGTACAAGACTAATAACTGTCGACTTGCGCTTCCACTCTCACCAACTATAGCCATCGTAGTGCCTCTAGACACATGTAATGAGAATCCATCAAATATCAGTTGCTCAGGCCTTGCTGGGTATCTGAAGTACACGTCCTTTAGTCAACATCACCTTGATTGTAATTGGCAAATTGGGTCGTCAGGATCAATCTTCTGGTTTCGTCCTGATTGTTTTATAACAATCTGGATGCTGCAGATTGTCCGTCGGTAAAGGCTGCAATGCAGGGTGTTGCATTTCCTAATGACCTGCCATAAACAATGAAAAATTCACACCGGATATCATGCCACACGAATCATCAAACGAAGAAAAACCATTTTTTATCTCAATGAACTGAAACTAACATTGCACCAGTCATAATAGCGAGCAAAAAGAGATTCTATGATCCACAGGCTGGTGAGGTTTTGATTGATGGGATTAACATTAAGACTTTGCGGATTAATTGGCTAAGAGGGAAGATTGGTCTTGTTAGCCAAGAGCCGTTGCTCTTTATGACATCTATCAAAGATAACATAACATATAGAAAAGAAGATGCAACAATGGAAGAGATCAGAAGAGCAGCTAAGCTAGCTAATGCAGCTAATTTCATTGATAAATTGCCCAATGTATGTCAAAACGATCAATAAATGAAATTCTATAAACCTTACATCATCTGCCTGATCTGACTGCAAACATTTTTATTTGCTCGTACCAGGGCTATGACACAATGGTTGGGCAACGTGGTGCACAGCTCTCAGGAGGCCAAAAGCAAAGGATAGCTATTGCAAGAGCAATCATTAAAAACCCCAAAATCCTTTTGTTAGATGAGGCTACAAGTGCTTTGGATGTGGAGTCAGAGCATATTGTTCAGGAGGCACTGAATAGGATTATGGTGGACAGAACAACACTAGTAGTTGCCCATCGTCTGAGTACTGTGAGGAATGCTGATTGCATATCAGTTGTTCAACAAGGGAAAATAGTTGAACAAGGTATGACCTTTTGCCTTCTTTATTTGTGCATTGTTTATATACTTAAAATATTGTTATTTATATACCAATTATATTTGTGTTACTGGATATTCCATAGGTCCCCATGATGAATTGGTAGTGAACCCTGATGGTGCTTACTCTCAACTTATTCGACTACAAGAATGCCGAGAAGAGGAAGAGAAACTAGATTGTCATACATCTGATCAATGCTCCAAAAGTAGAAGCCTCTCGTTGAAGCAATCAATAAGCAGAGAATCTATAGGAAAGAGTAGTTCGCATTCTTTCACCATCCCATCTGGCTCACCTGGTTCAGTTGAGTTACTCGAAGGCAATGGTAAAAATGGGAATATTCAGACAGACACTACCGGAGACAGCGTATTTGCCGTGCGCCCGTGGCGCACGGCAAATGCCACTATACACACGGCAAAGCATTTGCCGTGCGTATCTAGCCGTTATGCACGGCAAATGTCGCACGGCATATGTCTGCACGGCAAAGAGCTCTTCTTTGCGTGCGCCTTTTATCGCACGCACGGCAAAGAGTTTGCCGTGCGCCAAAACTGACACACGGCAAACATTTTCGAAAAAACAAAAAAAATCCCGCTAGCTGCTGCTGCCGCCGCCGCCATGCCCCGCCCGCTGCCACCACCACCATGCCGCCTCCGTCGCCGCCACCACGCCCCGCCCGCTGCCACCACCCCCCCCCTCTCTCTCTCATCTCTCTGTGGTGGCAGCGGTGGCGCGGATGGGTGGTGGTGGCAGCGGGCGGGGCATGGCGGCGGCGGCAGCAGCAGCTAGCGGGATTTTTTTTGTTTTTTCGAAAATGTTTGCCGTGTGTCAGTTTTGGCGCACGGCAAACTCTTTGCCGTGCGTGCGATAAAAGGCGCACGCAAAGAAGAGCTCTTTGCCGTGCAGACATATGCCGTGCGACATTTGCCGTGCATAACGGCTAGATACGCACGGCAAATGCTTTGCC
>OAMR01000553.1:120066-166071 GCA_900205405.1 Echinochloa crus-galli
CACGCCCCGCCCACTGCCACCACCACCATGCCGCCGCCGTCGCCGCCACCACACCCCGCCCGCTGCCACCACCACCCATCCGCGCCACCGCTGCCACCACAGAGAGATGAGAGAGAGAGGGGGGGGACCCCCAGCAGCCCGCCGCCACCACCACCACCACGCCCCGCCCGCCGCCGCCACCACTACCGCCGCCACCACGCCCCGCCCGCTGCCGCCACCACCATGCCGCCACCGCCATGTCGCGCGCCACCGCGGCCACCACCATGTCGCGCGCCACCGCTGCCACCACAGAGAGATGAGAGAGAGAGAGAGAGACGAACCTGGATCCCGCGGCCGCCGGCGACCACCACCGCAAGGACGCCGACAAGCCCATGCCCAGGGGGAGCCGCAGTCGTCGTCGGCCTCGGCAATGGGCGCCGGCGCCGGCGGGCGGGGGAGCAGCGCCGGATCCATGGCCTCCTGCCCCCGCCATGGCCTCCAGCACCTCCCTCACCACCGGATCCGGCTGGGGCAGCACCCAGCCGGATCCATGGCCTCCCGCCCCCTCCGCTCGTCGGCACCGCAGCGCCCGCCATGGACCGTCGAGCCGCCAGGGAGAAAAAGAGAGGGAGGGGAGGGAGAGGTGGCGGCCGGGAGCGAGGGAGGTGGCGGCCGGGAGGGAGCTGAGAGCCGGCGGCGGCCGGCGCATGAGAGGGAGAAGAGAGGGGAGAGAAGTGAGAAGGAGGAGGTCGGGCGTGGGAAGAGGGAGATGGTGGGGTGTGGGGCCGGCGTGTCGGTGGCAGGTGGGAGGAGGAAGAGATAAGGCCGGCCGCGCGGTAGGGATGGGGCCGGGGTGGGGCCCGCGTGAATGTGAGAGGAGGGAGGGGGTGCGGCGGGGTTCAGAGTGGACCCATATTGTTTGCCGTGCGGTGCCTAAAACGACACATGACAAAGATATTATTTGCTGTGCGCTTTTCTATCAGCGCACGGCAAACAATATGTTTGTCGTGCACCTTTCTCTCAGCATACTTAATTCATAAAATATATCAAATAAGTTTAAAAAATTTCTGAAAATTATGACAAAATACGTTATGTTAACTATTACCTATAGAAAAATACGTTGAAGTCAAAACATAATTTGATTGTCACATCACCTACAAATCTAACCATATACTTCATAAGTCTCTGAAACTTCTTCGGAGATGTTTCGATTTGTACGCATCATATATGACAAAATATTCAAAACTCATTCAAATTTTTACCACAACCTTTACACATGATATCATGATATATTGACAAATATCATAATTTTCAAACTTTATTTGCATTTTTTAGAATTTTTAAATCATTTGGACACACGATCATGGCCGTGTTTTCTAGACAAGATGTTCAAAATTTCTTTTGATTTCAAGGGTAAGAACTCAAATTGGGTTAAATAGCATGAATACTATTTTTCCACTCATTTTATTCTATTATTTGAATCAATTGTAGTTCAAATTTGACTTATTTCAAAAAATTATGTGAAATGCAATTAATTAGTTAAATATGGCAAATGAATACAAAAATCTACCAAATTTTACCATGAAGTATCACATATTGTATGAATAGAGTAGAAAGAGTTTTAAGGTGAGAAGAATTTTTTTGAGAGGTAATTGCATTCGGGACTTAGGAGGAAATAAATGGAAAAATAACTTTGCGGCAAACACATAGTTTGCCGTGCGCGAGAAAAGAACACACGGCCGTGCGTCGCAAAAAAGCGCACGGCAAACAACGAGTTTACCGTGCGTTTTTTTTTTGCCGTGCGCTTTATAAAAAGTGCATGGCAAAGATGCTCTTTGCCGTGCGCCCGATAAAAAGCGCATGGCAAAGATGCTCTTTGTCGTGCGCCCGATAAAAAGCGTACGGCAAAGTCCATGACGCACGTCAAATTGGGATGTTCCGGTAAGCTCGTGATGGCGACATCCTGAAGAAACCTCCTATGGGACGGTTAGCTAGCCTAAACAAGCCAGAGCTACCAATTATTTTGTTAGGATCCATAGCTGCTGCAGTCCATGGAGTGCTTTTCCCATTGTTTGGTCTAATGATCTCCAGCGCCATCAAAACTTTCTACGAGCCGCCAGACAGACTAAGAAAGGATTCTAGCTTTTGGGGTTTGATGTGTGTTGTGTTGGGCATCACATCAATAATCTCAATACCAGTTGAGTATTTCTTGTTTGGAGTAGCCGGAGGGAAGCTTATTGAGCGTATTCTTTGTCATTTCAGCACGTTGTGCACCAAGAAGTTGCTTGGTTTGATGATCCAAAAAATTCCAGGTTGGCTACCATCCCTTTTTAATTACAATTCGTTGGTTTCCTTATTTCTACTTAAGGAGTTATACATTTGGGATACTAATGGTTAAATTTTGTCTTACAGTGGAGCCATTGGTGCAAGGTTGTCAATTGATGCTTTGAATGTCCGACGTTTAGTGGGTGATAACCTGGCCTTGTCAGTTCAGGAAGCCTCAACACTAATCACGGGGTTTGTCATTGCTATGATAGCTGACTGGAAGCTCTCTTTAATTATCCTTTGTGTGATTCCACTAGTGGGTTTTCAAGGTTATGCACAAATAAAGTTTTTGAAGGGTTTCAGTGAAGATGCCAAGGTAATATATCTAATGTGGGACTTTGGTTTTGTTCTTCCAATGAAATGACATTTTAGAATAATACTGAAAACTGGATATGTTGCTTATGATAGATAGATTAGTTCATTTTATAATGACCAAAGTTTGATCCTATACAATTTCGTAATGATCAGTTAAGTATTTGAATTTGACAAGAATAAACAGAATCAGAATTTATTCTATACATTGTTGTTTCACAACTTGCAAAGTTCATAAGAGTTAATTAAGTGCTATTTCTGCAGCTGTTGTATGAAGATGCAAGTCAAGTGGCCACTGATGCAGTCAGCAATATCAGGACTGTGGCTTCTTATTGTGCTGAGGAAAGAGTGATGATGATGTACGACAAGAAATGTGAAGTATCAAAGAACCAAGGGGTCCGAACAGGATTGGTTGGAGGCACAGGTTTCGGTTTCGCATTCTTGATATTGTACCTTACATTTGGCCTTTGTTTCTATGTCGGGGCGCAATTTGTACATCATAACAAATCTACTTTTGGTGATGTCTTCAAGGTTAGAAAATGCATCATTTTCGTAATATTATCCCATTTGGATTCATTTCTTCTACTGAATATTGACACAGTAAGCCATGTACTATAGGTGTTCTTTGCCCTTGTTATAGCAACAATTGGAATGGCCCGAACAAGTGCCATGGCTTCTGATTCCACAAAGGCCAAGGATTCAGCTATTTCCATATTTGCTTTGCTGGATCGGAAGTCAGATATTGACTCAAGCTGCAATGAAGGTTTGACACTAGACGAGGTCAAGGGAAACATTGATTTCCAAAATGTTAACTTCAAGTACCAAATGCGCCCCAATGTTCAAATTTTCAAAGATTTTACCCTGTACATTCCCTCTGGCAGGGTTAGACTATACGTACTTCTATCTGCCATGCAAATCATATCTTTTGTAGTAGTTTAACTATAATCAGCAACTTGCCACCATCACCCTAAAAAAAGCAATTTATTACCACCATCGTGGTTTTATGCAGACTGTTGCACTTGTGGGAGAGAGTGGTAGTGGCAAGTCAACATTAATCTCTTTGCTGGAGCGATTCTACAATCCCGACTCTGGTAGCATCACATTGGATGGGGTGGAGATTAAGAGCCTCAAAGTTGCCTGGCTAAGGAACCAAATGGGGCTGGTGAGCCAAGAGCCTGTGCTCTTCAACGACACAATCCGTGGTAACATAGCCTATGGGAAGCACGGGGATGTTACCGAGGAGGAGCTCGTCAAGGTTGCAAAGGCAGCCAATGAACATGAGTTCATATCAAGCCTTCCCCAAGGATATGACACAGCCGTTGGGGAAAGGGGAGTCCAGCTATCTGGTGGCCAGAAGCAGCGGGTTGCCATTGCAAGGGCCATACTGAAAGATCCTAGGATTCTACTGCTAGATGAAGCAACGAGCGCCCTGGATGCCGAGTCCGAGCGTATTGTGCAAGATGCCTTGGATCATGTGATGGTTGGCAGGACTACTGTTATTGTGGCGCACCGCCTCTCGACAATAAAAGGTGCCGATATCATTGCAGTTCTCAAGGATGGTGCAATTGCCGAGAAAGGAAGCCATGAGGCACTGATGAACATCAAAGGTGGAGTGTACGCTTCTCTAGTCGAACTTCGTTCTACGTAGGTATAGTTTTTTGCACTGTATCTATATAGCTTCCTTGCCTCCTCTTTGTGTTTAAAGTTGGTGACCACGCTATGGATTCACTGAGATTTCAAGAAGCATTTGTGAAGTAAACTTCTCTTTATTGTGTTTACTTTGCAAGGAAGCATGTTTGTTCAGAATTTCAATTCTAGAATATGGTGCAGATAAGGAAAAGATGGCATGATTTATTTATTTATTTTACTTAGGTGTGCCTATGTTGAAAACACTTAGCGTAAAGGAATTTGACAAGATGAGTTCATGACCGTGACCTATGGCTACCCAAATAATTTTATGCCCTGCGGGATTGTACAACTTCACCCGTGCGCCACATGATCGACCATCCCAGACCTCCTAGAAAGACGGTACTCACCTACGTGAACAATAGCCTCCATCACTTATTGCAAGGTAGCATTTACTAGGCCTCAAGTATTCCTCATGTGGTCCTTCGTGTGGGAGTAGTTGTGATATCTTTGAGTCATCTCTATCCGATTATGAGTTCAAACTCTCACTCATACCTCCTTCTCTATCGCCTCCATGTTTGCACTGTGGTGGTCATAGGGCTCTCCCTATTCAATTTTGAAGATATAGAACAATTGGCAAATACCATTTGGAAGATGAGAACTGAATAATCATAAGAGATATATTTGGAGAGCTTTGGATCTTGCATTACTCGAGGGTTTGGTCATCCTAGGAAGCATCGACTATGTTGTGTGTCATACTCTCACAAACCTTGATGTGGTAGCCTAGAAGCCCTATGCATCATAGCTTTAGTGTTATGTTCAATTTCCTTGGGTATCTCATCATAATTTATCATGATTTGGATCTGATTTTATCATTCTTAGCCCCATCTACAAATTTTCAAGTTACTTCAAAGTATAAACCATTTTATCTTTTGAGTAGATGTGTTGATGCCAATTAGGCACACCAATCACTATACCATAAGCTCATGGATTAGTTGTAGTTTTTTTTCCTTAGAGTATCCCCAAGGTTTATCAATCCACTGAACAAGTGGAATGTGCCAGAGATATTTAACTAATTAATCCAAACAAACGTAGGTTTGTATATTGAAGTTGTAAAGAATACCTAATGTTCAACTAAGTAGAAGAAAGATGTTGTAAACAAGATGTCTAGAATACTCATACCAAGGACCCAGGATCACTCACATATGCATCTACTCTCCTAATAGATGTTGATCTAATATTATCGAATGAAAGAACGCACACTCGACCTTTTGCTTCCTATAAACTATCACTATATGAGGGTAATCAACTGCCAATGACATGCATACCATGATGACATTAAGAGGGATGATCAAACCCTTAAAATAGAGTCAGTTGGCACAATTAAGATCTGAAACATGGAATTTTAAAAGCATTATAACCTATTACACAAGCATAGAGGTTACATCTCAATGTCACCCTTTGATCATAGGGACAAACAAAGACTTTACCCCATGATCTTACTCATCTGGACATGCAAAGGAGAATTGTATCTCCTAAAGATGATCCTGACCGAAGATGATAGCAGGCGGTGCAGGAACTCCCTAGGCCGATTGACCTGGGCACCTCAGGTGGGCTTGCACGAGGTGTTCCTTCCTCCTCCGGAGTTCCCCTATATGATGGCATGGCTTCTCATCTGAACTTGCTCCAGTTCCTAGTAGAATGGCCTTGGTGGAATTGATGTGGTGTCGCGGAATTGCAAACCAATGGCCACCATATGGCTCTCTTTTCTAGGGAATATTTATCATACGCCTCCCGTCAATTTGGAGGTGGCTCTAGGTGAATGGTCAATGTGAAAAACCCTAAAATCTCAATGAGCTTCACACAATAGAAAGATGTGTCTTATTGGGCCTTAAAGAGGCCAAGACGATCGGCCCAAGCCCACTAGGTTGGTTGGATTGGGCCCTTCCTAGCTCTCCACCATGTTCTATCTTCAGTTACACATAGATACAAAATATTTGTTATGTACCTACATATATATAGTGTATATCTAGATGTATAGCAAAAATTATATATCTAGAAAAAACAAAATAAACTGTAGATTATGACGGAGATAGTAGTTAGGAAGAAACTTTTAGGTTACATTTTCACGCTTAACCTCATGTTCATTGAGAAAAAAAAACATATTTACGTAACACCCAGCTCCAAATCCTACTTACGGTCCAGCTCCTCGTGCCGAACTGGCCATATACACATAGAACATATCTTACATCTTTGTCCTCACTTTGTACAAAACGATTAACACGGAGATTCTATATTTAGAATGACAAGGATCATAAACTAGCCATCATCTCCTCACCCCCTCCCCTAAACTTCCAAGATTGTAGTAAACTACAATTGTGGATGCTACGTAAATGATGAGCTTCCAAGAGAGCAACCTCTTAATGTGGGGTTAATATACTATCTATGTTCCAAAATGTAGGTGGTTTGACTTTTTTACCAAAAGATTGACCGCTTGTCTTATTCAAAAAAATCATGAAAATATAGACAAATTTAAGGCATTTTTGAAGATTTTAAATTAATAAAGCAAACCATCACAAAAAATATGATAATTTGCACAAAATTTTAAATAAGACGAGCGGTCAAACATAGAGTCAAAAAAGTCAAACGACCTACATTTTAGAATGGAGGGAGTAATACCCTAGCCCAAAATACTACTGAGGGTATATGAATTGAATATCATCACCACCTATAATACCCCACTACAAATTCTACTTATTACAGCCTAGCTCCTCCTAAGGTATAGGCCCGCATATGTGTAGCGTCTATTCTACACTTCCGTTCTCGTGTCGTATATAATTGTTAATTCAGAAGTGCTACCTTTGTAGTGACAAAGATTATAAATTGGCCATCATCCCCGTCCCTAAAGTTCCAAAATTATACTCAATCCTGAGCCACATTGGCTAATAAAACTGAGCTTTAGTATTGGGTCCAAACTCTCTTTTAGTACTGGTTTTATAACCGACGCCGCTAGACATTCAACCGGTACTAAATGAAAGAATTAGTACCGATCGGTAATACCGACTATTACTAAACGTTTTTTCACCCAAAAAATAAAGAAAAATGTTTTCAACCCCGGAAGGCCCACACATGAAGCGTCCCCTCGAAAGAGAAGACTTAATGTGATAGCAAATACCAGTCCCAGGAGGCTGGTTCACATTATTACAACATATAGTTCAGTAATTAAACAACTCTACGCGGACGGGGGCAAGACAGTGCCACCAGAAACAACACGAAAGCTAAGCTCCAGATGAAGATATTGAGGTGCGTGGTAGATGTCTTCATCAGAGCAACGCGCCATGCGGGCTTCAAGCGGGTGACCCTAACACGCAGGCAAAGGCTAGGTGCAGAACGAACCCCTACTCAACGTCCTCAGGCACAAAGTCTGGATCTTCCTCTATAACAAATTAAGCAAGGCATCAAGCACAATCACATCCACGGAGGGGATATAAACAGATACATGCATGTAATATAATCAAAGACAGGTTTATGGTTCATTTGCAGAAAGCTAACTTGACACATGCAAGGGTTTGTTTTACAAAAGAGTTTTCACAAGTCATTCTTTTAGCTGTAACAATAAGCATGGTTGTTTGACTTACACAGAATCCAAGATTCTAATGCTACCGGATTTCCCATCCGTCGTAGCCACTGCCAAAGTCTTTCCCAAAACAACTCACGCCACAAATCATTTCCAAAACCAAAGGACTAATGAAGTGAAAGCCGTAACTCACCCAATACCATGGACACGGCTATCCGGATAGGTTTTAACTCTGCAGAGGTGTACGCAACCACAAGTACGGTACCGCAACACATACACCTTAGTGCCAGTGCAGATCCATCATAGTCATTACCCACTATAGCTAAACCGACTAATTACTACAGAAACAACCAAGGGGTAAGCAACCTACCAGTGAGGTTCTACACAGGGGGCATAACTTCACAAAGATCGTATCCCCGGCTCCATGGCCCTCTGTTGCTCACCAGCACACCAAAATAATTAACAGCTTAACTAGTGGGGTTTATGCTAAGCCGTAGCCACATACAACGGTCGAGTGGTGGTACTGTAAAATAAGTTAGGCAAGATGACACATCAACATCATCCCAAACATTGTGACAAGACAGACATCTCTCACTATGCTCAACCACACAGGTTCCAGCTCACCTCGGCATTTCACACAAGAAACACCGTTTGTCTCGTCCTGTACTGACATTCTTTTGTCACCAAAATCCCCTTTTCTTTTTAAAGCACACACAGTTGCTTTTGTAAACACCAAGTGATTTTCCTAAAGAGTATAACAGTAACCAAGTCCTAAGCATTTCTAGCAATGACTAACATTCAAACAGAGCAACGTCATATTTAAATATTAATCTAGGTTGTCAAGGAAATAGTCATAACAATCAAGGGGTGGCTATCCAATTAGGGTTTAGCAATAAATCATGCAAGTTTTATAAAATAAGCCAATAGGTGGTGTTTATAAAAACTAGGACAGAATATACATCAAAGGATGGGATTGAACGTGCCGAGGTACTGGCCTATAGGCTCCTGCTCGTAGCCCTGCTCCTCCTTGAGTCCTTCCTCGTTCACAGCGTGGTCTACAGCACACACAAGCAAGCATACAATAAATAAAAGAAAAATAAAGTTTTTGCTGAGCTCAAAGAGAGAATAGAGAATGAAAGGGCAATGGTGGTGATAGAATTATTTTTGGGAATAAACTGGATGGAGCGGTGGAGATTTGTGGTGGAGTTTGGGGTCAAACTGGATTAAAATGGCGCATGGAATGATGGGTTAAAGGGGGTTTAGGCGCTGTTTTAAAAGGAACAGGACCTGTTTGTAAATACTAAAAAGGTTAGGGGCATCTGACTAAACCATCAGAGAGAGAGAGAATAGAGATTTGGACGACGGGTGAGAAATGGGTAAAAGGCAGGGGGGTCTTTGCAAAGTTTCCTTTCTCCTTCCCTCGAACAGAGAGAGAGAACAGAGGAGGGGGAATGGCGGCCGTCGGCGGCGGCGTCGACGGCGATTGGGGCGGTGGCGGCGGCCGGGAGTAGCGGGAAAAGAGAGAGGAGGATACAGCGAGTTCACCCATGTCCTTACCTCAGGCAGAGGTGGAGTAAGGTGGCTTGCCCACGAGAGCAGGCGGCGGCGGCAATGGCGGGTGGAGGTGGCGCTGCGGCGGAGGAGGAGGTGATTGGGGTGGCGGGCGAGTGGGCGGCGCGGCAGCGGTGGCAACCACGGCAATGCAGCAGTGGTCGGCGCAGGTGTGGCAGCAGCACAGCGGCGGGGCTCGGTGATCGGCACGGCATGCACGTGGTGGGGTCGGATGGCGTGGTGACGGGAACGGTGGCGTGCGGGTGTGGAGCGCAACAGGGAACAGCGGCAGCACGGCGACGGGCAAGGGAGCACGGCGCCAGGGAAAACAGAGAAAGAAAGGAAGGAGGGAAAAGAGAAGAGAGGGGGGAGCGGGATTCACAGCGGAAAGGCAATGACGGCGGTCGGCCAGCGACGGTTGGGCCTGGCGGTCGACCCGAGGGCGGGCGACGCGGGATGGAACAGAAAAGAGGCAGTGACAACGAGGCGAAAGATTCGGGAGGGAAAACGGGAGTTCTGGTGGTAAAAAGATTTTGAAAAGATTTTTACCGGATAATTTAATTAGCGGTTTACTGGAGATAAAAATGTGGCGGGCGTTACAACACATGAAGTCACGCACAGTACTATGAAGACCATTTAGTATCGGGCCAGCGACCCGAATTATTAGTAACACCAACCGGTACTAAACGGTTTTGAGTCCAAAATTAAATGTTTTACTAAAACCCATAGGACCACACACGTGCACAAGTCACGCGATTTTGTCACTCGTAAATATGTGTGTGGGATTCCAACCCACAACCTCCGGCCTCGCTTGTACTTCCCTTACCATCCCACCTACTCCCTCCGTCCCTAAATAACTGTCTTTCTCATTTCCCGAGAAATAACTTTGATTAATTTTATATTAAAATATATTAATATTTATGGTGCATAATTAGTATCATTGGATAGATCTTTTGATCTAGTTTTTTAATAAATTTATTTAATGATTAAAATGTTGCACATAATTTTTACAAATCGAATCTAAATCGTGGCACGAAAACTAACGGCAACGCTTAATAAGGGACGGAGGGAGTACACAGCACGTGTGAGCAAGGAGGAGATGCTTTCCTTAAAAGTAACTCGTAAACACCACCAGATTCGTAACAATTGCCGAGAGGTTTCTTTGAGTGGCCGAGGGGCTCTGCTCTCGTTACCTTTTTTCCCTATCAATTCCCGACAGTTCTAGAGCATCACTACACCATTTCCCGTGAGTAAGTATCAATCGCAGACAAACTAATCACCGACCAACATAATCTGACGAGGTGCATAAAAAAAGAAGGATCCCGTCGGCCACTTTCCAGTTCCTCTCAGTAAATGTGGTAGTTCTAGTAGTGAAAATACAATTCAAGGGTGAAATTTAGTACCAAATGGTGTTTTGACTTAGTACTAAATGGTCTTCCAAACTTGAACCCGGTACTAACTCTAACATTACTACCGGATCAATTTATATCCATTACTAACGTCATCGGTGAATGCACATTATATTTTTCCATTAGTTAACTACCACTAGTAGGCATATTGAGCTGGGTGCTACAGGCTACCCCTGAGGTCGCCACCACATGATGAGCAGTATGTGTGTGGGCTTAGGGTGGACCAGTGGAGGTCCTTGATTCGAATCATCTTGACTGAAGTATTTTTATAGTACGTCCATATCCGAAATCACAATATCCCACTACTTAATACTCAACCACGTCAATTGGTTGATCTCCGCAATCGACTAACCTGGCGTCCGAATCTGGCTCCCTTGTTAGTTTTTCATCGAACAGCTCACTACGCATGCACCTGAACTCCAACGAAATCAAACATAATCAATTCATAATCTCGTGTGTACCTGCGCCGAGTATTTTAGTGCCCAACTGCTGTTTTTCCATCCCAAAGTCCTTTTGATTTAGTTGCGATATGATGCATTTTCACCACACCAGATCTGATGCCGCCATTAACAAAAAATAATTATTCTGAAAAAATAATAGTATTGGAGGGAACAGTAAGTGATGTCATACTAAGAGGAAGAATTAAGCATATACTAGTTAGGATGGTGTGCGATGCACGCCTATACAAAAAATGATAACGTGAAACAATGATGAACTATAATTTTATTATCCTACTATGCTCAAAGTAGCGCCGCATCATGAGTCAAATCAAATAGAAAAATACTCCCTCCGTTTCAAAATATAGGTCGTTTGACTTTTTTCACTACAAGTTTGATCAACTCGTCTGATTCAAAATTTTGTGCAAATTATCATATTTTTATGGTGGCATGCTTTATTAATATAAAATCTTCAAAAATGTCTTAAATTTGACTATATTTTTACAATTTTTTTTTAATAAGACAAGCGGTCAAACGTGCGGTAAAAAAGGTCAAACGACCTACATTTTAGAACGGAGGGACTAAAATATAATTTAAAATAAAATTGATCATGGTTAATTTTAAATTCAAACCAGAATTTTCTCTTTCATACTATTCATATAGGCATAGCATAATCTTTTCTTAGCGATTTGATATTAATAGATATACATAAAGGATTGACGTGCTACGCTGCACCGATTCATAGTTTTGATAAACAAATACAATTTATATTGTCTATGGATAACTAGCAAGAACGTAGTGTCGTATGTTTAATAGAAAATCTATACTATAAAGATCACGTTTAATAGAAAATAAGATTATATAACGTATAGTTGGTCAGAGACTGTATTGATTACGAACTCGACGATTCCACGCAAGCGTGTGTTTTTTCCACGAATTGTTTAATCAAACTCTTTCAGACATAGGGGTAATGTTTCAATGATTTGTGGGTCCATCGATCCTCTAAAGTTTTGGATCTTTATAGTATATAAGATGCAACAGTAAATAACAAAAAAATCGTCAATGTTTTTTAAACTTAATAGTATTGTGGAACCCATTAAACCTATGTGGGTCCCACCTGAGCAGTGAAGTGGGTCCCACCTTGGCAGTAAAGTGGGGTCCCACATAAACAGTGAAGTGGGTCGCCCCTGAACTTGAAATGGGTCCCACGTGGGTAACCAAGACCTCTGGGATGGCACGAAATCATGGAGCTTTAGTACATGTGTATATTAATTTCTATCCGGATGTACCTATGTTTATACTTAGTACCGTGAGAATGGCTTGCAACCTACTTCTAATCCTAACAATTACACATGACAATGCCAAAATAAAACACATGAGAAACATTGCATGAAGTAAATAGGGGGACTAAATATACTCCATCTATTTGCTTCTATAAAACGCGCATGTAAATCAAGATTTAAACTTTACAATTTTCTACTAATAATTTAACCAATAAATTTAAAATTTTATAGTACAAATTTATAATGGTTAGATATCAAAATTACTCTCCAACAATGATCATAAGTTTACATAAACAATATAATATAAGATAAATGAATGGTTAAAGTAACTTAGAAGATCATGTCATGTCAAATCGCGCTTTATAAAAGCAATGGAGAGAGTAGTACATAAAGAGACCAAGCAAGAGAGCGTGAATTAGGTGCAAGGGATTCTTTTTCAATATTATAAATGGATTTAATTACATCCCTAATCCATGTAAGACAACCCACAAAGGCTTAAGTTTCCATCTAGAGATCCTATGGTCAAAATTCTTGTGTTACCCCCACACCAAGATACTAGGCACCATTCCATACCAAGCCAGAGGATTCACAACCAAGAGTCGCCAAGGTTCTAAACGTTGGCAGCAGGAAACAAAGCCCCAAAGGTGCTAGCAAGCACAAAAGCCATGCTTGAATGAAGGATACAGACGCGAGACACAAAGGCCTAAATAATACTACTACAAAACCGGTTGTTTTGTTAGTATTATAATCGCAGTTTAAACGGAACCACATATGATAGTTTTACAGCCATTTATAAATAGAAACTGAAAGGATCGATGGCCCAAATAGCGAAGTGAAGTTGAAAGTTTTCTCTAAAATCAAAAACTTGATTCTAACACAAAAACCTTAGCCTAAAGAGTAGTGTTGCCCAAACATATGGTTGACATGACAAAAAAAATGCTACTAGGAACTAAGCGAACCACACTATCATGAAATGATTATAGTGATCAAAGTAAACACACTAAGGCAAAACACATCCTTGTTCTATCTTACAAGAAGGTAAAACACTTGAAGAAAATGCAAGTATATGTGCAGAATGAAATGAGAGAGGACACGAGACAACTGGATTTTTTCCCGTGGTATCGAGGAGTTAACGCTCCCTCTAGTCTATGCGCAGGCTCTCACTTAGAGATATGCCTCCTTAAGTTACTAAGAACCCTAAGCCATAAAGAATGCTCCTTATTCATCTCTGAAATGGCAAGCTCAAAGACAAATGTCACCAAGGCCTTGGGGCACCGACAATCTTCGAGAGTTCACCAAGATCACCACAGCGACTAAGACAAGCTAGGTGTCATCAACCACCAAGAGTAACAAACCTATGAGCCTAACATATCTATACAAGATATATTTTTGCATATCTCATGTGCTTTTTAAATGGTCAAAATATCACAATCGCAATACATATGTTCAAATTGCATTCACATTTACATATAATACATTTACACTATACAATCCATAGTTATAGTCGTGTATGGCACAACAAATATCTAAATGATCATGTGGTTCTAAACCATCTTAAATAAAAGTTATATGAACTATAAAATTGTAGATCTCGTTGAACACTATAACTTTGAATAGAGTGTTGTTTGAAAAAGTCACAATTCTAAATTTCAAAACTAGAATATTATAATGTTTTTGACTATTAAATTATCTTAAATGAAAACATTGTAAACTATAAAGTTTATGTTTCATCGAGCGCTGCAATTTTAATATAAAGTTTGTCTTCATCCGAGATCATATGAAAAAGAAGAACACGGTCCGGCCCTTCAAATGCTTCTCCAAGGGCGGGCCAGAAGCTACACTAACCATGTTCCTTTTGTAGGTGCGTGTGATCTTTTGGGTCACCCCTGAAAAAAAAACCCACAAATCTCATTTGTACTCGTGGTTTCATATTATAGGTTATTTTGGTTTCTCTAGCGACATAGTTTCTGCTATGTATTTAGACATGTCAAGTGTCTAGTAAAACTTGTGTATTCAGAAAAGCCAAAATGACTTATTATTTTGAAATGGAGGTAGTACTTTATTCATCTATTAGGTAGTTCAGAGACCACATTCCCAACCGAAACATTTGACTGAACCCTCCACATCCATATATATTTTACAACATATGGTTTCCTTGTCGCCTTGCATTGTGTCTAAAAAAGTGTTCTGGTGTTTTTTAGTTCCCATGTTTATGTCGTGCTACCTAGTTTTTATTCTTCAGTTGCCCTATGTTCTGTTTCCAGCCATGCCGCATCTTTATATGCGTGGCATGGCAAATCTGCACTCGCTGCACACATTCAGTTCAGAGGGAGTATAGGGAATACGTCTGCACTCACTGCACACATTCAGTTCAGAGGGAGTATAGGGAACACATGATGAGGCATTGCGATCCTTATTGATTTATATTTTGTTGCAACTGATCGAGAGGAGCTTGCTTCTACTGTTGAATCCAAAGGTATGCAGAATATTCTTCTTTACAGTTGTTTTTAGGGCGAAACGCATGGGCTTTTATTAGGATACAGAAAGATTACAACGAATGCATAAATTTCCTCCAAGAAACACTGGATTTTACTTGCAAAACTGCAAAACATGCATTAGAGCCACGGAAGCCTTCCTTGCACAGCGCTGTCTGTTGCTTTGAGATGGCGTCGTTAAGTTCCTCCACTTCAAAAGAAATGCAGAAGTCCAGAAACTATCAACCCTCAAATTCACTTGTGCCGTCACTAGCTTGATCGATCATATGGGCCCCATGTGTCCCAGCCCCAATGCATGCATAGTCTCTCCGTTGGTAAGAGCTGTTTAATTTCATGCCCTCCGTGTCCTCGCCTATACCATTACACCCACGCACAAGAACCCAAATCTTGCTCCAGTGCTTTCTCCATCTTAGCATACTCCCCCACTCCTGGTCATGCCCCGTAGAGCCGCAGCCGTGATCTGAGATGAGTGAGCAACGGATGCCGGCTCCCTCTCATACATTCCAAGAAGACAGCTACCTCTCTCTTGCACATGGGCGTAACATGAGTTTTTTTCCTTCTTTCCATCTTTATGTGATTGTTTGTGACAACTGATAACTAAAACATATTTTTGAAAATAACAAAAAAAATTATCTGAACGTTGCTCTTTTTTTTTAATTTACTATAATTTTAGCATGACTCGATATCTCAACTTGGCATCGAGGTAGTAGATGGCCCAAAGTTTACCGCGCACTATGTTACGTATCTTTTTCGGCCATTCATGAATGGGTTTAATCTAACTTTGGACTTATTATCCTCATATTCATGTGCAGTACTGTTGTTGATTCGAAGCTGCTTGTCTCTAACACGCCATTGGTTAATATCCATATGGATCTCATTACAAATGCTGCCATATGGTTTTCCATAGGTTTTGTTTTCATTAGTGCAGTAATCACCAAGATTGCAGCAGAAAGAATTGCGCTTGATCCAGCATTCAATATCAATGGGACTCCTTCCTTTGTGATGAACTGTGGAGGAAGCCATGCTAGCTTTGGCGACGCTTACGCCTGTATGCAAATTAATGTGTTGCGAAACCCTTTGTTAAGGAACTTTCAACTTGAATTGGTGCCTCCTTTCACTAATGCAGAAGATTAATGGAGGCTGATTCCGGGACTTGAGCGGAAAGTTATACAGATTATTATATGCTTATGTGCACAATACGTGTGTAACATGTTGTATGCCCATACTTTGGAGTGATGAATCAATATACAGTCACCTAGAGTAGATGCCGTGAGAACTCAGAATGGAAATAACATAATCCATCCGTCTACAAATATAGGCATTTCTAGCATTCAAAATTTATCCCCCTTCATTTGTCCTAAAAAATCAAAGAAATGTTTACATTTGTAGACAGTGGGTGTATTCTGTAAAGTAAAAAGGATATGGAAGAATAAACATCAGAGGACGTTATATATATACTAGGCAGGTAGGCAGGCAATGCGCGCCTATACCTACGTGTAAGCGAGTTTGATATAGACGGATACTTATGGATACAAATACACAGGCTTTTTTCTTGGAATCGGATTAGATACGGATAGTTTCCACTATATCGAAAAAAATATGAATGGATATTGATATTATAAATATCCAATTTTAGGTATTCATATTCGGATATGGTGTCGAATACTGAATATTCGAACCTCCAATTGAATATGGACTTGGATACGAATAGATAATATCTGTGTCATTTATACCTTTAGTACCATAGATAGATGTTAACTCGTGATAATAATGACAAGGTGCTAGAGAACCACCTAATAGCTTAATTTGTTATTATATTTGGACATATGATTCAATCTTTAAGGGATTGTATTAGTTTTTCTTTGCTTCTAGCAAAGTACATTTGTATGTATGGAAAAAAGGAGAAATATACTCTTACAATATTAGTAAGAGAAATATAAGGATTTATTTAAGTGATTAAATAGTAGTGGTGAGTTTTTTAAACATAAATGCATTTTAACATGAACAGAGAATGTTAAAAATATATAGAAAATGCATGAACATTTGTTGCTGTGCTTCTGAAAGCTAGGTTGGGGTTTCACTGATGCTACCACAAAATTGACATATGGTGGTCCAGGACCGGGAACGATCACCATATATGCAGGCCTAGAACTTTCGAGTGGCCTGTTGTATCAGTACACACTGCGTATATCTAGATTGTTGCTTTTTTTTCTGCACTGCATCGCTACAGTAGCATCTAGCCTAGGATCACGCCAATCCCTGGCACTTTACAGGTATTAGATTAGATTAGATTAGATTAGATTAGATTATACAAATAAAGGAATTTACCCCAGTTGCCAACTCAATATCGTCGGATTCCGCCACAAGAAATCTAACCAACCCTTGAGTGGTGTTAATTATTTTGCCCGACCTTTAAAAACATGCCATAGGCCACAATCACTTCGATGAATGTATACAGTAAATGAGGTTTTGCTCAAAGTGTACTTCACAAGGATACTGATACAGTTTGGTACGTATGTTTGGCATATATATATAAGATTGCAAGCAAAAGTTTGTCACTCTCTTATTAGTAATTTTCTTTAATTATTGCAATTACAAGGAGAATGAACGCACATGAACACCATCCTACGCTTGTCATCAATTATATTACATGTCCAAGATTGAACCTCCAATGTTAAAGCATCTCTAGCACACTACTCCAGCCATCAACATCACAAATGGTTCCAAACCCCCCATCCACAAACGGTTTTGGGAACCGTTTGTGACATATCGTTTGTGATACCCCAATCACAAACGGTTCGTGTCCTGCACCCAAAACAAACCCCAAAAAATACGAAAATAGTAGGGAAAAAAATTATTTTCATTTGAGAAGGCCACTTTTTCGCGCATAAATCGCGCGCTCCACGGCCGGCCAGATTCGAACTCGTGACCCCTCCTTTTTCGCGCATAAATCGCGCGCTCCACGGCTGGCCAGATTCGAACTCGTGACCCCTCCCTCGCGCGTAGCCTCCTCTACCACTGCACCACTCCATCACCTATAACTGGATACCGTTTTGATTCCTATCATATTATATCAAACCGGGTTTAAATTACTTGTTTGAGGCCATAAACGACTTCAAATCAAAAAGTGTTGAACTACAAAGTTTCCTAACTTTTCGAAATCTACAACTTTTATGTTGACCGTTTTTTCATCCGAGGCCATTTACAAAATTTGGATTTCAAATTTGAGAACATTCAAACTTAGATCTAGAACCTAGATGACTTCAAATGACAAAGTTTCATGACTTGTTGAGACCTACAACTTTTATGTTGACCGTTTTTTCATCCGAAGTCGTTTGAAAAAACTCAAATTTCAAATTTTGAGTACAAACTTACTTTTCGTTAGTAAAAAAAATTCAAATTAAAAAGTTATAAACTACAAAGTTGTATGACTTCTGAAGATCTACAACTTTCATGTTGACCATTTTTTCATCCGATGTAGGGAGAGTAACATTGTTCACAAATCTTATAGGTCTCTATTATAGTTTTAGGAAACTCTATGAGATAGATATGCTGTCGTTATTTTTTTCTATCGGCCCATATTGCTGCCGCTTTCATTTTCTGTCGGTCATGTTTCTAGCTAAGAAATGACCAAAATAAAAGTTCTACATATTGATAAGGCATACAACTTTGTAGTTCAACACTTTTTGATTTGAATTGATTTACTACTTCAAAATGTGGTTTTAAGTGTACCATACACATCATCACAAACGTTTGTGATGCCATCACAAATGGTTTTTGCTACAAACCGTTTGTGATGAGCCGTTTGTGATGTTGATATGTGTAGTAGCTAGTGGCAGCTTACCTAAAATGAGTTGTTATATCTAAAAATAGCTCAAAAACTACTCTAATAGCATACCTGCATGGTTTGTATTTTAGGCTATGCCCTAAATTTCTCTCTCCTTGACCATAATGTACCAATCCAACTAGCCAAAATAGGTCATAGTCTAAAATTGGCCACATCAGCGAACTACCACCATCTTCTTCCATTTCACCGTTGTCCCGTGCTTGACTCATCTGCCCCCACCGGCAGATATCCTACTCCGGTCACCGCCGTACCGGCCCGCTTGCCACCACGCCCTGAGGTGCAGGGGGTGCTCCGCCGTGCACATCAGAGCTCTCCCAAAGGCGAGAGCGGCGACGGCTCGGAGGAAGAGGAGGAGCCAAGGAGGGGGAAGAAGAGGCCATGTCACTGATAGTAGACTCCGTTTGTCATTGCCATGGTCATGGATCTTAAAAATAGGCCTTCTGAATTTTACTCTCGTGTACCTAAAAGTGTTTTAGGTCTCCAAATATACATATACTGCTGGAGATGCTCTTAAATCTATTAATATTATACTGAAAACACCGAAAATATAAACAAGCATCCCTTTATTTTCTATCTAGGATTCAAGCGCTAGAAATTTAAAATAGGGTCGTCAGACACAACCTTTTTCATCTAGGTCTGGCACATCATAGTTGCATGGAGCTTTTACAAAATTCTTGTTTGTCCAGTCCAACTCCGATCCCTCGATCACTTAGGGCTGAAGGTAAGACGACAATCTCATGAGGCATCTCTCTACCCAATTCATCTTTTTCTATTTGTTCTGTATATTTATATCATAAAAAAGTGGGATAGAAGCAGATATTGTTCGTACAATATCATAAATTATATATGGCTGTGGAATGATCTGTACGTGGACCGCAGATCTCCGCCTAACCCTATAATATTTTTAGGTGGTGATCTGGTCCACTCCATAGTCACCAATATTTTTTTTAGAATTCCATAGTCACCAATAATGTTCTGGTAGGTGTACATGATTTAATAAACACGTATCTGGTTAGTGATGAGTGGCTTGATGAAGCACCCTACACCTCCTACATGCCTAGCCTTGAGCCTGATTGTAATTGTGGTATACTAAAAGCACACCAAGGGCAAGTACAAGGGCAAGTACATTGGTGTCGTCTAATAAGCGGATCTCATGCAGTGACATGTAATCTTGAGACGACTTATGAGATAACATATACAATATACAATAGGTTGTTGTTTTAGTTGTCTCGTAGTAATACAAAATTCTTTAATTTATGAGACAATAAGAAATATTATTAATTGCATGGCAATAAAACTCGTACAATGGTGGGAGAGTTGTCTCATAGTCCTAAAATTTAGCTCACCTCACGCTCTCTCTCCTCCACATCAGCAAAAATCATACGTGGCAACGCATGAGACGACCTATTAGACCGCTGACGTGTAGCAATGTATCTGACCTAATAATCTGTAGGGAAAAAAAGGTCTCGTCACCACGCTGCCCGTCACCGTAGTGGACCCTTCTGGATTTCTTTTGAAGTGGAGGGCCTAAAGTGATTTCTTGCACATTTTTAGTTACAGAAGTTAAGCACGTAGTTGTCACAGAAAATAAAAGGATAAATTATTGAATTCAGTGAGTAAAGAATGTCGAACATTTTCACGATGACGAGGTTGCCCACACCGTGTCGGCGTGTTGCGATCTATGGATCCACAAATTCATGTGACACAATTAGCATCGTAGAGGGAGCATATGCTCTCGAACACAAGTCACGTAGAGTATAATTACGTTAAGTCTGCTGCACGCCCCATCGCGATCGCACGGCGCGATCCTTCTTCCTAGTCCCAGGGCCGTTGTTGGAGAAGAAGGGAAGGTGCCGCCGATTAGGAACTCCATGTTAGGAAGGTCAGGATTGTTGGGGAGATCTGCTACCGGCAGATTTAGAAGGAGGGATCGAGGGTGACGGCATCCCAACGGGAGACGGGCCGAGGACTGAGCAGCGATGACGCCGCTGGTTGGAACGATGAGGAATCCCCGGTGGACGCTGCTGGCAGCAGGTGGAACGGCAACGGAGAAGACATGACGGGCGAATTCGCGTGACGACGGCGGAGACAGCGGAGCACTTTCAAAGCTCGGGGTGGAGGAGACGGTTAGTGTGAAGTAGACCGGTGGTCAATTGGTTAGCGCAGCAGTACTGATGGTGGACGGTGGTGGAGATGGTGGAGACCGCTAGAGCCGAGAAAGTGGAGGCGCGAGGAAGAGAACGCGATGAGTCATGCACTTCCCTCCCGCGACCCATCGGGCGTCGCGACTATCCATCGCGTGTGCGATGAATTTTCTTTTGTCGCCCGAAGACCTCGCCACGCGGGAGCAAGTGCCTGCTTTCGGTCCAGTTTTTTCTTCCGGCCCATCTCACCGGTAAGCCCATCTTCCATATTTTTTTCTTCTCAATTTGTTCGCTTGTTCAGACCACGCATCGTGAGTTACTGGGCTACCGTATGTTCTTCTGTTTTTTCCTAGTCTAGTCCATGTTGCTGTCGTTATTTTTTTCTATCGGCCCATATTGCTGCCGCTTTCATTTTCTGTCGGTCATGTTTCTAGCTGATACTCCAAGGATCTAGATTTTTTATTCTATTTTGGTCCAGTCCATTATATTTTGATTTCTTTTTAATTTATTCTCATTTTCATTTTTGTTTATATTCTATTTATTTTTATTATTTCATTCCTAATTCATTTTCCATTCACTATCTTATTTTATTTTCAGTTCTCGATTTAGATTTCTATTTTCTTTACTATCTTTCTTTTGTTTTACAACCGTTTTTATTTTTTATTATTTTTTTATTTTATGCTCTATTTTTTTATTTTATCATGTGTAATAATTTATTCGCAATGTGAACTGATGTGTTCTACACATGCAATAATTTATTCGCAACGTGGATTCTTCTATTCTCTATGTGGAGCAATTTGTTCGCAACGTGGACTCATTTGTTCTCCATGTGCAGTAACTTGTTCGCAATGTGGACTTCCATGTTCTCTATGTGCAGTAATTTGTTCCTAATGTGGACTGATTTGTTTCTTCTTATGTAATAATTTTGTTCGCAATGTAGATTCTTTTGTTCTCCATGTACAGTAATTTGTTCGCAACGTAGACTCATTTGTTCTCCATGTGTAGTAATTTGTTCGCAATGTGGACTTACATGTTCTTCATATGCAGTAATTTGTTCGTAATGTGGACTTACATGTTCTCCATGTGCAGTAATTTGTTCGCAACGTGAATTCTTCTGTTCTCCGTGTGTAGCAATTTGTTCGTAATGTGAACTCATTTGTTCTCGTTTGATAAAAAATATTCATAAAAAAACATCTAAATATAGTCAAGTGAGATATTGTTTTAAAGATTTTATCGCAATAAGCATTATGGTGCAATTGGAATTTAATTTGGATGCTTGGTTTAAGAGCAATGACTTTTTTCTAAACTTTATCGCATGGAAGTACGTGCGCTGCTTTTTCTCCGGATCACTCATCACGTGAGAGGTAGCTTACCAAACAAATTACAAAACTGCCTCATGTGCGAACAGAGAAGTATTGGTTGTGAACAAGCCAGCTACGAACAAAAAAGTAAAAGCTGCGAACAAAAAATGTAACAGCTGCGAACAAACCAGGTGCGAAGAGTCCAACTGCTAACAGTCCCTGCAAACAAAACATTCACAGCTACGAACAGTAAAACTGCGAATAAAATCTTGTTCGTTGAAAATTTCTCTGTACATTTTTTGCGTTACGAGTTTTTCATAGGTACGTTTAACGCGAAAACAGTCATAGATACTTTTTCCATAGATACTTCTTCATAGGCTTGCCAGCACGAAAACAGCCCAACAGCAGCCCAATATGAAAATACGGGGGGCGTGCGCTTCTTCGGGCGACAGGTGGCGGCGCATCACGCGCGTGATGCGCAGACGCACCCCCCCCCCATCCCATCGGGCGTCCTACAATTAACTCGATCAATTGGTTAAATTTTTTTAGAAACATTTGTTGGTTATTACTAGTAGTTTACTACTACTCACATGAAAACAATTAGCGACCTTGTTGGTTCATTTGGGCCAGGTCCTCCACGCGGCCACACTCACTCGCTCGGGTTGCTGCTACTACAGTAGAGAATTGGCCCGATACACTTTTCAGCTCTCACTGGACTGGGCTGCTTCCGTGTGATTCACGTGGGCCTCCAGCCCGGTCTGACTTCAGTAAGTTTGGGCTCGGCAAACGGATAAAGATGGTGGGCCGGCTTTAATTACTAAACGGCCCTGTTTTTCTTGTCCATTGTGATTATAAATCGTGAAATGGTTTTTTTCCTAAAAAAATCTTTCTTCTCTATTTTGCAATTTTACCAGTGGTCTAAAATTTGCTTTCATCATATTTTTAGTGCCGTCCGAAAAAAAAACAGAGAGTAGATAAACTGTCGGATTCATTCTAAAGGCACGTTTCGGAATCATGCACATGATGTTTTCGGATTTTGGAATCATGCAGTGATGCTAAGACGTTGGTTGGTTCACAGTTCATGGGGCAAGGATATCGTTGAAAACGATTAAACTTTGCAGTCTGGTTGAACTAACTCCAATCAAAATCGCCAGCGCCACGGGTTCTGATGGTGGTTACACTAGCTGAGCTGCTCGACCAGCACGGATGGACGTGACAGCAGTGGCCGGTCGCCCGGGACGACAGCGTACGCCTTCTCGCATGGACGCAAACCTGTCCCGGATGATTAATTGGACCAGCATGCGTGAACGTGATAAACAAAATGACGGGGTTATCATCAAAATTAAGCAGGTGGCCAGTATACAATACAAAGACAGCTGAAATGTCTCGCTCGATCAAGGGCATGCACGTGAGCGGGGAAATGGTTGACCAACATGACTTGGGCTGCTGCCATGTGCCATTTGATGATCAGTAGTAGTTGGGCTGTTGTGTCGCACGCTCTTGGGCTGTTGCCATTTGATCTCTACGTGGGCCAAGCAAGCTGGTAAAAGATAAAGATGGGCCGTTCGGAGTTGGGCCCTCTGGATTAGGCCGTTCATTGCATAATATAAGTTCCGTTGAGAAGCATTTGGCATTGGTGTAAGAGTTGCTCTAGTGAACTGAGACGCTACCGATGTCAGAAATGTTAACCCATACAGAGACAAGGGATGGTGATCTTCCTCGAGTTTGTAGGCCCAAAACATATACAGACATAAATATAAGGAATTCTGATATCATCCAATGTCAAGCTATTTTAAGTAACTGGCGTGGTCTTTCTCTGAATTATTGCCTCGGTGCTCTTTCTTTAGGATTTTATTCTACAAAGGAAAAATAGTCATTGACATCCTCCAACTTTAAGCAAAGGGACAACTTTCTCCCCCAACTATCAAAAAGTCCAAAATCGTCCTCCAACTCCTCGAATCCGAGTCGAATTCGTCCCTCGTCTGAGGTGGTGTGCCACGTAGGCGAGCCATGTCGTTATTGCATCCACCCTACCCCTCCCTGTCAGGTAGCAGCTACTGCTGAGATTGCCGTTCATCGTATTTCAAACGTCAAGATAATCCTCAGACCTCAGCTCTTGCAGACGCAAATCAAGATAAAGGCAAAGCGAAAGGCAAGCAATCACATCTTCAGATTTCAGCTGTTGTTGTAGATGAAAATAAGTTCTATACGGTGTCAATTCTGTTTTGCTCAGTAGTTGAAACAAGAACTGAACGATGTGTTCCATTGTTTGAGGTTTGGGAGAGCAATGAGTCGAAAAGCACAACTTCGGCAGTTCGGTCACTAAGAGCAACGATCAATCAACGTGCGGTGGCGCCAGGATTCTAGGAGAGGATGAATCATTTTTAGAAAGTAGCAAGGGATAAACGTGGGTTTTACAGCGGGCTGCTGACATGTCTTGTCTATGTGGCACACGCCAACTCATACAAGGGACAAATCCGACTCGGATTGGAGAAGTTGGAGGATGATTTTAGACTTTTTGATTGTTGAGGAACGAAGTTGATCCTTTGCCCAAAATTAGAGGACGTGTATGGCTATTTTGCCTCTACAAACATTGTGGGGTTGTCAAATATATGAAGTTATGACTAAAATCAATAATAAATAATAATTCGTAACGGATAGAGTAGTAACTATAGCAAGTATATATGTAAGACGGGCACGTATTTGCGGGTGCGTTGTAGGTGTTGTGTGTTCTGTATTATGTGATATACTGTACATGCTTAGACTACGCGTACGTACACCCGGACCGGGCCCGGTCGTCGCTTCGTATTCCTCTAATCACCAGACCACAGGAGCTATAGGCTTCTTTTTCATGCTACTTAAACCGTACAAATGGACCACCACGTACTCAATCCATAATGACCAACGTCAAGATCAAAATACGGAGCGCAACCCCTCACAACATATATAATCACAAGTGGCGTCCAACGAGCTAGCTCATGATTACACAGTAGTAGTTAATTGGTTACTCACACGGCAGAGCCATGCATGGCAAAAGCAATTAAGCACACTCAACTCAAGCAGTAGTGACCAGACGGAATTGAAATTAATTAATAACAAACGCGCTCCAGACGGGTCAATCAAATCGACATATATCGCTATATATTGCAGTTATTTGCAGAACCAAATTGAAATATTGCTGAGAACACACGTACTTATTTGCAGTTTCCTTGTACTAGCTCCAATCAAATCGACATATATCGCTAGCTGCTCTCGGAGCGCTCAGGCCGGGACGTTATATCTGGCACGTACGCAAACCTAGCTAACTCCCCGGCATTTCCATGCGTGATTAATTATTGCGTGTACGTGATCCACCATGGAGAATGAACAAAATTATGCAAGTGTTCTTCGATGATCTTTGGCAAATCAGCTGCATGACTCAAACATTTGGATACTTTGCCAATAATAAGCTGGCCGGCTGCGAGAAATAAAGCTTTTTACTTGTATTATTTAGGGCCGGGTTAGGAAGACAAAATTAAGCAAAAAGCTGATGAGGCAACCCACAAAGAGGGAGCTTAGCTTTGTTTAGGAGGCCTGTCAAAGTAGTACGTGCCAGCAGCTTGTTGCTTTAGGGAGCTGAGCAACAACGAAACACATCTAGTTCATCCCCCGTGTACTCGAGCCAAAAAAAAGGTTACACACCCAAAAGGTAGCCTTTGCATTGCTGCTTTTGGAGTAAGGTAAGGGAGCACGCCCGTCTAAAAAAAACATACCAATGGGTGCGTACTCCGTCACTTTTGTAAAGGTATGACGTGGTAGAAAACAGGCATTCCGATCTCTCAAACTTAATTCGACAATTAATTGGGGAAACGTACGGGTGGAAATATTGGTGATAGATACCGTACACTGATAATGGTCTCGTCGCCAAGTTTCTTTCATTTTCTTGTATGGACGATGATGATACTATGATAGCACAAAATCATGTTCATATATACACATGCAGCCATGCATCATAAAAGAAAAAAATAAAGAAAAAGGATTGATACTCTCGCTAAGCACGCAAAAGCGAAACCAAATTTGATGTTAAATTAAGCGGTCTACCTAGCGTCCGGACGTCCGACGTCCACCCAAAAATCGGACGGGTGACGTGGCACAACCTGGGCCAAGCATTTCTCCTCCAACGGTACTGTAGCAATTAAAACTCCCGCCGCAACATGGGTACTATGTTGCATGTAACATGTAAATTTTTTACAACATTTAAGAATAGCGTATGCAACATTATAGAACAATACTTGCAACATGACAAATCACCGGTTGCAACATCGGAAACACATACAGAAACACACATCGTCGCACGTCATCCGGTTGCTACAGGGGCTGAGTAGAATCCCGCCACAACATCAGAACATGTTTCATGAAACATTCAATCGGAATTCATACAAAACATCCAATCAAACTTCGTGCAACATCAAGACAAGGCTATTGCAACAACAAAAATATGCAACTGCAACATCTATAGCACGGTGAAACATTGGAACGCGGAGGTTGCAACATGGAAAATCAACAGATGAAACATCCAAAAATAATTGTTGCAACATGCATAGAGTTATGCAACATGAAACAAAAATCAAACTGTTGCAACACCGGGCCTAGATCCGGCGGAGGCAGAGGCGGAGCCTGTGGCCTCGTTGACAAGGCACTCGGAGCCGATGCGGGTGGAGGAGCAACCCAGGGCGGTGGCGTGGAGGAGCAGGCCGGGGCGGCGTCGGCGGCGCCGCGTCGAGTCGCGGGAGGCTGCCTCGGCGCACGGGACGGCGCGCGGAGGAGCCCGACGCTTGGAGGAGCGGACTGCGGCGGCGGCCGCGGAGGAGGGGCGGTGGAGGAGGAGCTCGACGCGGCGGTGATGGAGCTTGATGCGGAGGAGAACGACGGCGGAAGGATAGAGATGAAAAAGGTAGATGAGAATATGTGGAGGAGAGAGGAGCACGTGGCCTCGGCACCGTCCGACGCGGACGGGCGGCGTCAGACGCGCGGATCGAAGCATTACCGGACGGTTGTACTGGCGCCCGGACGTCCGATCGGGCGCAAAAATCGGACGGTGTGACGTGGCAAAATATAGACCAAGCGTTTCTCTTCAATGGTTAAAACTCCCACTGCAACGTGGGTACTATGTTACATGCAACATGTAAATTTTTGAAACATTTAAAAATAGCATGTGAAACATGAAAAACCATTGGTTGCAACATCGGGAGCACGTATAGAAACACAAGCAATCATGTATCATCCACTTGCTATGGGAGTTGAGTAAAAAATCCCGCCGCAACATCAGAGCATGTTTCATGAAACATCCAATTTAGATAAAACATCCAATGAAACATCCAACCAAACTTCATGCAACATCTAGACAAGCCTATTGCAACATCAAAATTATGTAACTGCAACATTGAAAAAATCATTGCAACAAATGCAAACATCCATAGAACGGTGAAACATTGGAACGTGAGAGGTTGCAACATGAAAAATTAACAGATGGAACATCAAAAAATAATTGTTTCACCATGCATAGAGTTCCGCAACATGAAAAAAAATCTGTTGCAACACCGTGGAGTGCTTAACGCAACATCACCCTGGAGCTCGCCACCGGCGTCGTGCGCCACCGCCTTGGAGCTCCCTGCCGCCGCCGCTGCTCCGTAGGTGGGTCGCCGCTGTCTCTTATACACGCTGGAGTGTGTGGGAGGAGCAGGCGCGGAACGGATCGAGGAGGAAGCAGCGGTGGAGGAAGCAAGGAGCGGCGTGGGCGCGGTGTCGTCGACGGCGTCTCGTGGGGCGGCAACCTCGGCGCACGGGCGGAGCTTGGAGGAGCGGCTAGGGGCGGCGGCGCCCACGCCTGCGGAAGAGCGGACGCTGGCGGCGGCAGCTGCGCCCGCGGAGGTGCGCCCGGCAGCGGCAGCGGCGCATGCAAGGTAGAGCAGCGTACGTGGGGAGAAGGAGCAGGAGGATAAGGATAAAAGTGGGTAGTGGGAAATGTGAAGGAGACAGGGGCACGTTCCTGCTCAGCGTCCGGACCGAGCGCGTCCGTCGGACGTGCGACTCAGAGCATTACCTCCGATGTCCACCTGCAAATACTAGGCTATATCCAACGCTTCACTGTGGCCGAGTTCTGCACTACTTCCTTCCATCCCATTATAAATGCACTTTTAAGATTTCAACATCAAATTAGTACTAAGGTCAAATGACATTAATACCCCTATATGTATAGGTAACAGACAACCTCGTTTTTTGTGCGGAAGGAACGAGCGGTGCGGAAGATATAAGAGTGTGCAGGAGAGGGCCCATTGGTTACTTGGTTTAGAATTTTTATATCAAATGGCTCCATAAATAATAAATTTGTGCACGGCCAGGTATACTCATACAGAGGCTCGGGCTTTAATCGTAGAAATGCACTTAAAACAGGACGGAGGGAGTAGCCTCCACTTGCGCAACGAGGTGCCATGTCACGAGGAGAGCGGTGGTGCTTAGAGAGGCTTGCAAAAGCATCGGTAGTCTCATCTGACACAAAACTAAAGATGTTGCTAGGAGATTACCCATTGTAGGAGTAAAAGTGACAGCTTGAAAGCAGAGAGAGAGGAGAAAAAGCTACTGCATGCTTCTTTTTTAGCTCCGAATGTCCAGCATAATACGACAGATGGTGGTCGATCGGTCTCAATTCAATCTCCTCTTGCATAAGTAGAACACACCTTTATTCTAAGACTAACAATTGTGTACACTCATGCCAGCATATATTTGGTCTGTACGTCTTTATAAACAACCCAAAGTTGTTCACGAGCATCTATATCAAAAAGAAAAAAGGTTTCCCCATTTTTAGCAGCTCGATCTCTCGATGCCCTTTTTTCCCATTCCCGGTTGAACATTCAGGCCGACGTACGCCTTGTACGTTTGGAGTTAATTTGCGCGATGGATCTCGCTCTTGCACGAAAGCTTGCATTGTCGTATACGTACTTAACCAGATTCTATATGCTGTTTTGGGTACAACCAACAAAACAACGCTTATTTGTTTACTAGAAGGGGGCTTAATTAACCAGATGACTGTTGCTAACGCATGATTTCCTCCTGCGTCGTCTATCTGTCTGGCTTTGGTACGGACCGGACCGGTTGGGAGCCGCTCCGTTCGTTGGTCGGCCATGCCCCCAGCCAACTGCGCCGAATTTCTTTCTCCATGCTGACGTGGGCGTGTAGCCAGTGTACTCTTTTTTTTTTCTTTCCTTTTTCAATTCGAGAGTGTTGTGCGCGCGGCTAGTGTACCTGCCGCGGCCAAACTAACGCGGTTAAATTGTTCGTTTATTATCTAACTAACCACTCTGCCAGGCCCCGGCGCCCTTGGACGCACATGCGTGTAGTACACGTGTGGGGTCACTCACTCACCGGCTAATCTATGCATGCATGCCTGGTAGGTCAACCCCTGCTGCAGACGTTTCGCTGCCCCTGTTCCACGGCTCCGTCCCTGCTGAATAATCGTAATGTGGCCTTCAAATAACTCGCCCTGCTAAGGGATTCCGGCGACGTCACCAGAGGACTACATACATACATACAGAATATGCAATGTGTGTGCGCGATGATCCTTCCTAGCTAGGGCCATCCATCCATGCATAAAGAATCGCAGGATAAGCTAGCAGCCTAGGTTTGGTTGCTCCACGTATTGTTTATTATAATTACTAGTATACATCGCCACTTGATCAGATCAGCTGACAAAAGACACGACGAAACCATATATGTATATATTCAAATGAGAAAAATTATATATATATATATATATCCATATATATATATATATATATATATATATATATAAAAGTTAATTGGGTCGGGTCCATCACCGGCCTGTAACGCCTTGTTAACTTAAAAGAGTCATGCATGGCTTCAATCAAATAATTATTAAGAATATAGTCATATACCAAGTGTTAACAGTTTTACTACCTTTTCTAAATGTATTTTCTAAATGTATATAGTACTATTTAATAAAAGAAAAAGAAAAATCCAACCTTGTGCCGTCGCCGTCAGAGACTGCGTTGCGTCGGAAATACTACAGTTTTCCACTGCGTCAGACTTGTGTGTTCCCACCTAGGAGTGTACCAGAAGTAGGACCTGGAGAGTGACGTAGTATGCATTCAGCCGGTGATTGCGGCCATTCGTCGGAACTCAGAATGTAGGACCTTTACCTCTGCCTGTGTGTGGCAGCGTTGGTACGACACAAAGCTAATTAACTTTGACTGTGAAAAAAAGGAAGGTTGTGGATATCATGGGAAAGATGCAAGTAGAGAGTGACAGGTAAAACACCGTCTGAGTGCAGCAAGATTTCTACTGCTAGTGTAGCTTCCCTACACTGCGGTACTAGCATCCGAAGAGTAGAGTTAATACCCGCCACCTGCTTGAAATTATTGGATCGAGTGGGTCCAGCACATTTCAAACGGAGTGTGATACAACAGAAATTCATGGCATGAATGGATAAACAAATTTGGGACGGAACGGGACAGCCAGGGTAGCTAGTGAGTTGTTGCACGTTCTCATCCATGCAACGTGGGCTTGCATGGGGCGAACCAGACACCACGAGATATTATAGATATATATATATATATAATAAATAAATATGGGAAATTGAATAAATAAATAAACCAGACACTTACTAGAAAATAGCACGAAATGATATTTATTTTTTCATGGCAATACTTAACTAGCGATGTAGAAAAATCATGTAGAAAAATCGTCGCGCGGAAGTAGTACTAAATATCACCCGAACTAGTAGTCAAAACTCAAAAGCCAGTGTTGAAACTCGAATCAGTCCGAAATGGACACATATGTGTCTATCTTTCTACTGAGTTTCGTCTAGCTTAATTAACTTGTCCCCTCCGTCCGGGTAATTTGTCCACTCATGGCAGTTCTTCGTTCTTTCCCTCTCGAGGATTCCCGTCACGTCTTGTTTTGTTTTGTTGTTTTTTTGGACACAATCACACGAGCACCAAGACAATGCTAACGATTTTCTTTATTACTAAAAGACTTTGGTTCCTTCGTCATTTTTTTTGCATCTCTCTACCAGAACCCGTCTAATTAACGGCGAAACGAGACCTGTCACTATTGATTTACATACACGCTGGTAGAGTACTGTAGAACATGGATTTGCGCCTCTGTATTTTGAAAGATGTTGTACTAGTAAATTATGATCAGATATTCAGATTTACTCCAGCTACCGAATTTATCTGTCGCTGCAACCAACGTGTACGTTGGCCATAATGACCCATCCCCACCCGCACAATTTCATTCCCTCTCCCACCACACTCCACAGACCACAGTAATAAATAAACAAAAAGAAGAGTCTGTAAAAACAAAAAAAAGGAGAGAGAAAAAACCGTGTGCTTCCCCACCATGGCCAGGTAAAAACCAACCAAATCAAATCAAACCAAACCAAACCAAAAAATTTCCCCCGGAAAACCCAGCCACCCAGGCCGCCATTGCCGCCCCCGCCGGCTGGAGCCTGGATCACTGCGAACGCCGCCCGGCCGCCGCACTCGGCCACGGGCCCTACCCACCACCACCACCACCACCACCACACGGGATCTCCAACAAGCGATTAGCATTAGCCGCGTGGTTAGTGGTGGGTTTACCCTTTTGCATCTGATCCTTGATTAGCACGTAGCTGAGCTCTCCTCTTCCTCCTTCCCCCAATTCCCCCCCGTCGTCTCGTCTCGTCTCGTCTGGTCCCTCCCTCGCATCCATCTTTCCTCACCAAAAGCAGAGACTAGTAGAGCGAGCGAGGCACAAAAGCGTGCGCTCGCCGGGGCCTCGGATTCCCGAGAATTCCCTTCCAAAGCGGCTGAATCTCGGGACCTCGCCCCTCTACGCCTTGCTACGCTCTGCCCTCCTCCGTCTTCTTCCTCCTCCAGCCGCTGCTCCGGCTCCGGCGGCTCAGCGGAGCAGGGCGAGCAAATCTTGGGGCGATTTTTCATCTGCCGGTGGATTCGCTCCAGCTGGGGGCCGCCTGCCCGGCCCTCCTGCCCCCGTACTGCTGCTCCGGGTTGGGTTGGGTTGGATTTGGTCGCGAGGTGCGGTGTGGTTGGGGGTGGGGGAGCTCCGGACGGGGAGGAGTGGTTACTCCCCACCTTTGGCTTCTTGCTGCGCGCCCGCACCCGCTGGGCCATTAAAGCCGGTGCCTTTGGGTTTCTCTCTCTCTCCATCTCCTTCCCCCTCCCCTCACCTCTCTCTCTCTATCTCTCTCCCGCTTCGTCTCGCCCTCTCCATCTAGATACCTAGCTCGCTGCAGGGTTCCTGCGCAGCCAGCCCGGAGCGCGTCGCGGCTCGGTGGGGCTTCCAAAGGCGCCGCCTTCCCGGCGTTGCGCCCCCTCCCCAGGGGAATTCGAGATTCTCGCGTGCTCGGGCTCCGAATCTCGCCGCCGGCGCGACCGTTCCCGGCCGCGGCTGCCGCGGGGGGTGTCGATTCGCGGCGTTCCTCGGCTGCTGGGGGTGATTTGGGCCCCTGGATGGGGAGGATTTGAGCGGATCCGCCGAGAGGAAGGGAAGGGGAGCTCTGGTCTGATTCGATCCGCCCGCCCGTGCGTGCGTGGTATGTGCCATGAGGAAGCTCTTCTTCTCCGAGTCGGCCTGCGACGAGACCAAGCTCCACTCCGCGCCCCACTCGTGGCTGCCCCTCGAGAGAGGGAAGCTCTCCAAGTTCTCCGGCCATGCCGCCGCCGGCTCCTCCGTGTAAGCGCCCGCTCGTCCCTGATTTCTGGCTTGATCTCGCAAGATGCGCGCGCTATGCTGAATTGTGTCGCTCAAGATTCACTTTTTTAGGTACTGATTTCGATTTCCTTTGGAAAATTGGCTGATTGTGATGTTCGTCCTCTTTCTCTGCTCTTGTCTGTGATGCAGAGAGTCTTTGATGAAGATGCCGGAGCCAGCGGTGCTTCCGCACTTCAAGCCCGCGGACTATGTCGACATACTGGCTCAGATACACGAGGAGCTGGAGTCCTGCCCTCCGGATGAGAAGTCCTGCCTGTACCTGCTCCAATTCCAGGTTTTCCGTGGCCTGGGCGAGGCCAAGCTGTCGCGGCGGAGCCTCCAGTCGGCATGGGAGAAGGCGAGCACCATACACGAGAAGCTCATCTTCGGGGCGTGGCTCAAGTATGAGAAGAAAGGGGAGGAGGCGATCTCAGACCTCCTCAGCTCGTGCGGCAAGTGCTCGCAGGAGTTCAGGCTTCTGGATTTCGTGTCGCAGGTCTCCACCGGGTCACATGACATGAGCTGTGATGACGAGTCTGATGAATTTCGGGGCTCCGCAGTGGTTCATTTCAGGATAAGAGATGATATGATTGCTTGTGATCGGCGGAAGCTCGCGGCTTTGTCAACTCCGCTGTATGCGATGCTGAATGGCGGGTTCAAGGAATCATATATTCATGGCATGAATGGATAAACAAATTTGGGACGGAACGGGACAGCCAGGGTAGCTAGTGAGTTGTTGCACGTTCTCATCCATGCAACGTGGGCTTGCATGGGGCGAACCAGACACCACGAGATATTATAGATATATATATATATATATAGATTTCATGGAATGTGCTCTTGAGCTGGGCTGTTCCATCCTTGCCGCTTCATGCTTGCAGGTACTCTTGAATGAGCTTCCAGAGTGCTTGAATGATGAGCAAGTGGTTAGGATATTCTCCTCCGCAAATAAGCAGCAGAGATTAATAATGGTTGGCAATGCATCTTTCTCCCTGTATTGTCTTCTTAGTGAAGTCTCCATGAGTACCAACCCAACATCAGACATCACTGTGAGTTTCTTGGAAAAGCTGGTGGAGTCGGCATCAGATTCTAGACAGAAGCAGTTGGCCTTACACCAGCTTGCATGCACAAGATTTCTAAGGAAAGATTACACCGAAGCTGAGCCCCTGTTCAATGCTGCCTTTTCTGCCGGTCATCACTATTCAGTAGTGGGTTTGGCTAGAGTAGCCTCTCTGAGGGGTAATAAGCATTTTGCTCTCAACTTGCTAGACTCTGTGATGTCATCTCGGTGGCCTCTTGGATGGATGTATCAAGAGAGGGCACTATATTTGGATGGTGATAGCAAATTAGAAAATCTTAACAAGGCTACTGAGTTGGACCCTACTCTGACATATCCGTATATGTTCCGAGCTGCATCTTTGATGAAAAGGCAAAGTGTTGAAGCTGCATTGGTGGAGATCAACCGGATCCTGGGATTCAAACTGGTGCTGGAATGCTTAGAACTAAGGTTCTGTTGCTACCTTGCTCTTGAGGATTATAGAGCCGCATTATGTGATGTGCAGGCAATCCTCACGCTTGCCCCAGATTATCGGATGATTGGTGGACGGGTGGCTGCCAAGCAGCTGCGTATGCTAGTGCTGGAGAATGTAGAGCAGTGGACAACTGCTGACTGTTGGATGCAACTTTATGATCGGTGGTCATCTGTGGATGATATAGGATCCCTCTCTGTTATATATCAAATGCTGGAGTCAGATACTGCCGAAGGAGTTTTGTACTTTAGGCAATCTTTGCTTCTTCTCAGGTAAATAAATAAATTCATGTTGTTGCTCAGAAGAATAATTTGCATAATTCAGTATTATAGAGTCAGGCAATAACGGGAACGGTAGATGCTCATGCTACTGCACATGGTTGGCATTCCCTGGCATGTCTTGCACCTACTAGTATTATGTATCTGGAAGCTGGAATGTTTGCACATGTTTGGCTGATCAGCATGTTTGCACATGCCTCCTGTGCTAAGTGCTAACATACTGCATGTTCTTTGGGAAGTACTATTTAGGATGTTAGGATTAATTTGGTTTCATTTCGTGTTACCAGATTAAACTGTCCTGAGGCTGCAATGAGGAGTTTGCAACTTGCTCGTGAGCATGCTGCAAGCGATCATGAAAGGCTTGTTTACGAAGGATGGATATTGTATGATACTGGCCACTGTGAGGAAGGATTGCAGAAAGCGGAAGCATCCATTGCAATACAAAGGTCATTTGAGGCATTTTTTCTAAAAGCTTATGCTTTGGCTGATTCAAGTCTTGATCCTTCAACGTCAGCAACAGTTGTATCACTTCTAGAAGATGCATTGCGGTGTCCCTCAGATAGACTTCGGAAGGGTCAGGTAAGGGTTCTTTCTCCCCCCACATCATGTACGCAATTCACATAGCTAAATGGGCCATGAATGATAAGGAGCTGCTGTCCTTGTTCTACTGTGACCTGTTGCAAATGTTGAGCTCTAAGAGATCTTATATAGAAAAAGGGAATATAGTTCCAATCGTAAAAAGTTCATCACTTTCCTTAGAAAATATGAAGTGGAAATCTATTGCTACATTTGTTGAGTAGTCCTTTCGTGTGAGTGCTTTTGGATTTTTGTTCAACTGCCAGGCGTGGTTAAATTTTATTATGAAGCTAAGATGTCCTGTTCACTGTAGCATTAAGTATGAGAATGTCACTCTCCACTCTTGAAAATGGCTGTCCTGGTTCTCCTGATGTGGCAATTGAACAACTGGAGTCATGGGTACACTCCAATATTAGTTTGATTCTTATCAATAGTTGTCCTGTTAGCTAAGTTAGGGCATTCCGTACCATCTTCATTCATGGGAATTTTCATTTCACCATGTGAACATATGGGGCACTAAACTCAAGAAATTGAAAAACTGTTGTCAGCTTAGCAACACGAACTTGAGAAACTTATGTCTCTGTAGCATTCTAGCTTGAGATGTTTCGAAAGGAATATGTAACTGCAACTTTCTGATACTCATTTAATATCTTATAGGCTCTCAACAACCTTGGAAGTGTTTATGTGGATTGTGGGAAGCTAGATTTGGCAGCTGAATGCTACATTAATGCTCTAAAGATTGGTCACACCAGAGCGCATCAAGGCCTTGCGAGGGTTCATTTCCTTCGGAACAACAGAACTGGGGCATACGATGAAATGACCAAGTTAATAGAGAAGGCCAGGAACAATGCATCAGCATATGAGAAGAGATCCGAGTACTGCGATCGGGAGCTGACGAAAGCGGACTTGCAGATGGTCACCAAACTCGATCCTCTGCGAGTCTACCCCTACAGATACCGTGCTGCTGGTAAGTGCTGCTTCCTGCATGGGATATCTAGTTTCTTATAATTTTGGTACGACAAAGCTAGGATGTGACATGATTCTAGACCACCAGATTCAAAGCAGATTGAAACTTAGGATATAAAATTCTTGATGCAGTAGTTAATTGTTAATAGATGTAGCTCATCTGTGCCCAACTCCTAGTGGTTGATGCTACTTTAACTAACCAACTACCCCTGTTCCTAACACAAGTTGGTAAGAGGTCAATGTGGTCTGCCATATTCTTTTTCAACTTGATCAGTAGGTAGGTGTAACAACCATAACATATTTCATTCAGTCCATGAATTGGCCCATCTGTTTATTGCCTTCATGCTTCCTCGACTGATGTGGACTCTATCCTGTTTGTTTACACAGTACTGATGGACAACCACAAGGAGAAAGAGGCCATCGCGGAGCTGACCAAGGCGATCGCCTTCAAGGCGGACCTGAACCTGCTCCACCTGCGTGCGGCCTTCCACGAGCACATCGGCGACATCTCGAGTGCCCTCCGGGACTGCCGTGCAGCCCTCTCGGTGGACCCCAACCACCAGGAGATGCTGGAGCTTCACCACCGGGTGAACAGCCAGGAACCCTGAGGCCCCCATGGTGTACATACAGGAGCTCTTTCTCATAGAGACCCAGCCAACCCACCATAACAGTGTATGTTTTGTACCATGCACAGCAGATGAAAATGTAAGGATAGTAGAAGCCACTTAGGTACCCCCCCTCAAAAACCAAACCCAATTGTCCCTAATTAGATACGTTGTTTGCCATAGCCTCTTGTTAGTAAATTATTATTGTCGATTGTGATTAAGCCTCCTAACTGTACCCGCCATGTGCCCCAGCAGCCCATGTTGTCAGAAATCAAAAAGTTTTGACTGTATCATGTGTAAATGAAATGGGAAGAAAAAGAATGGAAGCTTTTGTCGGCGCAAAACTGTCAAACCTGCAGGCAACTTGCCGATCACTGATTGATTGCACATGTGCAGATATGCTTCTTTGCTGTTGATAAATCCGGAGTGTTCTTTGTTTACTAGTCCTGAGTCAGGATTAGCATGCGTTCATTGTGGCAGTGATTGGGGAAGGGTGACGACTGAAGGACGGCAAAGGCTAAACCAGCTGCTGAAAATGAATGGTCAATGAGTAAGGACTGGAGACAGGGCGTCACTTTCTCAGGCTGAATTATCCAGAAATAGTGAATCGGAAGGTCTGGTGGAGGGAGAAGTCGATGGATTCCCTTTTCCCATAATGAGCGGCTTATATTGGTGTGCTTGTATGTGACGTTTAGCTGCACTGAATTGACTGAAGCATAAGGTATAATTGATATATCCTCCTATTTTTATGTCAGTGATGACGACATTTTCCATGGTTGAGTAAACAGAGGACGAGGATTGGGATGATCCAAGCGTCCAGTCCAGACAAAGCCCCTTCTCACTATCCCCTACCAAACTCATAAGTAGGCGCTAGAAATTCACCTAAAAATTCTCGAGTTCAACATTTCTTTGGCACCTTTGCCTCTTGTTTTTGTTGGAACAATTCACGTCTTTTCGGTTAGCTTGGCAAAGAAATCCCAACAAATACGATCCATATTGGCTGAATTAGGTGAAAGATATCTGACACACAATTTCTAAATAAAGGAGAAAGGTGACTGAATTAGGTGATTGGTGCAACCATACATGCACAAATTGACAAAAGTTTGAGGCCTTTTTAAAATCAATATCAACCCCCTTTTTCTGCCGAACTGCCAGTCGCCAATTGTCGAAAACGTCAAGAAGACTCGCGTCATGGGTGCAGCGGCCGCCCCCAACTTTTGTGGTGGGTTTTCAGCGGCAAGCTTCCTGTGAGAGGTATATGAGGGAAAGCGATGTGAATTCGTTGAATGTCTATCGGATATGAGCATGGAACTAGTGATTGGCGCGCGGGCGTCTAGGTACGCAAATAGCCATACAATTATACAGGCATGTAGCACATTGATAGATGATGACATGACGAAGACATCAAAAACAAATGGCGCACATATTTAGCTCTTTCGAAGGCTTTGTAATTATATACATAAGCTCGAAGTGGCACACAAATGAATTGAAGCTTGCGATTTGTACTACAACGATACAATTGACAAGGCAAAGCTAGTTGGTGCTATCTTCTTCTGAAGCTGTCCTCAAAAGGATGGCACGAGGAGTCCTTAGACAAGGGACATAACAATTATTAATCCCTTTTTGCTGACCTCTTTGTAGCTATTGACAAAGCCAACTCTTTGAAATGAAGAAGGTAGAATATAACTGCACAAATCAAACAATAAATCTTGTTTTCCTCTAGCTGTGCTATGTCCTAACATGAAAGGACTCTGCAGATAAGGAGCATTTATAATTAGAAGCGTTGTTAACGTTATTTGTATTTAATTTGAATGACATATCATGTACATGAAGCATGGGGTAAAATAAAAGTCACTTAACTTATTTATACAAAAACATGTATGGTTTCACAATGGGAAGAAAAGGACCAAGAGAAAGTTACTTTACCAAGTTGTGCAGGAAAGCTTGGTATAAATGTAGTAAAGAGAAGTCGGTAATAGAATTGCTTGAAGCATGGTGATGTTCTGAGAAGTACAACATATATCCCAAGGAAGATATAAACAATTAAATACGCATGCTTAGTTAAAACTCAGCGCACTCTCACATCATATTGCAACAAAAAGATATTACATAATAGCTAGTAATAATCAAAGATGGAAGAAAATAATTGCACTATGTCCCGAGCAGGCGCCTTAGAAAAGAATATCATAGCATACATATGGTATATAACTAAACACATAAGAAAAGAGAGGTAGAGAGAAAGCTTATTACTTACCAAGATATTATGACATGATTCTGAGAGAGATCGTCTTCACCAGAAACAACACATACATGATCTTATGGCCAGTCACTAAGCCACTAAATAGAAAAAAAACATCTTTAGATGTTTTGTCATATTTCTTCTCTATTAAGCCACACATGAGTTCCATGAGAACTGATTAACATATTTTCATATTTCCTCCTTACCAGGTTACATGGACACATATGTAGCCTGGAATATACGCACCACGACATCCTTGCCTCATTTTGCGAGGCAAATAATTTTCTTAGTGCTGGAAAATCTGCAATTACAGATGCAGAAAGAATCAATTTTGACCTCTGTTTTTTAGAGCAGTAATCTGTAAAAGATCAGCATAGTAAAGGCTGGCTATAAAAAAAGACTTAGAACCTATAAACTTGTTAGAATCAGAAACCACTACACATGTTAAAACTGGAGTATCGATGAAGGTATCTAGGAATTTAGGATTTGCATTTGCAGTTAGAATAATCGTTGGCAATATAAGCACAAACTAAATACCAAGCTGGCAGACAGACAGAATATATATATATTGCTATAGAAAATCTTTAAGAATGTAACTTACTAAAGAAGAATTCCGGTTCCTGACTTGAGACATGGCCTTGTGAAGATGAATCAATAATGCAGCAAAGTGAAAAATAATCAGTCTACCTTCTGAAACACCTCAGATAAGCAAATAGTAGAGCCACTGCTTAACTAAAGGCAAACGGAAGTTATCATGTATATGCTACTGCTTCACACACTGATTAACTCAAACCATCAAATGAAACTTACTAAAGCAAAAGATTTGATAAAGTTATCATGTGACTGGCGCGCGCGTCAATGTATGGTTGCAGAGATATGTGTTTCAGAGCATAAGGGAAATGAAGTGGACAATGAACCAACGGAAGCATATTAGATACAGAATAATACATATAGTATTATTTGAGATATTTTCAGTAGCTAAGGCCAACCAGGCACACATAGTTTACAAGAACACTAAGTTCGATGGCATTGAGCTGGAGTAGGAAAACATAATTTACAATAATATGAACATGAATATGTACTTCACAACATCATTAACTAAGAGACAGTCTTCAGTTTTATTATTAAAACAATAGTGCTGACAACGTGGAGGAGATTGGTGTTGGCAGGAGAGCAGTTGTCTTTAGGCTTGGGAGACAAGCGCCAAAAAAGATTTTATGCTGTAAGATTGTTAGTTAGCAGATGTTTACAAGGTTTGGTTAGTAATAATATAGATTCACCAAAAGCATTCAAAAGCATTTTTTCTGATTTAGAAAAATATGGAAAACAATAATCAAGCTACATGAGGTAAATGTCAATGTTTGGATTATTTTTCTCCATATCAACCTAATTAAACAGAACTGTTCTAATCTCACATCTGTAGATTGATGGAATTTCTCTAAAATTATACAACACCATCTTTAGCATAAAAGAAAATGGAGGGGAAACTTATAATAATTAGATGAGGAATTTGATGCCACATCATACACTTTCAAATAGTTGCTCAAGTGAGATTGTGAACAGTCTAATATGTGGTATCGAATAGCAAAGGATTTGGATGATATGGCAGAAGCTCCAGATGTTCTGAATACACTATCATAAACAATGGAAATTAACAGGAAAGGAACTCTAACATTACCTTTAGAGATATTGGACGCTTGTAGAAACTTAAAGGCAGAGATCAGATCAGGAACTCATAGTGCTTGCATAGCTCTTACTACCTTCTGCTTCTTTATGACCAGATTGCCAAACAATGACAGGTTCTTAGTGCCCTGATAAATACAGAATTTATCAGCTAGTTGCCAAAGTAGGACTAAGCATGGCAGCATAGCTAATCAGTATATAATAGATTGACCACAGATAATTTTCTTGATAGAGAATAAGAGCTGCGTATTTTTCACAATAGTGCTAAATCTGGCAGTTAATTATGTATAAATTAGTAGCCATATGGTTGCCAATCATCAAAATGATGCATACATAGTTATATCCGTACTGCATCACTACCGATGATTGTAAAGGGAAAATTGATTCAAAAAAATATCGGAAAAAGCTAAGCGTTAATCTCTTTGCAGAAGATAAGATAGTAACACATAATCGATTGTAAATCAGTTCTGATCTATGCTGGAAGGAAAACATGTATTATTCAACAGTAGAAAAGAAAATTGACCGAGATAATAGCAATATCAGGTCTCAAGTTCTGCATAGGCTTCCCCATATGCATGCCCAGGTGGGAACCATGTTTGCCTAGATGCTTGTATCCTCTCCCGTCAGACCCAATTCACAGTAACATATCAGATAACACCACTGGCTATCGTATTGCATCAGGGGCCATACACATCAGGCCTACTGAGGTAAATACAAATGAAGTGGGAAAAAGGAAAGGAGAAAAGAAATGAACAGGAACCCATACAGAAGATCTTTCTAGCCATCGACGTGGTGGTGTCGCATTTCAATATATGAAATGTAATCAGTTGAGGAGTAAATCAAGGATATATATATGTAAAAGTCAACAAATGAAGTGTTCCAACCGAATTTTTTCTGCAAATATGTAAATTTTATTGCTATACAAAATGGAAAATGTTAAGAGGTTCACTACAAGGAACTATTTAATCTGCGACGGAATCCTGGCAACAGTTTCAGAAAACGTCACTATTCTGCCTTGAGCCCAGATAAGCCCAGAGAAGCCCAGAAAATTGTGACGTTTTTTCAATTCTGTCACGGTTCGGCCCAAAACACTGTGACGTTTATACAAATCCGTCACGAACATAAATTAAAAAAAATTCATTTCCCATATGACCCAAAACACTGTAACGTTTAATCAATTATGAATGAAATATGATTAATTTTAAAAATAAAAGTTTTTTGAAATTAAAAGTTTTACTACTTTTATATTGAAAGGTTTTTTATTTGATCCCTAGATCTAGAAGAAAAAATGAGTTTTCTTTAAACTTCTTTAAATGAATTTGAACTTGAATTTTAAATTGGAGTTTAACTGAAAACTTTTGAAATGTTTGAGTTTTTACTACTTGTAGTTTAAATTAAAATTTAAATTAAATTTATATTCGCGTTTGAATTGCTTTCTTTTGAGCTCTAGAAAAGTTGTTTTGGCCCAAGTTAATTATTGCTCCTCCAACTCTCTCTCGGCCCAGTCTTCCCCCTCCTACTTTCTCTTCCCGAGCGGCCCAGCTCCCTTCTCCCGGCCCAACTCCTCTCTTTTCCTCAGCGGGCCCAGTTTTGGCCTAAGTTCACCATTGCTCCTCCAATTTTTGCCCAAGTTCACCATTGCTCCTCCTGTTTTGACCAGGGTCAAATGAAGTTTGACCAAGTTTTGAACGAAAATTTGCGTTGAAACTTGAAAATCGGTCAATACAAAAGTTTCTTAGAATAGGAGAAAAATGGAGTTTTCTTAAAACTTCTCTAAATGAGTTTGAACTTGAATTTCAATTTAGAGTTTTTATATAACAATTGCTAATTTAACTTCAAATTTTATAATATTATAGTCAACCTGAGGTTGTGTCCAAATTTTAGTTGCATACAAGTTCAATCATGTTATTACTTATTCAAATCTCAAAGTTTGATTTCAATTGTAGGAAACTATGTGAGGGTTGTGTCAATTTATGAACACTGTATTCTCTTTTTACATGTAAACATCCATAAAATGATTCCTTGTCAATTTTTAGAATTTATGGAGAAGTTTTTGGTATTATCATCATCATTTTATAATAAGATGGCTAGTAGAAGTTTGAATTTTTCTTATAAGTCAATTGAATTTTTTGTCAATATCGCAGATGTGGGCTAGAGTGGACCATAGGCGCCTAAATATAGTCTTTTAGAATTTGTTTGAATCTTATTAGAGGTACGTATAGGTCACTTTAGAATTACTTTAGGTAAACACGCAAAAATTCATTTAAATGGTAGAAAATAGAAAATATACTTAAAAATTCTTGAAACTCTTACATGACAACTTATATGAAGTCTATTATATATAAAAATGTATTTTTGTATATATGATAGTTATTTTTATGTGTTCTTTCACAATGGTGTGATAAAAAGACAAAAAAAAAAGATAAACGAAAAAGATAAAAGGCCCATTGTAGCCCAATTAGCCCATCATAGTCCGATTTTGGTCCTCCAACTCTAGCGCTCGGCCCAACTCCGTGCCAGCACATTACTCTTTCAGCCCACTCCCACTTCAAACAAGTTTATTGAGTTGACCCAAAGTCAAACATGTTTGACTAAAGTTTCTCAAAGTTTTTATGTTGAAACTCAAATTTTGGCCAAAATACAAGTTTCTTAGAATTTAAAACCCTACAACTTTCATATTGGGCGATTTTTGAATTGAGCTGTGGATTATGTAGTAAAATAAATTTAGGAGAGTTGACCCGGGGTCAAACGATGTTTGACCGCGATTTGAAGAGAAAAATATTTTGAAACTCGAAAATCGGCCAAAACAAAAGTTTCTTAGAATTAAAGGTTATACAACTTTCATGTTGAAAGGTTTTTTATTTGAGCTCTATATTTAGGAGAAAATTGAGTTCCCGTAAAACTTCTCTAAATTTAGTTTGAACTTGAATCTCAATTTATAGTTTTTGTATAACAATTGCTAATTTAACTTCACATTTCATGATATTATAGTGAACCTGAGATGTGTCCAAATTTTAGGTGCATAGGAGTTCAATCATGTTATTAGTTGTTCAAATCTCAAAGTTTGATTTCAATTGTAAGGAAACTATGTGAGAGTTATTTCAATTTGTGAACAATGTATACTCCTTTTTCATGAAACCCAATGAAAATTTTATGTCAAGTGTAAACATCCATACAATGATTAGATGCCAATTTTCAGAATTTTTGGAGAAGTTTTTGGTATTATTATCATTATTTTATAATAAGATGACTAGTAGAAGTTTGAATTTTTCTTATAAATCAATTGAATTTTTCATCAATATTCTAGATGTGGGCTAGAATGGACCATAGCTGTCTAAATATAGTTTTTTAGAATTTTTTTGAATCTTATTAGAGGTACATATAGGTCAGTTTCGAATTACTCTCGATAAACACGCAGAAATTCATTTAAATGGTAGAAAATAGCAAATCTACTTGAAAATTCTTGAAACTCCTACATAACAACTTATATGTTATTTGTTACGTGTGAAAAATATATTGGTTAATTTAAAATAGTTATTTTTATGTGCTACTTCACAATGGTACAATAAAATAAAAAAGAAAAAGTAAAACGTTAAGTAGAGAAGAAATGAAATAAGGCCCATTTCGGCCCAAACGACCCAATTGTTTTCAGCCGTCCATTGTCTATCCGACGGCTCCAATCGTATTGATACTGTATATAACCTACCAAACCCTAGGTTTTCTCCTCCTCCGCACACTTCTTCCCTCGCCGCGTCTCCTCCCTCTGCTCACCCCTGCCGGCCGCCCGCTCTCCCCTCCGCCAAGGCTCGAGCTGCTGACCCGCCTCCCACCAGGCTCGAGCTGCTCCCCCTCCTCCCAGCCGCCGTGGCCGGGATCTGCTCGTGCTCCTCGCCCCCACGCGGCACCTGAGGCGGCGGCCGAGCTACGAGATCCACGACGTGGTGGCGCTGCTCCTCGAGAGAGATCCACATCACCCGCGGGGCTCTCGCTCCTGGAGGTCGCGGCGGCCATGGCGTGACGCAGCGACGGCGTGGCGGCCATGGCGTGACACAGCAACAGCGCGGCGGCCATTGCTTGACGCAACGGCTATGGTGAGCATCTCCGCCTCTCTCTCCACCTTACTCCTCACTCATCAGCACCCTCTCAGATCTACAATCTCTCTCCTCTCCTCTCCTCAGCGTGAGATCCACATCACCCTCAAGGACTATGAGATCCACGACGGCATGGGGCTCGAGCTCTACTACAACTAGGTGCTCCGATGACCCCGCATGGCCTCCTGTGCGCGCGACTTGGTTTTCCTTTTTGGTATGCTACTACTAGAACCTCAATTAAGTGTTGCCTATGCTAATTTCAGTTCGTTCGTCTGATTTAGTCATTGCTTGGATGTGTTTGTTATCAACAACAACACCGTGTATATGGTTTGGTACATTGATTGATTGATGTGCACTGCAGATTGCCTGGATCTAATGATTGATGTGCACTGCAGATGCTATACTTAATTCATCTCGATGTTGGTCATTGTGATTGGAACCAGCAGATGCTATACTTAATTCATCTCGATGTATGATCTAGGAGTGAAAATAGATGTAAAGTTCAAATGTTTGATATGAATAATTCAAACTTCTACTTGCAATCCTATAATAAAATAATGTTAATAATACCTAAAAGTTATCGAATAATACTAAAAGTTGACATGGAATCATTTTATCAATGTATAAGCTTGACATAAGAGTTTTATAAGATTTTATAGAAGTTGATTTATACATTGTTCACAAATGAATACATCTCTCGTATAGTTTCCTATAACTCTAGTCTAACTTTGAGATTTAAGTAGCGCATTACATTTTTGAACTCATATGGAACTCAAACTTGGATAAAACCTTATGTTCACCATACCACTATAAAATATGAAGTTAGATGATGTGACAACTCAAGAATTAGAGTCCAAATTGAAACAAATTGAAACGCAATTAGATTTTAAGCACATGTTTGACCAGAGTCAAACCTAGTGTTGACTTCAATTTTACCAAAATTATTCAAGCCAAAAATTCAAACAATGATTCAACAAAGAAATCATGGTCATGGGAAGTGACC